>OX463223.1:117687151-118069443 GCA_949820135.1 Sylvilagus floridanus
TTTTTCCCCTCTGCCCCCTCTCCCCTCCCTCTCCCCCCTCTCCTCCCTCTCCCCCCTCCCCCCCTCCCCCCTCTTCCCCTCCCTCCCCCCTCTCCCCTCCCTCTTCCCCCCTCTCCCCTCCCTCTTCCCCCCTCTCCCCCCGTCCCCCTTCTCCCCCCTCTCCCCTCCCTCTTCCCCCTCTCCCCTCCCTCTTCCCCCTCTCCCCTCCACTCCCCCTCTCCTCCCTCTTCCCCCTCTCCCCCCTCCCCCCTCTCTCCTCCCTCCCCCCTCTCCCCCTCTCCTCCCTCTCCCCCCTATCCCCCCTCCCCCTCTCCCTCCCTCTTCCCCCTCTCCCCCCTCTTCCCCCCTCCCCACCTCTCCCCCCTCTCCACCCCTCCCCCTCCCCTCCCTCTCCCCCTTCCTGTGACACAAAGTAGGGCTATGTAAATAGCATTGTGGAAAAATGGTGAAAGTCCATTCCCAGCGGTTCCGAGCGACTGTGAGCTGTTTTTTTTTTTTTTTTAAGATTTATCCATTTATTTGACAGTCATATTTAATGAGAGAGAGAGAGAAAGAGAGAGAGAGAGAGATGTTTTATCTGCTGGTTCACTCTTGAAATGGCTTGCCAAGGCTGGGTCAGTACAAAGGCAGGAGCCAGGATCCTCTTCTGGGTCTCCCACATAGGTGTCAGGGCACAAATAACCGGGCCATCTTTCACTGCTTTTCCCAGGCCATCAGCATGGAGCCAGATGGGAAGTGAAGCAACTGAAACTCAAACCAGTGCCCATATGGGATGTTGGAATTGAAGGCAGCAGCTTTATCTGCTATGCCTCAACATACATAAATTATGCTATATAATAATATATATTATGTAAATGTGGTATAATTATTTTTATTTTTGCATTGTTATTTTTTTATTTAGTAAATATAAATTTCCAAAGTACAGTTTATGGATTACAATTACTTTCCCCCATCATAATTTCCCTCCCACTCGCACCCCTCCCATCTCCCGCTCCCTCTCCCATTCCATTCAGATCAAGATTCATTTTCACTTATCTTTACATACAGAAGATTGATTTAGTATATATTAAGTAAAGAGTTCATCAGTTTGCACCCACACAGAAACACAAGGTATAAAATGCTGTTTCAGTACTAGTTATAGCATTACTTCACATTGGACAACACATTAAGGACAGATCCCACATAAGAAGTAAATACCCAGTGACTCCTGTTATTGACTTAACAATTAGACACTCTTGTTTATGGTGTCAGTAATCTCCCTAGGCTCTAGTCATTAGTTACCAAGGCTGTGAAAGCCTTTTGAGTTCAGCGACTTTGATCTTATCCCGACACGGTCATAGTCAAAGTGGAAGTTCTCTCCTCCCTTCAGAGAAAGGTACCTCCTCCTTTTATGACCCCGGCGCCCCGACCTGGTCTAGAACTGGATGTGCCAGCACCGCAAGGCGGAGGATTAGCTTGTTGAGCCACGGCACCTAACAGATTTCATTGTTATTGACTGCTGTATAGTATTCTATAGAGTACATGTCCCATAATTTCTTTATCCAGTCTCCTGTTGATGGGCATTTGGGTTAGTTCCATAGTCCAGGGATTGGTTTTGGATCCTTGATCAAATATAAGTTGGCTATAGATGTTTGGATTGATTTCTGGTGTTTCTATTCTTTTCCATTGGTCTATCCATCTGTTTCTATACCAGTACCATGCTGTTTTGATTACTATTGCACTGTAGTATGTCCTGACATCTGGTATTGTGATGCCTCCGGCTTTGTTTTTGTTGTACAGCATTGCTTTAGCTATTCGAGGTCTCCTGTGTCTCCATATGAATTTCAGCATCATTTTTTTCCAGATCTGAGAAGAATCTGCTCGGTATCTTAATTGGTATTGCATTGAATGTATAAATTGCTTTTGGGAGAATGCACATTTTGATGATATTGATTCTTCCAATCCATGAGCATGGAAGATTTCTCCATTTTTTGGTATCCTCTTCTATTTCTTTCTTTAAGGTTTTGTAATTCTCATCGTAGAGATCTTTACCGTCCTTGGTTAAGTTTATTCCAAGGTATTTGATTGTTTTTCTAGCTATTGTGAATGGGATTGATCTTAGCAGTTCTTTCTCAGCCGTGGCATTGCCTGTGTATACAAAGGCTGTTGATTATTGTGCATTGATTTTATATCTTCCTATTTTGCCAAACTCTTCTATGAGTTCCAATAGTCTCTTTTTTTTTCACAGACAGAGTGGACAGTGAGAGAGAGAGAGAAAGAGAGAAAGGTGTTCCTTTGCCATTGGTTCACCCTCCAATGGCCACCACGGCTGGCGCACTGCGACCGGCGCACTGCGCTGATCTGAAGCCAGGAGCCAGGTGCTTTTCCTGGTCTCCCATGTAGGTTCAGGGCCCAAGGACTTGGGCCATCCTCCACTGCCCTCTCGGGCCATAGCAGAGAACTGGCCTGGAAGAGGAGCTACTACCGGGAAAAAATCTGGCACCCTGACCGGGACTAGAACCTGGTGTGCCGGCACTGCTATGCAGAGGATTAGCCTGTTGAGCCACAGCGCCGGCCTACAATAGTCTCTTAGTAGAGTTCTTTGGATCTCCTAAATAGTTTGACTTCTTCCTTCCCAATGTGTATCCCCTTAATTTCTTTTTCTTTTTAATAACTCTGGCTAAAACTTCCAGAACTTTATTGAATAGCAGTGGTGAGAGTGGGCATCCCTGTTGGGTACCAGATCTCAGTGGAAATGCTTCCAACTCTTCCCCATTCAATTGGATGTTGGCCGTGGGTTTTTCATAAATTACTTTGATTATATTGAGGAATGTTCCTTCCATACCCAGTTTGCTTAGAGTTTTCATCATGAAAGTTGTATTTTATCAAATGCTTTCTCTGCATCTATTGAGATAATCATATGGTTTTCCTTCTGCAGTCTGTTAATGTGGTGTATCACATTGATTGATTTGAGAACATTGAACCATTCCTGCATACCAGGGATAAATCGCACTTGGTCTGGCTGGATGATGTTTCTGATGTGCTGTTGCATTCTATTGGCGAGAATTTTATTCAGGATTTTTGCGTCTATGTTCATCAGGGATATTGATCTGTAATTCTCTTTCAATGTTGCATCTTTCTTTGGCTTAAGGATTAAGGTGATGCTGGCTTCATAGAAAGAATTTGGGAGGATTCCTTCTTTTTCAATTGTTCTGAATAGTTTGAGAAGAATTGGAGTAGGTTCTTCTTTAAATGTCTGGTAGAATTCAGCAGTGAATCCATCTGGTCCTGGGATTTTCTTTTTTGGGAGAGTCTTTATTACTGTTTCAATTTCTGTCTCAGTTATGGGTCTATTTAGGTTTTCTATGTCTTCCTGGTTCAATTTAGGTAGGTTGCATGTGTCCAGGAATCTATCCGTTTCTGATAGATTTTCATGTTTGCTCGCATACAACTCTTTGTAGTAATTTCTGATGATTCTTTTTATTTCTGTGGTGTCTGTTGTTACGTTTCCTTTTTCATCTCTGATTTTATTTATTTGGGTCTTTTCTTTTTTTAGTTAGTTGGGCCAATGAGGTGTCAAGTTTGTTTATTTTTTCATAAAACCAGCTCTTCGCTTGGCTGATTTTTTGTAATTTTTTTTGGATTCAATCCTGTTGATTTCTTCTCTGATTGTAATTATTTCTCTTCTCCTACTAGATTTGGGCCTGGTTTGCTGCAGTTTTTCTAGATCCTTGAGATGCATTGAAAGCTCATCTATTTGATGCCTTTGCAGTTTCTTGATGTAGGCACCTATTGCTATAAACTTTCCTCTTAACACTGCTTTTGCTGTATCCCAGAAGTTTTGGTATGTTGTGTTGTTATCCTCATTTACTTCCAGAAAGTTTTTTATTTCTCTCTTGATTTCTCCTATGACCCATTGTTCATTCAGGAGCATGTTGTTCAGTCTCCATGTGTTTGCATATGCTCTAGGGATTCCTGAGTTGCTCATTTCCACCTTCATTCCACTGTGGTCTGAGAAGCTGCCTAGTATGATTCTAATTCTTTTAAATTTGCTAAGACTTGCTTATGGCCTAGTATGTGGTCAATTCTTAGTAGGTTCCATGTACTGCTGAGAAGAATGTGTATCCTGCAAATGTAGGATGAAAAGTTCTGTAGATATCTGTCAGATCCATTTGGGCTATATTGTCATTTGAATCTACTCTATCCTTCTTGATCTTATCTCTGGGTGATCTGTATATTTCTGAGAGTGGGGTATTAAAGTCCCCCATTACTATTGTGTTGGAGTCTAAGTCTCCCTTTAAGTCCATTAACAAATCTTGTAAATAAACTGGTGCCCTGTAATTAGGTGCATATATATTGATAATCATTATGTCTTCCTGTGAATGGATCCCTTAATCATTTTGTAGTGCCCATCTTTGTCTTTCCTAACAGTTTTTGTGTTAAAGTTTATTTTGTCTGATATTAATATAAGCGACACCTCCTTTTTTTGGTTTCTGTTGGCATGGAATATCTTTTTCCAGCCTTTCACTTTCAGTCTGCATGCATCTTTGTTGGAAAGATGTGTTTCCTGTAAACAGCAAACAAATGGGTTCTGCTCCTTAACCCAGTCAGCCAATCTGTGTCTTTTAACTGGACAGTTCAGGCAATTAACCTTCAATGTGACTATTGATAAGTAGTAACTTTGCCCTGCCATTTCCCAAAGATGTTTTCTAATATATGCTTTGAACTTCCTGTGATCTTTTACTGGGACGTTTCCTTGCTTTACCTTCTTTCATGTTGATGGCCGTGTTTCTGTGTTTCTGTGTGTAACACATCTTTAAGCATCTTTTGCAGGGCTGGACAAGTGGCAACAAATTCTTTCAATTTCTGTTTGCTATGAAAGGTCTTTATTTCACCTTCATTCACAAATGAGAGCTTTGCAGGATATAATATTTTGGGCTGGCAGTTTTTCTCTCTTAGTACCTGGGCTATGTCTCACCATTCCCTCCTAGCCTGTAGCATTTCTGAAGTCTGCTGTGAGTCTAATTGGAGATCCTCTGAGAGTAATCTGACGTTTCTCTCTTGCTCATTTTAGAATCTTTTCTTTATGTTTCAGTGTGGTGAGTTTGATTACAACATGTCGTGGTGAGAATCTCTTTTGGTCATGTTTACGAGGGGTTCTATGAGCTTCATGTACTAGGATGTCTCTGTCCTTCTCCAAACCCGGGAAGTTCTCTGCAAATATCTCACTAAAAAGGTCTTGTAATCCTTTCTATCTCTCCATGCCTTCAGGAATTCCTAGAACCCGAATGTTGGGTTTTTTAATAGTATCCTGTAGATTCCCAACAATATTTTTTAGATTTTTAATTTCCTCTTCTTTTCTTTGGTTTGAGTGTGTACTTTCCTGTGCTCTGTCTTCTAAGTCTGATATTCTCTCTTCTGTTTCACTGACTCTATTTTTAAGGCTCTCTAATGTGTTTGGCATTAGATCTATTAAGTTCTTCATTTCATTTTGATTTCTCTTCACTATCACACTTTCCTGTTCTACTAGTTTATGCGTTTCATTTTGATTCCTCCTTAAGATTTCATTTTCTCGAAGAAGATTTTCTATCCTGTCCAGTAAAGATTTCCATAGCTCAAGCATTTGTTTTTGAAAACTTCTAAATGTTCTTATCATAAATTTTTTGAAATCCGTATCTTGCATTTCTTCCATCTTATCATCTTAAAAATCTTGGCTTGGGTTGTCTTCTTTATTTCAGGGTGTCATAATGTCTTCCTTGTTCTTGTTTCCTCAGTTTCTGTGTTTGTTGCTTGGCATTGTGAAGATATTCTTTGGATTCTTCTTCCCTCGCTGTGGTGTTTTTTTCTTGTTATACTATGACTGTATTAAGTGGACTCTCTGCTTCTGATGGAGCATTAGAGGCTTGAGATGGGTGTGGCCAGAGAGCTCTGGCTCCTCAGGGTTAAGGCACCTATCCTTATAGAGCTTACATTTTAGGAAGAGAAACTAGCATCAAATGATCATACATAAAGTAAACTGGTACCTGAGGCAGATACTGTGAAGTGTGCATATATAAATCCCTGAAAGTGACAGATAAGGGAGATGCATCTTGAAAGAGTGAGCTGAGATCTGAAGGAAAAGTCAACTAGGAACTATGAGAAGACAAGGGATTTGATCTTCTGGACTGCAGATGCTTTTTTTTTTTGTCATTTCAAAGACTCTTGGATGAGAGGGAAGATACACGTGCTTGATTTGACTCTTCTTCGCATTTTGTTGTGTATTTTTGCCTGACAGTTCTACTTTAACAACTTCAGTGGCAGGGGTTCGGCATACCAGTTAAGATTCTCACATCCCATATCAGAGACCGTGGGTTCAAGTCTTAGCTCTGCTTCCCATTCCCGCAGATGACTCAAGTACTTGCATCCCTGCTGGCTTCTGGCTTATGCTTCACTTAGCCTCAACTGTTGGAGGCATTTGGGAAGTGAACCAGCAGATGGGAGATATCTCTCTTTCTCTCTCTGCATTTCAAGTAAATAAAAATATATAATTTTATTTTTTTTAATATTTATTTATTCATTTTAAAAGAGACAGAGAGAGATCTTCCATTCACTGGTTCATTCCCCAGATGGCAGCAGCAGCCAGAGCTGGGCCAGGCCAAAGCCAGGAGTGACTTCTGGGTCTACCACATGGGTGGCAGGGGCCCAAACACTTGGGCCATCTTCCACTAGTTTCCCAGGTGTATTAACAGGAAGCTGGATCAGAAGTGGAGCACCTGGGGCTCCAACAGGCACCCAAATGGGACGCCAGCACCACAGGCAGTGGCTTTTCCCACTATGCCACGGTGCAGGCCCCAAATAAATAAATTTTAAACAACAACAAAAAGCTTCCGTGTAGAACTTTGGACCAGGGTGGAATAACAGAGGCTATTATTCATCCTCTCATATAAAGCAAACCAAAACAAATACTAGTTGCAAGCCACTGAACACCAGAAAACAAAGGGACAGCAATTCCTGATAAGCTGGAAACAAACAAGAGTGCAGAATCACATCTCATTTTTATTTTAAATTTTATAGCATGTGTTCATTTACTTGGATATTGTAACAAATTACTACAAACTGGGTAGTTTAAAACATCAACGAATGATTCTTTTAAAATTCTTGAGCCCAAACATCGAAAAACCATTACATTGAGTGGAATTCAAAATACTGGCAGGACCACATGACCTTGAGACTCTGGGGGAGAATTTGTTTCTTTCCTCTTCCAGCTTCTGTTGTCTACCAGCATTCCTCATTTTACAGCTTCAATACTAGATCAAGAGTTGTTAACACTTTTATGAGGGGTGCACATTTAGCTTAGTAGTTAAGACACTCGTTTCCCACATCACAGTGCCTGGGTTTGATATCCATCTCCAACTCCTGATTCCAGTTTCTGCAAATGTGAACTTAGAAGGAAGACATGATGACTGCAAATGGAAGACCTGCATTGAGTTTCTATCTCCAGGCTTTGACAGGGCCTAGACTTTACCACTGTGGGCATTGAGAGACTGAACCAGTGGATAGGAGTGTTTCTCTCTCTCTCTCTCTCTCTCTCTCTCTCTCTCTCTATGTCTCTCTCTCTCTCCCCCTTTCCCTCTCTTTCTTGCAAATAAATAAACAAACATATACTTGATAGTGATAGTTCTAGAATTAAAAAAATAAAACTGATTAAATATGGTACAGGAAGGAAAGTGGGAAGTGGAGTACTTTAACTTTTTTATTTATTTTCATTTTAATTTTGAAACACAGAAAGACAAAGAGATAGAGAGAGATCTCCTGTGTGCTGGTTCACTCCTCAAATGCCTGCAACATCCAGGGTTGGGCCAGTTGAAAGCCAGTAGGCTAGAATTCCATCCGGGTCTCCCATGTGGGTGGCATGGTCCCAAGTACTTCAACCATCGCCTGATACCTCCTAGGGTTCACATTAGCAGGAAGCTGGATCAGAAGCAGAGTAGCAGGAACTCAAACCAGGAACTCCAATATGAAATGCAGGTGTCCCAAGTGGTAACTTAACCATTGTGTCACATGCCTGCCCCGAGTGGGGTGCTTTTGCTCTGTTCTGCTGAAGTTATTAAGTATACATAGAAATAGGCACTTAATCTTTGATTTATATGTTGTATTTGAAAATCATGAAGACAGAAAGTATCTTGATATTTCCTGCAGCATTATTTAGAATAATAAAGTTTGGAAGAAAACTTTCTATCATCCAATAACTAGAATTGCATTACAAGGTAATAGAGTATACACATATGCAAAATCTCTTTAAACTGAGGGTCATTTCCTTCAGTTTAAGCCAAGGTTCCAACATTGTAAAATAAGACAAAAGAGCAATTTCCAGAGTGAAGTACTGGTACATTTATGCAGCTCACATAAAGAAGTTATATGTAGAGGCTGGTGTGTGGCACAGTGGGTTAAGCTACAATCTCCAGTGCCAGCATCCCATATAGGCACTGGTTCGACTCCCAGCTACTTCCAATCCAGCTCTCTGCTATTGTGCCTGGGAAAGCAGTAGATGATAGCCCAAGTCCTTGGGCACCTATACATACATGGGAGACTCAGATAAGCTCCTGGCTCCTGGCTTCAGCCTGGCCCAGCCCTGGCCATTATGGCCATTTGGGAAGTGAACAAGCAGATGGAAGATTCTCTCTCTCTCTCTCTCTCTCTCTCTCTCTCTCTCTCTCTCTCTCTCTCTCTTTCTCTTTCTCTTTCTCTCTCTCTGTAACTCTTTCAAATAAAAATAGATAGATAGATATAAGTTATGTATTACAGAAAAAGATTGTGTGACCTTTAGTCCACACCTGAGACTATAAATTGGCTTTATTTATCTATTTTTATTTATTTGAAGATGGAGAAATGGGGAGAGAGAAAGAGAGAGAGAGTCTTCCAAGCAGTGGTTCACTCCCTAAAGGCCTATAACCATGAAGCTGGACTGGGCGGAAGTCAGGAGCCTGGAACTTAATCCTGGTCTCCAGCATGAGTGCCAATATTTGAGCCATAACTTACTGTCTCACAGGGTGCAGGAAACTGGAATTTGAAGCAGAGCCAAAATTGGAACCCAGGCCCTACAACATGAGTTGTATTGTCCTATGTAGTGTTTTAACCACTAAACCAAATGTCTGATCCTATATAGAGGGTTTAAATGGAAGTTAAGTAAAGAAAATTTCCTTGGAAAGAGTCTGGAACTTCTCTTATCTCAAAATTACACTTACTGCTTGGAAACAGGGGATAGTGGTATTTTCCATTGCTTGTCTAGTAAGAGCATCCTTATTTAAGGCAACCAACTAAAGATTTTGAAATGTGTTCCGCGAAGATTGGGAAACAGTGTCATGGTGTTTGACTCTTACCTGAGACTTGGAAAGAGGAATTATCTTGAGAGAAACAGGGTCATATTAGGAACAAACTGCACTTCCACCTATGGAATGAGCAAGGCTGTGAGTCTGTTTTTCTCAGACTGTTATGTTGATACAGGATCACAGTGATAGAAAAAAAAAAAAAGCTGGAAATCATCTTAACAGGGATCTGGCCCAAAATGGCTACCTGAAAGAGAGATGGAACTCCAGTCTGGAGAGTCTATTAAATAACCTACCAGACACCAAAGAACATAAGAGCCATTACATACATCGTGAGGACGAATTTCTCAGAAATCTTTTAAATCACCCTGTGAGAGAACAAGCTATCCTTGAACACCTGCCAAACCTAGAGATTGCTGGCTGAATAAGTCTATAATCTAAATTCCTCCTTTAGCTGAGAAAAGGAGAGAAAAAGAGAGAGATGGACACACAGACAGACATTGCAGGGTAGGTCACAGTTTTCCTATAAGAAACTGAACCAAGTTAGACTAAGACAGCATTTTGAAGGTTCATCATAATGTATTATTCAAATGAGGTGGGTGTACTATCTAAAAGATAAGAAAATATTACTGTCACTATCAGAAAGTAACTGGAGCAAGTTCTAAGTTTTACATAACAGAGAATAAAGGCCATAAAGCATGGTCGGAGGCACCATGGAAGTAATTGCATCTTATCAATTTAATGCTATTGAATAAGATTATAAAAGCAAATTACAGAGTAAAGTTGATTTAAATATGTGGACCCAGAAAAACATCTCAAAGGTGCACCTTTGGTTAGCAGCAGTATAAAGTAGATGCAGAGGAATGGCTGATATATGTATGTAGGTAAAAATTTGTTTCTTCCTAAAAGAAAAATTCAATAAGGAAGAAAATCATAAAGAAGGCTTATATAATGAGGATAATGACAAAGAATAAGGTGAAAAGAAGGCAATATATTCTACCTGTGGCTCCTACCAAACTATCCCATGCATTCTGTTTCCACACACAGTTTACTGCTTCTGCTTTCAAAGCCGGGTCAATAAAAACAAACAGTTTGATCAAGTGCTCCATGGATTCAATATAAAGCACCAATTTCTTCATCTTTTTCAGTAATTCTTTCCCAGACTTAGATAGTATGTTTTCTTCTGAATCTGCTGATCAAACATGAGAATAATACTTGAGGATGATCCTCTGAAACTCTTTATCTATACAACTCTTTGTCTCCAATACTCTGAGCACAATAGCCATGTTGGTCTTCCTGAATTGTCAGCTCCATCCCAGGGAGATATTAAATCCCTCCACCCCCCTCCAGGGTCATTTCATGCCTGGATTCCCTCCTTTGCCCTCTCCCCAGGGCATAAGCTCCTGAAAACCTAGACTTGTACTTGTTTGTTTCCAGCTTATCAGGAATTGCTGTCCCTTTGTTTTCTGGTGTTCAGTGGCTTGCAACTAGTATTTGTTTTGGTTTGCTTTATATGAGAGGATGAATAATAGCCTCTGTTATTCCACCCTGGTCCAAAGTTCTACACGGAAGCTTTTTGTTGTTGTTTAAAATTTATTTATTTGGGGCCTGCACCGTGGCATAGTGGGAAAAGCCACTGCCTGTGGTGCTGGCGTCCCATTTGGGTGCCTGTTGGAGCCCCAGGTGCTCCACTTCTGATCCAGCTTCCTGTTAATACACCTGGGAAACTAGTGGAAGATGGCCCAAGTGTTTGGGCCCCTGCCACCCATGTGGTAGACCCAGAAGTCACTCCTGGCTTTGGCCTGGCCCAGCTCTGGCTGCTGCTGCCATCTGGGGAATGAACCAGTGAATGGAAGATCTCTCTCTGTCTCTTTTAAAATGAATAAATAAATATTAAAAAAAATAAAATTATATATTTTTATTTACTTGAAATGCAGAGAGAGAAAGAGAGATATCTCCCATCTGCTGGTTCACTTCCCAAATGCCTCCAACAGTTGAGGCTAAGTGAAGCATAAGCCAGAAGCCAGCAGGGATGCAAGTACTTGAGTCATCTGCGGGAATGGGAAGCAGAGCTAAGACTTGAACCCACGGTCTCTGATATGGGATGTGAGAATCTTAACTGGTATGCCGAACCCCTGCCACTGAAGTTGTTAAAGTAGAACTGTCAGGCAAAAATACACAACAAAATGCGAAGAAGAGTCAAATCAAGCACGTGTATCTTCCCTCTCATCCAAGAGTCTTTGAAATGACAAAAAAAAAAAAAGCATCTGCAGTCCAGAAGATCAAATCCCTTGTCTTCTCATAGTTCCTAGTTGACTTTTCCTTCAGATCTCAGCTCACTCTTTCAAGATGCATCTCCCTTATCTGTCACTTTCAGGGATTTATATATGCACACTTCACAGTATCTGCCTCAGGTACCAGTTTACTTTATGTATGATCATTTGATGCTAGTTTCTCTTCCTAAAATGTAAGCTCTATAAGGATAGGTGCCTTAGCTATTTTGCTCGCAATTCTCTCCCTGATTCCTGTTTGTTACAGTTTTAGAGAGTAAGGAACTGCACTTCCTACATATCTTAAAGAATTTCAAGAAGATGGAAAAATTTGAGCAAAGGAAAATACTGTGTAAGGATACACAGATTCATTTGCTAACATCCTCCCTATAAGAATTTTTTAAGATTTATTTTATTTATTTGAAAGGCAGAGTAACAGAGAAAGAGAGAGAGAGAGAGAGAGAGAGAGAGATCTTCCATTTGCTGGTTCACTTCCCCAAAATGGCTGCAATGGACAGGGGTGCTTTTCCCAGGCCATTAGCAAGGAGCTGGGCTAGAAGTGAAGCAACCAGGACATGAGCCAGCACCCACATGGGGTGCCCGCATCTCAGGCTATGATTTTACCCATTACATCACAATGCTTACCAAGTATGTGTTCATTTTATAACTTTAACTTTTAGAAGTTATTCTTGTATAATATCCTATCTTATACATGAAAACCAAAGTACTGTATGTATGTAGGTGGCATGCATAATCACACATAGGCATGTCTTTTATGCCTATGAGCACAAGGATTTAAGGGGTAAATTCATCTTGTGGATTTATTTTTTTACAATGATGGTTAATGTACAATTAATTGAAAAATTATACATTATTAAATTTTATAACTATTAAAAACTAAATTTTTATGGAAATTACACTTCCTGAAGAAATAAAATCTGATAGAAATTTACCTTGTTAATGGGTGGTAGACAATATTAAACATTTTATAGGATGAAATGAGAATTGAGTATAAAGTGAACAAATGTTTAATAGTATGCTTGATAGCATAAGTTTTAATGTCATGATCAAAACTTTATACTAAATATGAAAGAAGTCATGTAAATTTTTGTCTTTGAATTTTATTCAGTGTGTCTTAATTTGTTTCCATTTGAAACCTTCTAGTTCCCATATGTCAGTATTAGGATCACCAATCACTAATGTTGCTGAAAGGTGAATTTCTTTCTGGTTAATGAATTGCCCTTGGGGATGAGTATTGAGAAAAACTGAAAATAATTGCTCATGTTTATATCTGTAGAAAAGCATCATTTTAAGTATTCACTATTTCTTGCAAGATCTTTCTTTACTTTTCTCTCATAGAATGCTCCTTCAATGGAGACGTGTTCATTAACAGTAGTCTGATGGAGGAGAAAAAGTCATTAAATAAAAATCATCGTTACTCCTAGCATCCTACTCTACCTCATATCCAAAATCAGAATATATCATCATAGCATTAAATACTGAATTTCCAACAGATGTCTCATAACTGAAGCCTATAGAAAACAAGAAACTCCAGGAAATTTAACATGTTTATGGTTCCTTGGTTCAAATTTAAACTTTTGTTGGTGCCCTGGAGTTTTTCACATTCTAGGACAATGCTCCAAAGTAGGATGAAGGATGAGTGACAATTGCAAATAAAACCCGATCTGTAACTCTGTTGTAAAGAGAGGGATTGCCCTGTAAAGTCACAGCTTTCTCAGTTAAATCAGCTTCAGAAAAGTGTACAAGCAGAAGCTAATCATTTGGGATTTTATGCCTTTTAAAATATTCTAGCCAGGGGCCCAGGGTTGTGGCATAGCGGGTTAAGATGATGCTGGCAGCATGGGCATCCCATATGGGGACTGGTTCCTGTACCAGTTGACCCACTCTCAATCCAGCTCCCTGCTAATGCACCTGGGAAACCAATGGAAGATGGCCCAAGTACTTGGGCCCCTGCACCCAAGTGGGAGAGTCAGAGAAGCTCCTGGCTCCTGGCTTCAGCCTGGGCAAGCCCTGGATGTGGTGGTCACTTGAAGAGTGAACCATTGGATGGAAGATTCTCTCTCTCTCTCTTTCTAACACTGAATTTCAAACAAAATAAATAAATATTTTGAAAAAATATTCTAGGGATACTTTCCTACTTACAGAAAAAGTCTGGTTACCCTCCAGGGATGGATGACCTCCCAATAGAAGCTTATTTGTCCAAGGCATTCAGTGTGAACTTCAGAGTGGAGAAATATAGAAAACAGAAATTTGTCTTCAAGCAGATTTTCTTAAATTTTTAATGATAAGATTCACCTGGTGTCCTTGCTGGATTTTTTTTTTTTTTTTTTTTTTTTTGCAAAAAAAAATTTTTTTTCTGCTCTCCTCTGGAGATTCTGATTCCATAGGTCCAGAGTGGGACCTACAGAAATTTTACGAAGTGTTCAGGTAGTGTTTACAACATCTAAAACAAGATATCTTTTGAGAAAATGCCTCAGATATGTGGTTTTCAAATATGACTTCTCAATCATTGATTCAGGGGTGTTAAAGAAAAATTCTGAAAAGTGCTCAAATTACTTCTTTTTATGTTTGAGAGAGAAAAAGAGATCCTATCCACTTGTTCACTCTCCTAAATTTCAGCAATAGCCAGGGGTGGGCTTGACCAAAGCCAGAAGCCAAGAGCTCAGTCTGTGTCTACCATTAGAGGCAAGTTCTCAAGCATTTGAGATATTACCTGCCACCTACCATGGTGTGCACTGACAGCAAATTAAAAGTGAAAGCCGAGCCAAGACTCAAACCCAGGCACTCTGACATGGGATGCATGTGTCCCCAGTGGCATCCCAACCACTGAGCCAAACACCTGTACTCAGACAACATATTTGAATTTCTCAGAGAGTAGGCCTAGCCTGACTCCCTTGCTCCTCACACCACATGCTTAGAGTTTCACAATAAGAATCTATCCACTACTACTCATCTGGTCAGCCAAGTTCATCTCAAATTGCTGCTAGAACTAAAAGATAGGTCAAAGGATCAAAGTAGAAATTCTAGAAATAAATGCAAGTAGATGAACTTTTCTAGTACATAATGGTATTTAAATATGATAGTATGAATTATTCTCTTTAAATATTTGTTTTTTAAAGAGGAACAACTAAATGTGATATTTACGTCTTACATGATAGTATAGTGACTTCAAATTAAAGATTTTGTGGTTTAAATGAAAAAAAAAAATAAGGTTCCTCAAACGTTTTAGTGCAAAGTCTGGAGTGATAGAGGACAGTAAATTATCTCATATGGGCCAAATCTAGTATATGGGCTGGTTTTATAAATAAAGCTTTAATGAAACATAGCCACATCAATTTGTTTCTTTATAATCTGAGGCTGCTTTTATGCTACAATGGCAGTTACAGAAATGATATCTCCTGCAAAACTTGAAATGTTTGCTATGTGGTCCCTTATAGAAAATGTTCTCTTATCCTGTCCTCAGACATAAGAGTAAGCAGCAATGTTTTATTAATTATTTTAAGACGATCTACAGGTAGTTGAGGACTTGCTTCTCAATTCAAAGAAACATGGCTTCTAGTTTCTTCCTTAATATTGTACTTCTTTAAAAAACAAAAAGATTTATTTGAGAGGTAGAGTTAGAGACAGAGAATGGGAGAGACAGAGAAAGGTCTTCAGTCTGCTGATTCACTCCCCAAATGGCTTTGACTGCCAGAGCTAGGCCAATCTGAGACCAGGAGCCAGGAGCTTCTTCTGAGTCTCCCACACAGGAACAGGGGCTCAAGGACTTGGGCCATCTTCCACTGCTTTCTCAGACCATTAGCAGGGAGCTGTTTCAGAAAAAGAGCAGCCAGAACACAAACTGGTGCCCATATGGAATGCCAGTGGCGCAAGCGGAGGCTTCACCCACTACACCACAGCACCGGCCCCAATATTGCACTTCTTTAAGAAGGCGATAAGTTCCCTGGAGAGAACTCTCAGTGAAAGGGCTTTTAGGACATTTGAGAGATACAGAATAGGATATGAGATAACTCCAGATCCATACAATACAAATATTTGTGAGATATATGTTCAGAATTGCAATTTTACAAATGGCAAAATAGTGCGTGAATAGAATTTCAGTGTCTAATGGAAAGAGATTTGGTCAAACATTAAGATTTGGGTATAATCTATAGCCAACTTTCAAATGGTAATGTGAATTTCACAGAAAATATGCAGACTTTATATGAATGAGACTCCTTTCTCATTAATGCAGCACCAGAATCCCATATGGACTCTGGTTGAGTCCCAGCTGCTTGAGATGACCCAAGTACTTAGGCCCCTGCACCCATGTGGGAAACCCAGATGACGCTCCTGGCTCCTGGCTTCTGGCTTCAGCCTCACCCAGCCCCGGCCACTGAGGCCATTTGGGGTGTGAACCAAGGGACGGAAGACCTCTCTCTCGCTCTGTAACTCTTCCTCTCAAATAAATTAATAAATCTTAAAAAAAATTGAGGTGTTATAGTCTTTAAAAAAAAACTTATGAAAAACAGTTTTTAAATGGTTAAATTTAGGGCTTTAAAACATACTTATCATTTTCCTCATTTCCATGATCTAGATAAGATTGTTATTATTTCAGCTTTCAGAGTTTATGTTTATACAGTGTTTGTATTACAGATGAATTCTGTAAATGCTAAGTTTTTAGAAAGGAATTGGGAATAAAACATGTAATTTTAGAACTCATTTAAACAAGCACTATTTAATAACATGTTTTACAAATAAAAACTTAATCATAAGGTAGGATAGGATTTAATATTTCATGTGAAAATTAGCATTTTCTGATGTCTAAAGTATATTAGCAATATATACAATATCCTGGTTTGCAGAATAAGGCTATTCTTTTCTTGATTTTTTTTTTAATTTGGAAAGAAAGAATAGCCTTTATTTTTCATGAAGCAAACCTAAAATAAAGTATCAAAATAACTGAAAAATTCACAAGTAAAATTTCTACTGAGTTTATAGTTCTCTTTTTCAAGCATAGTGTATTTTGTGTCTCATATTTAATGTCTTATATTAAGAATCTAATTTTCTCTATATAAGCAACCCTTGAATAGTTAAAATTTTTAATTATTTTTTAAATTTTTATATTAGGTAGTTTGGCTGCTCAAACTTTAAGATAGTGTGTTATATTGTATTTTATTTACTCCCCTAGAGCATCAAGGAACAGTTGTTGAATAATTACCCCCCCCATTTCTTCTTATCTGTATTTGAATTCAACTTGTATGATGTTTCATTCTTCACTAATCTTTCCTCCCTTCTAAGTTAATTATTTATGACCTTTTTTAAAGGGTTTATTTATTTATTTGAAAAGTAGTGTTACAGAGAGGCAGAGGCACAGAGAGAGAAAGAGAGAGATCTTCTATCTGCTGGTTTACTTCCCAAATGGCTGCAATGGCCAGGCTGGAGCCAGGAGCCAGGAGCTTCTTCTGGGTCTCCTACATGGGTTCAGGGACCCAAGGACTTGGGCCATCTTCTGCTGCTTTCCCAGGCCATACGAGAGAGCTGGATCGAAAGTGGAGCAGCCAGGACTTGAACTGGAACCCATATGGTATCCCAGCACTGCAGGCTATGGCTTTACCCTCTATGCCACAACACTGGCCCCTTGTGACCATTTTTTTTGTGGGCACTTTTCTCTGATGACAACATACAACCATTGCAGAGACTTGGATTGTAATTAAAATGGTGAAAAATTAAGGTATGCATGTTTGAATATCACTTCTGAGAAGCCCTATTCTAACATCATCCTGCTTCTTATGTGAGGCAGAATTATTCACACCTTCCACTGAGTCTAGTTTGTTATTACTATGGGTAAAAATATCTTTCATTTTTAAAACTTAGTTTAAGATTGGATCAAGATAAAAGAGCAGGGAAGGAGCTTACTGTTCTAGTCTATCCTGTAGTCTCCCTTTACATATACCCATTAATGGCACTGTTTTATTTTTGTGGGCTGTTGTAAATATATTCTTTCATTATGCATGTATTTCATTTCATGGAGTTTTAGTCAAGAAATGGGAATATGTCATGTGCCATGTCTGACAGTGGATGTGCTTTCACAACATATATTTTAAAAATGAGAATCTTGCAAGGAATATTTTTTGTTGTAGGTTTTTATTTAAAATGTGTGGAAAAGGAAAAAGCCTATTTATAGAGGAAAATATAAGGAAAAATGACAAATGGCTTCTTCAGTAGTGTACTTTTAACTATTCCTAACTCGGATATGTCGTTTCAGAGAAGGAGATATATAGTATGTTGGCATCAAAAAGTTCATGGAAATGGAAATACAAGATTATTTTGGTACAAAAATGTTTAAGTCAGTAGATACTTTTCCCTTGCTATATATTTTCTATGAACTTTTTGAAGACCCCTTGTAAGCATAGATTTCTGAAACTTTTGCATCCCATAGACTCATCTATTAATTCCATTCTCCATAACTTTTTGAAGTACCTGCATATAGTCCCTTTCCACAACCTTTGTTGATCTGTAATATTCCTGTGTCCTGCTCTGCCCCATTCCTGGGACAGTGAAGGCTAGGCCTTTGTCCATGAGGAGCAGTTGGAACTTCAGCCTGAATAGGCCTCCCTGTTCTCATGGTCTCAGTTTTCTCCTCTCAAAGATGGATATAATAACATTTCTCTAAAGCATCTTATCCCCTATGGTTACATGGTGGAGTCATTTGGACTTTTGGATTTTTAGGAAAATGCAAGGGTCATTTACATTGTCTTGTCCCAACTCCTAATCCAAGATAGAGGGAATTAGCCATTCTGTTGTGTTTTGTTTTGTTTGCAGTCTTTTTTTTTTTTTTTAGGATTTATTTTATTTATTTGAAAGACCGAGAGAGAGGAAGGTCTTCCATTCTGCTGGTTCACTCCCCAAATGACAGCAACAACCAGAGTTGAGCTGAACTGAGCTGATCTGAAGCCAGGAGCCAGGAGCTTCCTCTGGGTCTCCCATATGGGTGCAAGGGCCCAAGGAGTTGGACCATCTTCCACTGCCTTCCCAGGGCATAGCAGAGAGCTGGATCAGAAGAGGAGCAGCTGGGATTCGAATCATTGCTCATATGGGATGCTGGCGCTGCAGCTGGGGCCTTAACCTGCTGTGCCACAGTCCCTGCAGTCTTTATTACAGTAAAAACTACTACTGTTGGGGTGGGCGCTGTGGTGTAGCAGATAAAGGCACTGCCTGCAGTGCCGGCATCCCATATGGGCGCTGGTTCCAGACCCAGCTGCTCCACTTCCAATCTAGCTCTCTGCTAGGGCCTGGGAAAACAGTAGAAGATGGCTCAAGTTCCTGGGCCCCTGCACTCACATGGGAGACTCTGAGGAAGCTCCTGGTTCCTGGCTTTGGATTGACACAGCTCTGGATTGTTGTGGCCATTTGGGGAGTGAACCATCAGATGGAAGACCTCTCTCTCTCTCTATGTCTCTCTCTCTCTCTCTCTCTCTCTATGTCTCTACCTCTGCCTCTCTGTAACTCTGCCTTTCTTTTTTTTTTTTTTTTTCTTTTTTTGGACAGGCAGAGTGGACAGTGAGAGAGAGAGACAGAGAGAAAGGTCTTCCTTTGCCGTTGGTTCACCCTCCAATGGCTGCCGCGGATGGCGCGCTGCGGCCGGTGCACCGCGCTCATCTTATGGCAGGAGCCAGGTGCTAGGTGCTTTTTCCTGGTCTCCCATGGGGTGCAGGGCCCAAGCACTTGGGCCATCCTCCACTGCACTCCCGGGCCACAGCAGAGGGCTGGCCTGGAAGAGGGGCAACCGGGACAGAATCCGGCGCCCCGACCGGGACTAGAACCCAGTGTGCCGGCACCGCAAGGCGGAGGATTAGCCTGTTGAGCCACGGCGCCGGCAACTCTGCCTTTCAGATAAATAAATACATCTTTTTAAAAAGAAAAGCTACCACTGTATATTATCAGTGATTTTGGTCTATATCTTCTTTTCCATTTGGCTTTAAAAAAAAGAGTTTACATTATTTGTAAAATAATATATTATTTTGATTGTACATACATTTTTTCTAATCCTTGGAACATTACAGTTTCAAGTAAAAAATAAAAACATTGCCGACTAAATGTACTAGTATGTACATATTGACCACATTTAATTACCACAGTAATTAAAAAGTCCTGATCCTTACTTCTGAAGATTAAAACTCATGAACATGAAGTTACTCAAGAGTCTCCAGGATTTCTCTATTATCCACAGTGAGAATGTGAATAATCCCTGCTTTCTACTTCCCACCGCTCACAACCTTTATGTAACAATCATGATTCCCAGAGCTGAAGTGTGTCTCAGTCTCATTGTCCACAAATTAACCTTCTGTCTACCTTTTTTTTTTTTAACCATTGCACCATACATCTATAGTTGCCTTTTTCCAACAACTCTAAAGTCCTCACTATCCAAGTATAAAACCCAAGTGTTGGTGGTTTTTGATCTGTTCTCTATATATTTCTGGAGACTTTTCCTATTAATTTCCAGAGTATATTCATAAGCAAAGCCACTGACAGCATCTATATTTCTGGTTGCTTTCATCTTTGCAGTTCCAACACAGAAAGTTTCTTTGCCCACTAATATGAACATCCATTATTATCTCTTCCTTCACACCTACATATGCTACTCCTTGCCTGATGTGGTGCCATGTTCAAATTCAATCTTGTGGACTCAGTCACTGGAAGTAACATTCCAAATGGCTACAAGATCTGTTATTGTTTTCCAGACTATAAGGAGGACGCCGGAGGGCTCAGTGTCTCAGCCGGTGGGGTCACTCTCGCCATCCACCCAGAGCCATTCTTACTCTCCACAAGCCCTTTCCCAATCCCTTTCTAATTCCTTTCTTATCTTGAGCAAAAGAAACGACTTTTTGATTTTTAGGTTCATTGAGTTTTGTAGCAAATGAGAGAAACAACTATGAATGATTTCCAAGTCATCCTAGAACACAGTGCTGTGCCAAAGGAATAGTTCACACCACAATCAATTATTTTGTTATTAAATGGTTATTACATTGTCATGTTAATTCAGGGCAACATCTAATATTATCTTTTGTTTATTATTTACTGGAAGAAAGGCATCTTTGAACTAATATGGAATGTGATCTGTGCATTTGAAGTGTTATATGGATGAGCTTAGGAAACATTGTCTTACAGACAGCTCTGGTATATGGGTGGCCTCTCACCCTTTGTGATAGACCCAGTGTTACATTATTCCTGCCCTGCTCTTCTTAGTCTTTGCTTGGCCAAGATTGCCTGATTGCAAATAGAGGCTTTGCCTTTTACTCTGAGAATTAATGGAGAAAGGGAGGGCTTGTGACATAGGTCACTTCAAACATACTTTGGGTTCAGATGGTATTGGGCCTGCCCAGTGATATGATTTCCTGTGAGCTGATCGCTGGATTGGCTGTCTGAATAGGGCACATTCATTAATAAGTGAGCACATCTCTCATTTGCCTGGTGTTCTTAGTCACACATTTATGAACTTTCTGTGGAACAATGATGATTGCTGCCAGGTTCCACCCAACATCTGTGCAGAATAGTGGACTCCAGAAAGCCTTTAATATTTGAGAAGTTCCTGTAAGAATGAATAACCCAGACATGGAATAGCTGAGCTGAACAGCAGAATATTTTATAAGAATTCTGACCAGGATGTGGTAAAGCTGAGTGCAACTATTTTCTATTGACTCAGTGCTCCTGAATTGGAACATTGATTTTTTATTTTTTGGAGGTTCATTTCACTTCTTGTTACTGCCAACTCACTGAAAATTTCAACTAGATTATTTTAAAAATACGTTTCTGTTCCCCTATGTCCTTTCTGTATTTTTTTTTAAACTTCATTACAACAGTATGACTGGGATGCATCTTCCCTTCTTCCTATAGAGAATGCATATGGGAATGGAAAATTTCTTATTATATACAACCCATCCAATGCCTTCTTAAACAGATTCTTTCAGGAACTCGGGAAGAATAGTCACTAATACAGTAAGAGTGTGAAGTGAGTTACAGCCCTACCATTTTGATGAAAGAAGGCATCCAGGATCTGGACCGGCCTTTTGCCAGTGACATACCACCATCCAGTCAGATTATTGATAACTGCTTCAGAAGGGTGGGAAATTGTTCCTGCCAAGGGCCTTTTGGATATTTGTAACATCATTCATGAGCCATACAAAATTATCAACTTAAAAATCAGCCTGCTATAGATTTAATGAATTTTGAGTCTCACCTATGGTTGCCTTGGCAGGGCCAGACCAAATGATTTTGTGGGCCTTTTAAGTCCATGGGCTGGATATTTCCCACCCCTGAAGCTTGTAAAAAAAGAAATTTCATGAAGATCATAGCTATTATATTGCAGTTAGCTATGCTTGCATGTCTTGGAAGAGCTCCAATGCTGGTTGCCCTAAACTAAACTTGCAGCTTTTAACAGAAAGCAATTTTTGTATTTAGGGAAACATCATCCCAATATGTGCTTGCATCTCAGAAATGCTAGAAACAACTTTGTCATTAAGAAAAAGAGAGCTATGGGCTGGCGCCGTGGCTCAACAGGCTAATCCTCCGCCTTGCAGCACCGGCACACTGGGTTCTAGTCCTGGTCGGGGCGCCGGATTCTGTCCCAGTTGCCCCTCTTCCAGGCCAGCCCTCTGCTGTGGCACAGGAGTGCAGTGGAGGATGGCCCAAGTGCTTGGTCCCTGCACCCCATGGGAGACCAGGAAAAAGCACCTAGCACCTGGCTCCTGCCATCGGATGAGCGCGGTGTGCTGGCCGCAGCGCGCCATCCGCGGCAGCCATTGGAGGGTGAACCAACGGCAAAGGAAGACCTTTCTCTCTTCTCTGTCTCTCTCTCACTGTCCACTCTTCCTGTCAAAAAAAAAAAAGAGAGAGAGAGCTATGGCCTAGGAACTGAAACCTGAGACAGTGTCTTACTCATTTTATATACTAGTCAGTATGCAGGCTTGGTGAATGCTAATCCTTATGAAGCTTACAGAGCAACATTGAAAATCAGTTTTTAGCAAGTCACAGCTTACCAGAATTAGAGTCTCTGTTTGGTATTAGATACTCAGTAAATGATTCTAGTTTTTCACTATTAAAAAGTATGTTTTTCATTTGTATCAGTTGTATCTTATGAGCATGTAGAAACTTTAGAGAAATGAAGTGCAGAAATACTCAGCAAGATGCTTACATACTGTTAGTCCCTACAGACCGTAGGCAGTTATTTTAGTCATTTCATACTTTGAAGAAAGAACCTATCTGGTCACTTGCTCACTTAATGTTTAATTCTTCCACATCTGAACTGATACATAGAAAGGTTTATAAAACCATTGATTGTTCTTGGTTTGTATAAACTCTTATTTGGTTGTTCGATTTCTTTGTATGCATTTCATTTTTGTCCCGCTACAAAAATTTCAATTTGGAAAGTCTCTCTCACACACCCACCCACACGTGCACACACACACATTTTTTGTTGACAGTTCATTCTACTTTGCACAGATGTACCTGCTTTGAAGTCTCCAGACAAGTGTTATAGTTATTTCAAATTTTGTGCTTTGGGTACAACTTTACAGAAAGGACTTCCAAAGACAACGGGAAGGAGTTATTAAATACTTTGAGTAAAATATTTCCTTTGTAGAAATATTTTGAGCTGGCATTGTGATGCAGTCGGCTAAGTTGCTACCTGTGATGCCAGCATCCCATGAGTCCCAGTTTGAGCATGCCCTGCCTCACTTCCAATTGGGCAGTGGAAGATGGTCCAAGTGTTTGGGCCCCGACTGCCCACAGGGGACATTTGAATGGAGTTCCTGGCTCTTGGCTCCTGGCTCCTGGCTTGTGGCTTTGGCCTGGCCCACCCCTGGCTGTTATGGCCATTATGGGAGTGAACCATTGGATGGAAGGTCTCTGTATTTTTCTCTCTTTCTTTCTGTCTCTCCCTCTACCTTTAACTCTGCCTTTCAAATAAAGAAAGCTTTAAAAAATAAATAGTAAGCCATCCTTTAAAATCTGTTTCCTTTGTATTATATGGAATATATAGTAATAAATACTTTGGTAAATGTATTTAAATTTGATTAATAGTACTTACTGAAAGATAGAAATACTTTGTTATTGTAACTACAAATCTTATAATAAATGTTCTGAAAATCTTGCAATTTTTTTTCGTGCCTACTAGAAGTTACTTACCAGCTATTATTTGTATTGGAAGTGAGTAAAAATACATTTATTTTTATGAGTAAAAATACATTTATTTTTAATGTAATAGGGAGAAGAGTAATAAATTAATATTTTACACATTATCTTATTTCAAATAAATGTCAATATTCATAATAATTTCCTATAAAGTCTCATTAATTAATGTTACTGCCAACATTATTAAGGAAGTAAATGAAATATGTTTCAATAAATACATATGTTGTTTTTGTAAAAAAAAAACTCTAATTTTAGTCATTGAAATATTCTTCATGTATTGAATATTTTCTAAATTGTAGGCCAAGATAAAAATCCCTACCACCCAAAGGGAGGACACAACCATGTAATCACCTTCTCGAGGGAATGATCTTGTAAAGCATTAATTTAACTTAAAACTGCAACTTAACAATAGATATAAGCAACCTCAGTAGTATAATGGTGAAACTTGATCATCACTGCTTATGACAGAAGGAGCAACATTGACAAAAAATAACAATATCAGGTAGGGGCAGTGTGGTAAGTTGATTTACTGATGCTGTCCTGTACTTTTTTTTTCTTCTTGTTTTATGCTACCTAGTTTATTTCATTGTATCCACTTTATCAGTGTTTTAATTTTAATTTTTAATTAGTTTTTAAACAGGTTCAATGTGATTTGTAGATACAGTTCTAAGGACATACTGATATTTCTCCTTCCTCCTTCCTACCCTCTTTCTTTTTCTCTTTTTTTTTTTTTTTAGCTTTTGAGATAACATATTTTAAAATTATATTACAGTAAAAAGGCCTAATATTTAGCCAAATGAAAAGTTTAACAAGTAGAAAACAAAAGACCATAGTTTAGTGGAAATACAGACAACAGCTATAAACAATAATTGAAGGGAAAAATGATTTTCTTTTCATGGAAGCATTATTCCAATCTGTGACCACAGCCTCTCAGTGGTTAAAATATTTACCTGATGAAAATTGGATACTTGGCCCTATGTTTTGTCGTGGCTAGTATGATGTTAGCTGACGTACTGTAACTGAAGACGTGAGATGTTCTATCACAGTTTGGCTTGGCCTTCTTGACAATCCTGCCATGTCCATGAGAAAAAATGCCCCAGATATCCACTGACCTTTCAAGTTGTGTTGAAGAATGATACACATGGAGCATATTTAAACTTGGTCTATTACCTGGTGTCAAGTACAGATGAGCTACTACCTACTAGCTAAGTCAAGCCTACATCAGTCAAACTATAAGCCACTAAGAAAAATACATTTTTTCATAAGATGTTTTATTTCAACAGTAGCCAGCTAGTACAATTAGCTTTGAAGTAGCTGAGGAAAAAGTGTGAAGTGCAGAAATAGTAATTTATGAACATGCTGAAAATTCCAGAAAAGCAGACAAATTAATTTTACTTTATTATTACTGTAATGTAAGTTATGGAGAACTCAGTATACTTTAATACAGAGTTTGAATTTACTTGAATGTATTTGAAATTGTTTCCTAAAGAACAAAGATCATTCCTTGGTTTTTATTGTATGCCAGCACTTCACACAATGCCTGGTATAGAGTAACTGTTCAAACCATGTTGAAATAAATTTATCCAGGGATATTCTGTAATGATAATACATAATTATAATAAATACTATTCAACTTTATCCAATGTAAAATAACTGGACTGAAAATTTTCACATTTTGTGATCCATACTATGGTTAGCAACTTTATCTTGTTTTCTTTTAACATCAGGAGCAAAACAACTAACAAACTATGGTCTCCGGAGAATGAAGTTGTATTATTAACCCTACTCAAAGTCAAAACACACTGTGACATTTAATGTACCCATATAAATTTAACGGAACTAGTAGTTCCTGGTGCAAATTTTTTTCCAATGCATTTCCCTCTCTTTTTTTTTTTTAAGATTTATTTATTTATTTGAAAGTCTGAGTTACACAGAGAGAGGAGAGGCTGAGAGAGAGAAAGAGAGTGAGAGAGAGAGAGGTCTTCCATCTGATTGCTCATTCCTCAGAGAGAGAGCGAGAGAGAGAGAGCGAGCGCCAGGAGCTTCTTCTGGGTCTCCCACACAGGTGCAGGGGCCCAAGGACTTGGGCCATCTTCTACTGCTTTCCCAGGCCACAGCAGAGAGCTGGATCGGAAGTGGAGCAACTGGGTCTCGAACTGGTGCCCACTTGGGGTGCTGGCACTTCAGGCCAGGGCTTTAACTCGCTATGCCACAGCACCGGCCCCCATTTCCCTCCTATTTTAACCTAAATCTACAATGACATCTTTTCCATCTTATATGTTATGGTGACAAAATTGAAAAATACTAATTTATTTTTTGAAGGCAAAAAATCAGTATAAAGTACTAACAATTTCAGTTGATTCTGATGGTGGTATATAGTATGAGCATATATATGAATATTATTTTTGTCAACTGAATGGACATCAAGGCTATAAGATGACCATCAACACAATAAAAAACTGGTTCAAAAATATAGATTATAGTGGGCGCTGCGGCTCACTAGGATGCGGCACCAGCACACCAGGTTCTAGTCCCGGTTGGGGTGCCGGATTCTGTCCCGGTTGCCCCTCTTCCAGGCCAGCTCTCTGCTGTAGCCTGGGAGTGCAGTGGAGGATGGCCCAAATGCTTGGGCCCTGCACCCCATGGGAGACCAGGAGGAAGCACCTGGCTCCTGCCAACGGATCGGCGGCCATTTGAGGGTGAACCAACGGCAAAGGAAGACCTTTCTCTCTGTCTCTCTCTCTCTCTCTCGCTGTCCACTCTGCCTGTCAAAAAATAATAAATATAGATTATAATATTTATTATATATAAATTCCTATCATGATAGACTTAGCTCTCTTATTGCAAATTCTTCTATTCTATTTTAGCAAGGCAATCTATAAATAATTCATTTAATTAATGCATAAGATTTAAAATTTGAATCTATTTTACATGTACCATACACTATAACTGGGCATTTGATATAATTCGAGATTTCTTTAATGCAATTGCTTTATCTTTTCTGTAAATATCTTACATTCATATAGGCACTAAAATTCTTTAGTCTTCTGCTAATATCCTAAAATCACATTTCTTTCTGAATATGAATTATCCAAGTTTCCAGAATTAAGTATCAACCTGTATTTACTGTGTTCTTCTTCCAAGATTTTTTCATAGATAAGTTATGTTTAAATTCAAGTCTCTCTCTCCCTCTCTCTCTCTTTTTTTTTTTTTTTTTTTTTTGACAGGCAGAGTTGGACAGTGAGAGAGAGACAAAGGTCTTCACCCCCCAAATGGCCGCCACGACTGGCATGCTGCACCAATCCGAAGACAGGAGCCAGGTGCTTCCTCATGGTCTCCCATGCAGGTGCAGGGCCCAAGCACCTGAGCCATTCTCCACTGCCTTCCAGGGCCACAGCAGAGAGCTTGACTGAAAGAGGAGCAACCGGGACAGAATCCCGCACCCCAACTGGGACTAGAACCCAGGGTGCTGGCGCTGCAGGTGGAGGATTAGCCAAGTGAACGGCAGTGCTGGCCTAAAATCAAATTTCAAGAATAGGTAGTAACTGTTTCTGAATAATAAAAGTTATGCAGAGCCTGCATTGTGATGTAGCAGGTTAAGTCACTGTTTGGGCCACCAGCATTCAATGGCATCCCATATCACAATGCCCTTTGAGTCCCTGCTGCTCTGCTTCTCATCCAACCCCCTGCTAATGTGCCTGGGAAAGCAGTGGAGGATGGCCCACATACTTGGGCTCCTGCCACCCACTTGGGAGCCTGGAATTTCACACTCCTGTCTTCAGCCTTATCCAGCCATGGGCCATTGCAGCCAATTGGGGAGTGAACTAGCGGGCTTAAGATCGATTCTCGATTCTCTCTCTCTCTCTCTCTCTCTCTCTCTCTATATATATATATATATATATATATATATAACTCTGCCTTTCAATTAAGTAAATCTCTTTAAAAAAGAGAAGTGTATTATGTGAGCATTGCTGTTAAATAAACAAAAGACACGTGATAGATCCAGGAGTTTTATATTATTCTTTGATGTTACTATTTTAGAATCAAAAAATATGTTGAATTAAAATCAAAATAAAATTAAACTCAATTTATAGAAATTAAGTCAAATGTAAAATTAACATAAGATGGTGCAGGGGTTTTTTTGGCAGTTTTTTTCATTGAAAACATGATCATAATGATTAAGTGAGCAAAGATAATGGTTATGCTGTGTGATATTTTTGCCTATTATTGCAACTGTCAAATACTTAAACAGAAGGACACCATTTAAGCACCATCATAGTCAAACTATTGAATGCTTCCCAGTATGAGTTTGGCACAAATTGAAATGGACCTGTCTATAAAGGACAAGTCAGTCTGCCTCCGTATCTATGGTAAACACTTTATTTGTTTTCTGGTTTAAATACCATAAAGTAATTATTAACCAGAGTGCAAATTAACATAAGGCCCTGAGAAGCCATCATTTTAAATTCAAATAATGAAGATAATGCATATATCTGTTTTTGGGCTCTCATTTTTGAAAGATCATTTATTTTTTAAAAAATATTTATTTATTTATTTGAAAGTCAGAGTTATACACAGAGAGAGGAAGAGGCAGAGAGAGAGAGAGAGAGAGAGAGGTCTTCCATCCGCTGGTTCACTCCCCATAGGCCGCAATGGCCAAAGCTGTGCCAATCTGAAGCCACGAGCTAGTAGCCTCCACCTAGTCTTCCATATGGGTGCAGGGGCCCAAGGACTCAGGACATCCTATACTGTGTTCCCAGGCTACAGCAGAGAGCTGATCAGAAGTGGAGCAACCGAGACTCAAACTGGCGCCCACATTCGATGCCGGCACTGCAGGTGGCGGCTTCACCCGCTATGCCACAGCAACCACGGTAGTGTTTACAACATTTTCATCACCTCAAAAGGAAAGCCTACCATCTTATTTCACTTTCTGTTCCTATAATTAAATACTACAGCTTTGGAAATTTTTAAAGAATAAAAGTTTATTCAGCTCTCAGTTTTGAAGGCTGGAGGTTAATTAGATGCATCTGGCAAAAACTGTCTTCTTGCTGGGGATTCTGGAGAATCCTGAGGGCACACTGGACATCACATGGCTAGAGAGGTATATCCAAGAGCCAGAGCCAAACTGGATTTTGTAACACACCCCGTCTCATGGTGTAACATACCCCGTCTCAAGGTAAGCCATTAACTTGTGGCTTTGATGTTCAGCTATTACTCAACCACTGTCAATCATTTTTCAGTACATTTGATGTTGTGTAATTAAATGGTTTCCTCTTAAAATAGAGTATTCTGTTCTCTGACAGAGAACTAGAAACCAAATAAATGTAACAGTGTATTTTTAAAAAGGAACTTATGGGGGCTGGTGTTGTGGTATTATGGGTAAAGCTACCACTTCAGTGATAACCTGAATCCCTTACAGGAACCAGTTTGTGTCCCGGTTGCTCCACTTGTGATCCAGCTCCCTGTTAATGTGCCTGAGAAAGCAGTACAGGATGGCCCAATTGCTTGAGCTCCTGCTACCCATGTGGGAGACCCAGAAGAAACTCCTGGCTCCTAGCTTCAGCCTGGCCCAGCACAACCATTGTGGATGCTTGGGAAGTGAATCAGCGGTGGGAAGATCTCTGTCTCTCTCTCTGTCTCTGTAACTCTGATTTTCAAAATAAATAAGTAAATCTTTAAAAAAGGAAATTCTAAAACCAAAAACAACTAAAAGAACCTTAGATGAAAGAAAAAAGCAGAAGAGATGTTAAGGTAAAAATAACAGAGTAAGAAGTTTCCACATGATTTTCATCAGATTCTGTTGTCCCAAGGGTGGGGGGATATTAGAGGAAAAGGAATAGTTGAAGAGACAATGGCAGCCCATTTTAAAAATCAATTTTGAAAATTAATAAGAACTCTTCAAGTAGAATAGATACCTTAGAAAGGAGCATGATTGAACAGAAAACTCATTTGACAGGAACGATGGAAATTTGAACAAAATGGAATGATGCATCAAAGTCCCTTATGTCCATGACAACACATGCTTTGTTTTATTTATTCCTGAATTTTTATATTTACCATTGAAGTTGGGGTTTAGAATTAGAAGTATGCCATTATTATTTTAATGTGTCTTTCTCCAAGTAATAGTGATATTTAGAAACTTTTATACTTATTGCATTTTTGGCATTCTTCTTTTGCAAATTGCCTATTCCACTCCTTGTCTTTTTTTTTTTTTTTTTTTTTTTGACAGAGTTAGACAGTGAGAGAGAGAGACAGAGAGAAAGGACTTCCTTCTGTTAGTTCACTCTCCAACTGGCCACTACAGCTGGTGCTGCGCCGATCCGAAGCCAGGAGCCAGGTGCTTCCTCCTGGTCTCCCATGCGGGTGCAGAGCCCAAGAAACTAGGCCATCCTCCACTGCCTTCCTGGGCCACAGCAGAGAGCTGGACTGGAAGAGGAGCAACCGGGACTAGAACCTGGCGCCCATATGGGATGCCGGCACCGCAGGCAGAGGATTAGCCAAGTGAGCCACAGCGCCGGCCCCACCTCTTGTCTTTTTTTTTTTTTTTAATTTTACTTATTTTGAATGTCAGAGTTACAGAGAGTAAAGGAAATCGGAGATATTTTTTCATCCTCTGGTTCAATCCCCAAATGGCCACAATGGCCAGAGCTGGGTTGTTCCAAAGCCAGGAGTCAGAAGCTTCTTCCAGGTCCCCCAAATGGGTGCAGAGGCCCAAGCACTTGGGCCATCCTCCACCACTTTCCCAGGCACATTAGCAGGGAGCTGGATCAGAAGTGAAACAGCTGGGACTAGAATTGGAGCCCATATGGGATGCCAGTGTCAAAGACAGTGGCTTTATCAGCTATGCCACAATGCTGGCCCCTCCTTGTCTGTTTTTAAATTGTTTCATTTGTTTATTGACTTTAGAGGAGAATTTCAGAGGACACAGTCATCTCAAGTACACATTAAAAGTTTATAAAAGGTGACTATGTGATCATGAATGGAAATAAAAACAGATTCTTCTCTTGTCAGTATATAACTATTAGAAATATAATGATAAATCATATTAATACTATAAGGTAATAACGAAATGATAGTAAAAGTAGAGCATTTCAATGCATACTAAATCTAAAAACAAGAGAAGAAAGGGAATAATATATAATAGAAGATAATAAGCAAAATTAAAATTGGTTGGTTCTCTCAGAGAGTTGAGCAGAAAAAAATGACAATATTTATAAGTGGTATAGTTAGGATAATCCCTTCAAATGCAGGAGACATCAAAAAATAATTAAATGAAATTATGAATGATTACTTGATGAAAACTAAGAAATTTAGATAAAATTAACAAATCACAAAAGTATTCAAACTGGCTGAACAGTTACTTAACACAGACATTAAATTAATTTTTTGAGGTATATAAATTTCATGTATTTCATATATACAGATTCAGGAACATAGTGATACTTCCCATCCTACTCTCCCTCTTGCCCACACTCCCATCCTACTTCCTTCTCCCTCTCCTATTCCCACTCTTAATTTTTAGAAAGATCTATTCTCTGTTAACTTTATACTCATAGGGCTAACTCTACGCTAAGTAAAGAGTTTAACAAATAGTATGAAGGAAAAAACACTGTTCCTCAATAGTAGAGACAGGACAGGGCTGTAAACGATCATCGAATTTAATCCCATTCCTGGGAATTTACCCAAACAAAATTCAATCAATTTTTAAAGATTTTATTTATTTATTTATTTGAGAGGTAGAGTTACAGACAATGAGAGGGAGAGACAATGAGAAAGGTCTTCCTTCCATTGGTTCATTACCCCAATGGCCGGAGCTGCGCCACTCCAAAGCCAGGAGCCAGGTGCTTCCTCCTGGTCTCCCATGCAGGTGCAGGGCCCAAGCACTTGGGCCATCCTCCACTGCCTTCCCAGGCCACAGCAGAGAGCTGGACTGGAAGAGGAGCAACCGGGACAGAATCCGGCGCCCCAACCAAGACTAGACCCAGGGGAGCCAGCGCTGCAAGCGGAGGATTAGCCTAGTGAGCTGCGGCACCGGCCTTCTGTAGTATGACTTTGAAAATATTCTCCATTACCTTGCAACAGCCCAAGGAGGTTTAAATAAGGAATATGTTAAGGAAATAAGAGAATGTGAAACTTAGTTTATGCTTTTCTATACTTCTATTCATTCCAGTCTGTTATTTTTCTGTTGCCGTTGTTGGATTTCATACTGAGGGCATTTGTGCCATAGCAAAAGATTGTACATGTATTTTGGTAATGCCAGAAAATACAAATATAAACAGATTTATTTTCCATTTCCTAGTCAAATTGAGTAAACAAAATTTTGAGACCACTAATAATTATAACAACTCCCTAAGTCAGTTTTGCTTTGAATATTCTTCTTACATAAAAGCTAGAAAAAATAAAACAAAATAACCTAATAATTAAGGAACGTACCACTAGGACTCCTATTGAAAGATACACTGGAATTGTTTTGTCCTATTTTTAATCATTGCAGTTTAAGGAGTAAAATTTAATAATCCACATAAAAGTATTTTTCGCAATTATCTAAGGAAATAGCTAAAGCTAATAAGGGACTATCATGAAAAGAATAAGTTGCTATTTATCAGTGTAGTCAATGTTAAAAATAGTGAGCTCTCAAGTACCTGCTGTTATTAATCCCACAGGAGCTGGAGATGAAATCATTATAATGATGAATAACCATTGTTAATGAAAATGAAGATTGCACAGTGACTTCAACAAGGGAACTATTCATATAATAGATTGACTTAAATCTAATCAATGAACACCCAGGTGGGGGTTCAGTGGGGAGGACAGAGGCTAGTTTATAATAGTGATTTGACTTCTTCGGTCCCAGATGGTGTTTCAGCATTTTGGTTGCTGTAGCCCTCCGACAATGAAAACAGAAATAAATTAAAGACGATCATAAAATTAACTCTATATTTATGAAAATGATATGTATAAATATATGCTTTTAAAACTACGTGTGATTTGGGCCTGGCGTTGTGGCATGGTGGGTAAAGCTTTCACCTGCAATGCCAGCATCCCATATAGGCACCGGTTCAAGACCCGGCTGCTCTACTTCTTATACTGTTCCCTGGTAATGTTTTTCCCTGGCAAAAACAGTGGAAGATGGCCCAAGTGCTTGTGCCCCTGCTACTCACTAAGGGTACCTGGAAGAAGCTCCTGTCTCCTGACTTCAGTTTGGGCCTGCCCTGGCTATTGTGGCCATCTGGAGATTGAACCAGCAGGTGGAAGATCTCTCTCTCTCTCTCTCTCTCTCTTTAACTCTGACTCTCAACTAAATAAATCTTTTTAAAAAATTTATATGTGATCAGTTAGTTTGGGAAAATGATTTGATTTTGGAATCATTTCATAATTAGAAGAATGGAGCCCTTTTAAAAAGCCCCCCTGCACAGTTATTCTAGTATATAAGTATAAAATTAGGAAAGATGATTTTTCAGTTGATGTTGGCAATAGTATAAAAGCAATTATATTTCTAGATACTTGAATAAATTATACTGAATCAGTCAGAAATTCAATCTTTTTACAATTTAATTAACTGGCATTATTTTTGTTAGTATGTTAATATGAGCACCTACTCTTCTTGATTAAGACTCAGTTGGAACTTATTTTGAAGTAACAGTTTAGTTACATTATCTATCAAGAGGCCACAGAGTTTTGTTTTATTCTCAGTTTCATATAATTATAACAATTCATATGAATAAATTTTATAAATGATGAAATCGCAAATGGGATAAAGATATATGGTACATCTGTTAATTATATGTTTCAAATTGCTATATATTTTCCTTGTCCATTATCTATCATTATATAGGTGATGACTTTACAAGTTTTTGTAAATCGTTTTAAACTGTAGTGAATATGCAGAGTGACAGACTCAAATTAAGAATCATGATATGCTTAATTTAGAGTTATGAATTCATTTTATTTCTAAAGTCCTTGAATAGACAGAATAAATTGAAATTGTAGAGTGAGAAAGTGAACTTAAAAAAAGATTTACTTATTTTATTTGAAAGGCACATTGACAGAGAGAGGGCAAGAGAGGGAGAGAGAGAGACTGAGAGAGAGAAAGGATATCTTATTCACTGCTTCACTCCTCAAACGAGAACCAAACAAGGGCTGAGCCAGCCTGAAGCCAGAGGACAAGAAATCCATCCAGGTATTCCGTGTAGGTAGCAGGAACCGAGGTACTTGAGCCATCATCCGCTGTTTCACAGGCACCTTAGCAAGGAGCTGGATCCAAAGCAGAGTAGCTGGGCCTCAAACTGGCACTCCAATACAGGATGCCAACTTCTCAAGTCATGTCTTAACCAGCTGTGCCACAGTGCTTGTCCCCAAGAAAGTGAATTTAAGATTGCAGTCCATAAAGTCTAATATAGGAAGTTTCTGTAATATAGTTAGTACCTCATAAATATCAATTGTGTGAACTAATTATATAATCAAAATAAAGAATTATATAATTTATCATGCCAATTACAATTGATAAAATTTATATTGTACATGGTCTATTGTTATTTTAGTTATAAAAGATATATCCTTCAAATGTATAGCGTAATCAAATTTATAATTAAAGTTTTATAAAAAGTTAACAATTAGTGTCCTAATTTTGCATTAGAACATTTTTCTTTGAAAAATTACTAATTAATTTATATTTTCCGTAAGTAATAGATTATCAAATAGTTTTAAAATGTAAATCTCAATCGTTTGATGTTCAAGATCATATAATGACACACACCATAACTTCAGATTGAAGGGTTCATACAGATTTTGAGAAATGAAATATCTTGCTTTATAGTGTAAGTATATTTGCATAAAAGAATGATGTAGTAAAGATAGAAGTCTGCTTGATTAAGCATTCATTCCATACTGAATGGGGGTTGGCGATGGATCAGCTTCTAGCAACTCAACTGAGACTTCAACCCTATTAAAAATTCACTTATAGAGCACCATTCACAAACTAGAATAGCTCTAGGTAAAAATAATTTATGGTGGTGGGCATTTGGCCTGGTGGTTAAAACATTGGTTAAAATGCCCTTGTCGGAGCCAGTACTGTGGCATGGTAGGTAAAGCTGCTGCCTGCAGTGCTGGCATCCCATATGGGCACTGGTTCAGGTCCCGGCTGCTCCACTTCCCATCCAGCTCTCTGATATGGCTTGGGAAAGCAGAAGATGACCCAAGTCCTTGGGCCCCTGCACCTGTGTGGGAGACCCAGAGGAAGTGCCTGGCTCCTGGCTTCAGATTGGCAAAGCTTCAGCTATTGCAGCTAGTCAGGGAGTGAACCAGTGGGTGGAAGACCTCTCTCTTTCTCTCTGCCTCTCCTTCTCTCTCTGTAACTCTTTCAAATAAATAAATAAATCTTATTGGAAAAAAAAAAAAAGGTGCCTTTCTCCCATATCTGAGTACAGGGGTTTGATATCCAGCTCTGGCTCCTGACTCGAGCTTCCTATCAATACAGACTCTGGGACACCTCAGTGATGGCTCCAGTAATCTTGTTCCTGAAGCCATGTGAGAAAACTGGGTGAGTTCCTTGCTGCCAGCTTCAGCCCCGTGCTCAGTTGGCCCTGGGTCTTTGTGGGCATTTGGGAAGCAAAATGGTGGATGCGAGCTCTCTTGTTGTCTCTGTCCCTTTCTGACATCACACTTTAGCAGATATTAGGGAATTCACGTGATAGAGTAATCCTATGTAACAGAGATAGGCTATGTTTTTTTTAATTTTTAAAAAATTTATTTAAGTTATATAAGTTTCATGTATTTCATATATACAGATTTAGGAACACAGTGATACTTCCCACCCTACCCTCCCTCACCCAAGTGCTAACCCTACTTCCTCTCGCCTCTCCCATTCCCATTCTTAATTTTTACAAAGATCTATTTTCAGTTTACTTAATGATCATAAAGTAAACCCTACACTAAGTAAAAGAGTTCAACAAATACTATGAAGAGAAAAAAAACATATTGTTCCTCATTGGAAGAGACAAGGGCTATAAGCAATCATGGAATCTCAAAATGTCCATTTTACTCCAATACATTATATTTCAGGTACTCTCTTAGTTACCCCTGATCAGGGAAAACATATGATACCTGTCTTTTTTGGAACTAACTTATTTCATTAAGTACAATGGTTTCCAGTTGCATCCATCTTGTTGCGAAAGACAGATTTTTTTTTTTACAGGTGAGTAGTACTCCATCATGTATATATATATACCATAATTTCTTTATCCAGTCAATAGTTGATGGATATCTGGGCTGATTCCATATCTTAGCTATTGTGAATTGTGCTGCAATGAATATGGGGGTAGAGAGAACTCTTTCATGTACTGATCTCTTTTGGTTTGGGTAAATTCCCAGGAGTGGGATGGCTGGGACCTATGGTAGGTCAATATTCAGATTTCTGAGGTGTCTCCATACTGTCTTCCACAGTGGCTGCACCAGTTTACATCTCACCAGCAGTGGATTAGGGTACGTTTTCCCCCACATCCTTGCCAGCACTTGTTGTTTGTTGTGTTCTTTAGAGTGTATTTTTTTCCTTTGAAATACAATTTACATTCTTGACTTCCCCCTATTGCGACTGTGACCATGTAAATGAGCTGTGTTTTACATATAAATTTTCTTAATAAGTAATTCATTGGTGTAAAAATAAATAACTAAAAAATTTAAAAGTAAACTATTGTGTTACCAGTCCTGATCCTATAAGCTACCTAGGCAAATAAACCCCTAAATCTTTTTATGAGCTCCAATTAGGGTATTATACCATCTGTTATGTCAAAGCTTCAATGCAATTATTTTCAGGATGCCTCTATGCATTTTCTGTCACAAGAAATAGGCTTTGGTTATTATTATGCCTAGATACATGATAATTATTTTGTATAATATCTAATTCTACATAAGCTCTTCCATTTAGATATACACTCATCACTTACAATTGAAAATTTCTGGAGCTTCAAATAAAATCTTTAACTTCGCACTTCTGAAGTGAAATTATGGTTATAACAGAAGGTAAGAATTCTAAAGATAATAAATTATATACAGATATTTATTGAGCAACTACTGTGTTCTAAGCATTCTCCTAGATATTTATTTTAGTACTATTTAAATAACAAAATACATGTATTTGATATTCTTTATGTACCAGACATTATTGTAGGGACAAGGATTACAAGGGTAAGATAAGCTCAGATGCTGCATTAATAGAGGAATGGTTAAGAGGTAGAAGAGAAACAATTTTAAAAATCAACCTTTGGTAAATGTTGGGATAGAAAGGTACAAGTGTTCCAGGAGCACTTTCCAAGGACCTGCAATATGATCAGGAGGGGATAAGAAAGGATTTTCAAAACAAAGTGATACAAACACTGAACCTGAAAGATCAGAATGAAAGTGTTCAAGGCAAAGAAAAATCACGTATTTGAAGAATAAGAAAAAAAGAGCATAGTTAATTCAAATATTCATAAAATTTCGTATAAAGATGAGAGTTCAAACTGTATGAAAAGCACAGGAAAAATACTTTCTACTTATTTTCCATATTTATATGCTGGCTGTATGATGAAGATTGCTTATCTTCTAGTTGGAAATTGTCATGCCTTACTGTGTGCTATTTGCTAATACAGGAAAAATATGTTTAGTCATTAGTAAGTATTAACAGATGAAATAATGGTCAGTTAGGCCGGCGCCGTGGCTCAACAGGCTAATCCTCCGCCTTGCGGCACTGGCACACCGGGTTCTAGTCCCGGTCGGGGCGCTGGATTCTGTCCTGGTTGCCCCTCTTCTAGGCCAGCCCTCTGCTGTGGCCCAGGAGTGCAGTGGAGGATGGCCCAAGTGCTTGGGCCCTGCACCCCATGGGAGACCAGGAAAAAGCACTTAGCACTTGGCATCTTGCCATTGGATGAGCGCGGTGCGCTGGCCGCAGTGCGCCGGCCGCGGCAGCCATTGGAGGGCGAACCAACGGCATAGGAAGACCTTTCTCTCTGTCTCTCTCTCTCACTGTCCACTCTGCCTGTCAAAAAACAAAACAAAACAAAACAAACAAACAAACAAAAAAAAGAAAGAATGGTCAGTTAAATGAGTCAAAAGATTATTGATATATACACACATATGCATATACATTTATGAAGGTACTTCAAAAATTTTGTAGAAAGTGAAATTAAAAGATAAGTTTATTTTGGTGTAAAAAATGAATTCCATGCCTTATTTGTTCATGACATAAATTTCCTGTGACTTTTTTTGAGACTTTCCATATGCATGGATTTCAAAATATTGGGGGTCAGTGTAAACTTACATTTTTAATTCCTTTTTCTGTGAACTTTTTGAATTACCCTTACATCATTCTAGCTAAAAATCTCAATATTAAACAGCATAACTTTTTGCCTCTTGGTGAAGTTCTTTTTTAGTAAAAATCATGACTTACTTTTTATGATCTGACTTTATGGTTAAACTTTCAATAAAAGGCATGATTCATATTTGCAGACATTTTCAGTCTTATTTTGCTTCACAAAGATTATTAAGAAAACTTTGGAGACAGTTTAAGAGAAATTTTGGATCACAGCTGTTCCTGAGTTTTATAAAATATGTGTGCATACTTTCTTATTGTAATAAATATCTTAGCTAAGTCTGAACCAATGTGAGAGTTAGTGGATGTAACTCTCCCATCAGATCTCTTTTCTTATTTTTTTTTTCAAGAGTATCCACATTTCTTGATTATATATGGTAACATTAAATTTAAAATGTGAACAAGTATTTTTCAGATGATTATAAATTAGGTAGAAATATTAATGCCATAGTGTGAAACAGTATAGCTAAACAACAAGATTGGTGACAGTGCATTTTTTTAGTCAGCATATAAACAGGGTAGACTGACTCATCTTTCATATTGACAAATAAAATCTGTTCTCAAATAGAATAGATTTCCAGTGCAACAGAGGTTTATATACTGATGACTTAGCCAAGACCCAGATTATATAATGTCCTAACTAGTTAATAATATATACAGCTTTTCTATAGATAAACTGTCATGTGGTATTAACACTTTATATACTTTTAAAAATATATTTTAAAATGTGTATATAGTCAAAAACTCTTCTGGAAATTTCAGGGGTCATAATAAAAGGATGGTCTTCCAAGCTCTTGCTTACTTGGTTGTTTGTTGTAGCTAGAAATAGTTCTCCTGACTACAATCAGATCTCTCATTCTGTCTTTCAACATGAGGTAATGAAAATTTTTTCTCTTCCAAGATGGAGCCAAATGTGGTTCTATTGTCTCAGCATGTAAAAATTGATTTGATATAGGGACAGGCATTTGGCCTAGCAGATAAGATGCCCATCCTGTATCAGAGTGTCTGGGTTCAATGCCTGGTTCTGTTCTTCATTCTTGTTCCTGCTAACATGCACCCTGAGAGGCAATAAGTGCTCAAGTAGTTGGCTCCCTGACATCCATGTGGTAGACCTGGATTGAATTCCTGATTCTTGGTTTTGGCCTTCAGTCCGATAGCATTGGAAGTGAACCAGCAGATGAAAGCTTGCTCTCTCTCTGCCTCTTTCTCTCTCTCCCCCATTGCCAGATAAAATTTTTTAAAAATCAATAATAATTTTAAAAATTGATGTTTTTCTCTCTTCAATTGTGGTGGTATATATTCACAGAAGGAAATTTTCATTGTATTTTATAGTTTCTTTTGACAAATATAATTCCACAGATTATTATCTCTTAATTACTTTATGACCATAAAATATCTTAATAATTATGGAAGTGATTTTCTTAACAGCTATTTGTAATTCAAAGGTTAGAAGAAATTTTGACCAATAATCAAAGGTCATCCCTTTTTCCACTTAGGTCTCTGAAGTACTAAGTATGCCCTGTATAAATGAGTTAATGAAAGGTTGAGAATTGTAAGAGATAGGCTGTCAATCAAAAGGGTTGCTGTATATTCTAATTAAGGTAATTTTATATGACAATCAGATATAAGCTCTGGTTTCCAGCCATTCTTAACTAATGCAGTATTTCCATGATCCAAACTAAGCTTCAACACACATCCCATACTGTAACTCCCCTCTTCTTCCTCTTAGGAGGTTTCCCCATATTCAAGCACTATGAACATGAAACTAGTGATCTGATCATTTCTCTCCCTCGAGGTGTGCTGCATGCTTTTAATCCCCAGATGTTCAACAGTGTTGACATCAGGTTCTCTTTTTCTTCTTTGTCATTTTGGGCAACTGATCAGGAAGTTTCCACTATTCATCAGTAAAGATATTTCAAAGTTTCTGGTGACATACCATCAAACACAAGAAACATCTCATGCTGTATTACATTTCTTTTTTATATATTCCATAAATTATCTTGAATACTGACATAGGTTAAACCTGCTTTCAAAGTAATAGGCTGGCAACTCTTTACATGCATAGGAAATGTATATTCACAGAGCAAGTGGAAAAGAAAAACCCAGGTCCATTTCCAGTCTCAGGCTGATGTCAAAGGATCTATTTAATAAATTGTTTAAAAATTAATTTAACAAGTTCTTTAATGATTTGATCAAAAACATTAATCACATATGACAGACAACAAGAAGTCATTCTTTCAATCATCCACTCATTAATTCAATACATACTTACCATCTGCATAGTATACAAAAATTCAAGATTTTAAAGACTGAATATCAAGATTTTGTCCTCTTATGAGTTCTAGATAGTATCATTGTGGCCTGATTCTTCATAGAATCAGTATTTTGCTTATATTACATTGGTAACTACAAATTTTGCTTATATTGCATTGATAATCTACAAATTTTAGAATAATCTGTTTTCTGTCACCAATACTTGGATTCAGAATTGTATTGTTGTGTAAAAAAACCTAAACTTTATAGCTATATAACTTTATAACTAAATGTTAAATAACTAAAATGTACCAAGGTCCTTCTGTGTGCTCTGTTGCTATGAGGATACATAGAAGAAAATATTGTCACTGTGTCACAGAAATCAAAAAATTACAGATGTACTTACATTTAATAGTGTGTGCCCAGGTACACATGCAAGCATATGTGTGTATGTGCACCTGCGTGTGTGTGTGTAACACCCACTGCAGATTCTTTGACCCATATGCAAAGGAAATTGACAAGAGGTCAACATATAACTCAGACAAAGTTTGCTAGGTCCTTATGCTCAGACACAAGGGAGACATCACTAGCTCAATGAAGGGAGCTGGGCAGGGTTTTTTTTTTATCAGGTGGAGAGGAATTGGCAGGTTCCCCCTTGGCACATAGCACTTCAATCTGCACCTGATCTGGAATTTTCTGGCTTGTCCCCTTGGCATGAAACTTTACAGTGTGCACCTGTCTCAGTGTTCTGCACAGGTGCTACTGTTGTTTTTGCATAGGGTTTACTTAAAATGGAGGTGTTGCTCACTACCACCACCCCAGGAAGATTACATATCTGTTGCCTTGGGCTGTTCTGGGCGAGCACACAAATTGGCAAAGTCCTTAACAGGGCAGTAGGACATCTTTTGCCATGAGAGTCTGGATGTTTTGGAGCTGGAGATGGATACATAGTCAGGCCAAGAGGTAGATCCATGTTAGGCAGATGGATATTTCTCAGGTTGGGAGGGGCTTATTCAAGTGAGTCCTTTTTCTAGCCTGTTTCACATATACATACAAGGGTCTTCAAAAAGCTCCAGGAAATGCACATGAGGAAAAAAATTCATACTATTTTGCATTAAAATAAACTTATCTTTTAACTCCATTTTCCATGAACTCTTGAAGTTCCCTTGAATTTACACATATGCATTTATTCACATGAAATGCGTATTATAAATATACACAAATTTCAAAAATTTTGCATCAAAAATAAACTTATCCCTAAATTTTTTTAAAAAGATGGTTGATTGGCTTATTTAACACACACACACACACACACACACACAGAGATGAACAGAGAAGAAATCTTTTTTTTTTTTTTTTTTGACAGGCAGAGTGGACAGTGAGAGAGAGAGAGAGAGAGAAAGGTCTTCCTTTGCCATTGGTTCACCCTCCAATGGCCGCTGCAGCCAGTGCGCTGTGGCTGGCGCACCGCGCTGATCCGATGGCAGGACCCAGGTGCCTCTCCTGGTCTTCCATGGGGGTGCAGGGCCCAAGGACTTGGGCCATCCTCCACTGCACTCCCGGGCCACAGCAGAGAGCTGGCCTGGAAGAGGGGCAACCGGGACAGAATCCGGCGCCCCGACCGGGACTAGAACCCGGTGTGCTGGCGCCGCAAGGCGGAGGATTAGCCTAGTAAGCCGGAAATCTTTTTATTTTAAATTTTACTTATTTATTTATTTGAAAGAGTTAGAGAGAGAGAAAGAGAGAGAGAGCGCGCTTCTATCTGCTGTTTCACTCCCCAAATGGCCAGAAAGGTTGCAGCTGGGCCCATCCAAAGCCAAGAGCCAGGAGCTTTTTCCAGGTCTCCCATATGGGTACAGGGGCCCAAGCACTTGGGGCATCTTCTGCTGCTTTCCCAGGTGTATTAGCTGTGAGCTGGATTGGAAGTGGAGCAGCCAAGACTTGAATGGTTGCCCATATAGCATGCTGGGGCCACAGATGGCAGCTTTACTGGCTACATCACGTTGCCGGCCCAAGGAAAGAAACTTTAAACTGCTAGTTCAATCCCCAGATGCTCACAGTGGCTAGGGCTTGCTCGGCTAGGGCCAAGGCTGGCAGCTGGAAACAGAATCCAGGTTTCCCGTGGGATGACAGGAACCCAATTGCTTGAACTATCAATGTTGCCTCCAAGGGTCTGCATTAGAAGGAAGCTAGAGTGAAGAATCAGAGGCAAAAATTGAACCCAGGTATTCCAGTGTGGGATGTGGATGTCTTATTCAGAATCTTAACCACTGGGTTAAATGCTCACCCCTAATCTAATCTTTTAATTCCATTTTTCCACAAACTATCTGAAGTGATTCAAATATATACAAACATGTATGTAAACAGCAAATCCTCCTTTGATAAACATGTGTGACCATGGGTTAGGAAAACACTTTTTTGGCTATTAAGTCAGGAGTTTCAGGGAAGGTGGTAGGAAGACATTTTTGCTATACTCATGTATTACAGGATGTCTATGAATTATCCAGCCGGAAGTGTGACTGAGAGAATTTTCACACAGTATCTAATTTTGTAGTGGTGTAAAAACTAGAAAAATTTAATATATTACTTTTTTAAAAAAATTAATTTATTTGAAAGGCAGAGTTACAGAGAGGCAGAGGAAGAGGCAGAGGCAGAGAGAAGGAAGGAGAGAGAGAGAGAGAGAGAGAGAGAGAGAGAGAGGTCTTCCATCTGCAGGTTCACTCCCCAGTTGGCTGCAATGGCCAGAGCTGCACCAATCCAAAGACAGGAGCCAAGAGTTTCTTCCAGGTCTCCCATGCGGGAGCAGGGGCCCAAGGACCTGGGCCATCCTTTACTGCCTTCCCAGGCCACAGCAGAGAACTGGACAGGAAGTGGAGCAGCCGGGACTCGAACCGGCATCCATGTGGGGTGCCAGCACTGCAGGTAGTGGCTTTACCTGCTATGCCACAGCACCGGCCCCTAATATGTTTCAATACGGCTGGATCAAACATAATTTTTGGGTTAAACCACATTTGTCTTGAGGCATCCCATATCAGAACAGTGATTTGAAACCCAGCAGCTGCTCTGATTCTTACCCAGCCCACTGCTAATTGGCCTGAGAAGGCAGCAGAAGATGGGTTAAGTACTCGTGCCCCTGACACCTATGTGGGAGACCAGGATGGAGTTCTGAGTTCTTGGTTTTGGCCTGGCCAAATTTCAGCTGTTGAATCCCTTTGGAGAGTAAACCAGCAGTCGGGAGATTCTCTCTCTCTCTCCTTCACTCTCTCCTTCTTTGTCACTGTGCCCTTCAAATAAATCTAAAAACTGGAATTGTCACATGGTGGAAGTTAAAGATACAGATGTAAAGTGGAAGCTCAATAGAAACTTCTTGTGACATTACAAAAGACTTTTTGGAGAGTTTAAGAGCAAGTGAAAAAAATAGTCTTTTACTGTGTTGATGATGACTGGTAATTAGCAAAACTGGTGATGGTGGGCAGCTAGGAAAAGCATCGCCACAGTTCAGGAAAGTCAGTAAGCCAAAGGATACTCAAAAGTGTTTCTAGTTCTGACAACTATTAAGAATTAAGTGACAGAATTTTGTCATTATCTTCCTCAATTCCTGTATTCCATTGCCAATGCTACACTCATTGCCTGTATCTTCCTCTCATATGGCAAACTCCAATTTCAATTCAATGCAACATCCAAGTTACCACTTTATCTGTGCCTAAACATAATAGCTGAACATGTCTGGAGAACAGTCATGCACACAGGGAATACTCATCCCAATTTAAATATTGGAGAAAAATCTCATATGGACTCTTTATGTTACTAAGAAATCCTATCCTGAGGCCACTGCTGTGGCACAGCGGGTTAATGCCCTTGCCTGAAGCAACGGCACCCCTTATGGGTGCCGGTTCCAGACCCGGCTGCTCCACTTCTGATCCAGCTCTTTGCTATTGCCAGGGAAAACAGTAGAAGATGGCCCAAGTTCTTGGGCCCCTGCACCTGCATGGGATACCCGGAGGAAACTCCTGGTTCCTGGCTTTGAATCGGCACAGTTCTGGCCGTTGTGGCCATCTTGGGAGTGAACTAGCGGATGTTAGACCTCTCTCTCTCTCTCTCTCTGTCTCTGCCTCTCCTCTCTCTGTGTAATTCTGACTTTCAAATAAATAGATAAATCTTTTTTTAAAAAAAAGAAATCTATCCTATTTCTTAAATGAAGTTATTCATTTTTCCTCTGAGTCCTCAAGACAAATATTTCCTATTCAATTGGTACCGGATTTTAGTGGCGTCCTGCTCCGTGTCCCCTAGGCCCACCTGAGTTCACTAGGAGAGGAGGAAGACAAATGCCAGGATTCTGAAAACATTCCACTTCTAGTGCCTTTATGTCACTTCTTTTCTGCCTCAAGGCTTTCTCTGACACCACGGAGACTTGCTCTGCTGTAAGCAGGTACAAACAGGACATCAGAGGAGGTTAATAAACTTGGCTAGGAGTGGGAGGTACTGGATTCATGTAGGATGGCAACAGATAGATGAGTGCCTCAGGATTTAGAGCCTTTGCTAGGATGATTCTGAAGTGTTTTCCACATGATTTCTCAAAGGATCTGCCCTACTGGTACGGAGGCTCAGTACCCCCAGAGAGAACATTAATGTCCCCTTTGTTATCATGGATATATTAAAATGCTATTCATGTTATTAAATATTGTGCTAATTTGAGGAGGCTAGAAACAAAATATGTGTCATCGGTCTGTATATGTAAAACCTAATCAAAATAAGCCTTTTGAGAGTCTTTTTACACAAATGATAAAACAAGTATATGTTACTTTTTAAAATTTCTTTTATATTAACTTACTAAATTACATTAGCTACTGACTGAATTTGGTAAGATTGAAGGCATAGAGACATATGTGAGAACTTCAAAACCTTCATGGAAATGAAATTAAAAGCTAAATTTATTTTGGCAGAAACATTTTCTTAAAATCCATGCATAATTCCATAATAGGCATTTTCCATGAACTTTTTTGAAGTATCCTCATAATTCTTGCTCTTTTCCCGCTCTCTCACTTGTGCTTCTTGGGATCAACTCCCACATAAACACAGGCAACCAAGTTATTGCCTCAGATTCTGTTTTTGAGGCACCCAGAAGTATTGTGTTGTCAATCATTGTCCCTGAAACAACCTCTCCTCTTTAAGAACCAGCAGATTATCTCCATCCTATTTCACATAAAAAGGTAAACTCATCAGAGTAATACTGCCATTCAGATACATTTACGTCAAACCACCTGCTTTTGAAACCACACACTGTCCCTTTTCCATTAAAAGGGATGAATTCTCCTTTCTGTCACCAGCTCCTCCATTTAACTAGTCAAGCTCATTCTCTATTGTCTTCTTAAGGACTTTGCTCTTGAAATCATCACCTACCCTTCCTGTACCATTATTATAATTCTCTATATTATCTTTCCTATTAAAACATCTGAGTTTTTTTAAAAAGATTTATTTATTTATTTGCAAGTCAGAGTTACACAGAGAGAGGAGAGGCAGAGAGAGAGAGAGAGGTTTTCCATCCTCTGGTTCACTCCCCAGTTGGCTGCAACGGCCAGAGCTGCGCCAATCTGAAGCCAGGAGCCAGGAGCATCTTCCAGGTCTCCCAGGTGGGTGCAGGGGCCCAAGGACTAGGGCCATCTTCTACTGCTTTTCCAGGCCATAGCAGAGAGCTGGATCAGAAGAGGAGCAGCTGGGTCTTGAACCAGTGCCCATATGGGATGCTGGCGCTTCAGGCCACGGCGTTAACCAACACTGTGCCACAGCGCCGGCCCCAACATCTGAGATATTTTTCATCTAGAAGAAGAAAACCTTCCTTGACTTTGTATCCTCTTACCTAAGTGCTCTTACTCCCTTCATAGAAAACTCCAGAGTCATCTGAGCTTTCTCCACTTCCTTACTTCCATTCACTCTAGAATGCATGCCTATCAGACTTCGATTCTCACTATGCCACTGAAATCACTTTCATTAAAGTTACCCAATGACTTACACATTACAAAATTCAAAAGAAAATTTTAAGTCTTCACCCTATTCAAACATTCAGAATCATCTGACCTGTTGAATCATGCTTTTTCTTCATATCTCTTAGCAATATTTGACATTTTATTGATATACATGAATGATAGTACTTTAAAAAGTTCATGGAAAATGAAATTAAAAGATAAGTTTATGAGGCTGCCATTGTGGTACAGCAGGTGAAGTCACTGCTTGGGACTCCAGCATCCCATATCAGAGTGCAGGTTCCAGTCCTGGCTACTCTGATTCTGATCCAGCTTCCTGCTAATGCATCCTGGGAGGCAGTATATCAGCAGATGATGGTACAGGTGCTTGGGACTGTGCCATGCACATGGAAGATCCAGACAGAATTCCAGGTTTCTTACTTAGGCTTGGCCTAACTCAGGCTGTTACAGCCAGTTGGGAAGTGAATTAGTGGATGAAAGATCTCTTTCTCTCTCTCTCTGTCTCTGACTCTGCCTCTCCCTCTTTGTCACTCTGCCTTTAAAAATAAATGTCTTTAAAAACAGATAAACTTATTTTGATACAAAATATTTTAGATCTATATGTAGTTTTTTAAAATCTGCATTTTCATGAGCTTTTTTAAAAATGATTAATTTATTTGAAAGACAGAGTGATGGGGGGGGGGGAGAGCAGAAAGAGATCTTCCATCTGCTGGTTCATTACTAAAAGGCTGAAATAGCTGGGACTGGTCAAGGTGGAAGCCATGAGCCAGGAGCTTCATCTGGATCTCTCATGTAGGTGGTAGGGGTCCAAATACTTGGGCTATCTCTGCTGCTTTCTCAGGCCCATTAGCAGGCAGCTGGATCAGAAGTGGAGCACCCAAGACTCAAACCAGCACCCATGTGGAATGCTGCTGGCATTGCAGGTGGTGGCTTAATCCACTACCCTATGACACCATCCCTTCCAAGAGCCTTAATACCAAATTTAAACATGATAAAAGTGAGCTTACTACTAAAGAAAATGTATCATCATCATCATCATCATCATCATCATCATCTATTTCAAGTTGAAAAGGCTAGAAAGAATAACTTTTATCACAGGCCAATATATGTGATAGCTCAATCATAATAGGTCCACTACTAGTAGATTTCTTATAACATTAATGAAGCAAAGATCATGATTATTATAAAAATGCATTTAGATTTACTATCTGAGTTGCTTTAGTAGGAAACTGATTTTAAGATTCAAGGAATAGCAACATAGGTTTATTTATTCATCTTCCAAAATAGTTACTAAACAAGTAGACATTTTAAAAATGTTAGCAGTAACACTAAACTGCTAACTTATATGAAATGTTCATAACTTGAAGTCAATAGACATTTGGAAGTTTGCCAAAGTTCCTAGCTACGATTTGAAGAAAACCAGGAGGCAAGAAAGCAAATGCATCTCTTATGAAATCTTGAGAAAATTTGTCTCCTTATTTTCATTTCTCTCCATCAGCTGCTAAAGACACTCATTTTCATCTCCTTGATTAGAAGCTGTAGAGATTGATGACTGGATTTAATAATTCTTTTTAACGGAACATTCTTATTTATTTTTCTGTGATTATCTTAAAATATCATACATCTCCAATTAGCTTTTTTTCAATTTCTTTGCCTAACTTGTTAATTCTCTTATTTATTTCCAATTGTTTCTCCATATATTCCAGTTCAACTTTCAAACTCCTGATTTCTGCCAAACTCTCCTGATTGTCCAAAGTAACCTTGCATTCAGCATTTCCTCACAGTTTACTTAAGCGCATGTCAGACCCAGCTTGGGCCAGAAAACCTTGCATTAATTTGTAGGAAGCAATACCAGACACCTATCTTTCTTAAAGCAACTCATAAGCCTTGCTACTAATTAATGTCTTTTAATTTAAATATATTGAAAAGTACATTTACATTATTTCTCCATGATATCAAGATTTTTCTATTTATAGTAATAATAGCTTTAATAATAGTTTTTAAAACAGTATTAGTAGGTTCCATAAGTCCTGTAAAATAAACTGATGATATTTTCCTTTTTCAAGAGAAGATAGTATAAGTCTTAAGGAATATAGAACAAGGAGTGTAAGGCTGCCATAAAATACACCAAACACTGGAACTGGAGAAAAGGTTTATTGCCGGATGGGCTGAGGGGGGGAGGGGCAGAGGGCGAGAGTAAGAGAGAGAATCAGGGGAGAGGACACGAGTGCAGGAAGCAGGTCCTATTTTACCTTTGCAAGGGGCAGGGAAATAGGAGCAGCAAAACCTGTTAGGGTGGGGATGAAGCTGACACCTGTTTGGGCTATTTGGTCACCTGGCTTCTAGCAATGGCAGCAGGGGCTAGAGCCTAGGATGGTGTCAAGGGTGTTGTCGAACCCTCGCCAGCGAAGGTCCAACGGAGTCACGACACGACTGCTGTTCTCGAGGAACTTTTATTTTTAGTGATAGCGGAAGGAAAGGAGAGAAAGAAAGAGAAGAGAAGCAGCTGAAAGAAAGAAGGAGAAAGACTGAAGAGACTGCCCCCCTTTCCTGCCCATGTCTCGGTCTTTTATCCATTCTGGGTCCCCTAGGGCTAGGGCGAGCAGTCCATCAATCAGATCAAAAGGCACGCATAGCCTCAGGTCAAGGTGTATCTCCTCCCATCAGGTTGTTTGCAAGTCTTTTGTTCAGCACTTCCTTGACCCTGTTCGGGCCGGATGAGGCAGTGCTATGAGGAGGTCCCCAAAGGTGCCGGCCTGTGGTTCCCCACAGGTGTAGATCATATCATAGATAAGACTGCAACTAACAAAGGCCGTTTACTTATTAATAACTTTTATTAATAAATTTTTCCATTAGGCCATATTAATTATCCAAATGAGAATTTCAAGTGATGACTTTCTTTGGGTCATAGAAAATATTATATAGAAATTATACGTTCATATGTTTATTTGTTTACTTACTTAAGACACAGAAAGAGAGAATGTTCTTATCTGCTGGTTTACTCCCCAAAAACTCAATGCAGGTCTCCAATGTGAGTGGAAATGACACAACGACATGAGCCATCACCACTGTCTCTGAGTGTCTGTATTAGGAGGACGCTGGAATCAAGAGCTGGAGCCAGGTATTGAACCCAGATGCTCTGACAGGAGATGCAGGATCTTAAGTGGCATTTTAACCTCTAGGTTAAATGCTCACCCCTACTATCTAATAGTCAGCATTGCAGGAGTTGGAGCCCCTAGCCTGCTAAATGCCAGTTCAGTTTCTGTACTCTGGCTTGCTTGCGGGCCGGCTATAATGACATGATAGGCCTCATCCCGGACCAGCCAAGGAGGCTGGCCGGGTCCTTAAGAACAAAGAAAGTATGTTCCCCTGGAATTTATGACCTTCTGCTCCCCACCAGCTCCCCTGAAATTTATGGCCCAATGCTTCCCGCCAGTTCCTCCCCGTGCCATCTCCTTTGTGTGGCCTTCCCGCCACATAACGTCTGTAGTCTTTACGTCAAAATGAACCAATGAACATGTTAGGTCCCAATACCTTGGCATATAGAGAATAAGAAGGTAACCTACATAGGAGATGACCTGCACCCTTGCAAGTGTGAGGCTATAAAAACCTCTCTTATGCAAAAGAGAGGGCCTTTTGCCTGTGCACTGCTAAATGGCGGTGTTCGGGATAGGGGGTCCCAGCCGGCTGGTAACAAATAAACCTCTGCTTTTGCATCCGCAACTGTGCCTTATGCATTGATTGGGAAATTCGGACACAACAGTATTTTCCTGGGATTATGCAGTTTACCTGACACAACATGGATTTCTATGATATATTATTGTAGTTTTATATAGTTCTATACCATTTCTTCAAAAAATTCTCACCTAAATAATGTAAATATTTACATACTGATGACATTTTCTTTTGAATTATAAACATTACATTCTGGATAAATTTTAACCTTATTAAGAATTTGATATTTCATGGCTTTGCAGTCTCCAGTTAAAATTCAAATGTCTAATACTTGTGTCTCATTTCTGAGTTGAACTCTGTAACTGATATTTGTAGAGTAAATATCATTTCATTGAAAATGTAAACTTGAAGTACAGTTAACTATTTAATGAATACCTTGACATGGTCTGCAATATGATAGAAATATAGTTTTGTAATTGTGTGGAGTCAGGGTGGAAAGTCCCAGTGGAAATGGAGGGTATAAATACTTTCTTTCCCCCAGAAAAGTTATTTTTAGCAAGATCAAAAGTGCCTGCGCATCCACTCCAAGAAAGTTTCTAATATTATCACTACAATAGCAAGGGAGTGGCGAATTCTTCTGAGCTCCCAGTTTATTGTAAAGTTAATTAGGTATCCCACCAGTCGGCGGGCAAGCCAGTCAGGGTAAAAGATTGCAAATCAGGTCTTTTGATGGATTTTGTCCCCGCCTTGTAACTCAGTGTCAATCTGATTGTCATTTTTTTTTTCAACATTGTGCTTGACAACTCCACTGCCGTCTACCCCTTCAGGTTTTGCGTCTCTTGGAGCTCCTCTCCCTGCTCTTCTGGCTGGAGGTCTTTGACTCTAATAAGTCTTGCTTCTCAATCTGTCTGCTTATCATACCGCTTTGGAAGTGCTTCTTCCAGGTGAGAAGAGGAACCAAGCTATTCTGTTCCCTGCTTCCTTTCCACAGCAGAGACTCGGATAGCAGCTCCCCCGCGAGTTCGACTCCAGCCAGCGGCGGATCTGCCGGCTGGACGGGTGAGCATGCAGATGGCTTTTTGTTGGACCTAAGACTGGGGTGGGGTGGGGGGGCAGGCTTGCTGATTAAGGCCAGAGCTATCCCCTGGCGCTGAGACTCTATCCTCATGCCTCTCTTCTCCGCTGTGGATTTGCCCTTCACCTGGGACTGGGAGAAGGCCTCGCCAGCCAAAACGGTGTTGGGGCGGGAAATGCAGTTTCCGGCCGGGAGCGAGTTCCCTGTTCTTTAGGAATCCTCACGAGCTGTAATGTCAGAGGCTCCACTCTTCATACCTGTCGTCTCAGCTCTGGGAAGCTGCTCTGCTCCAGCTCAGCCATGTCTACCGAAAGCTGCATTCTGTTCTTACTTCCTCAGAGATGAATCTGTCGGTGAGACTGGGCGCAGCTTGGAGCGAGCCCATGGGCTCCAGGCTCCATGCCTCGGTGAGTTTTTCCCTTTACCCCAGATCTTGTCCCTCTTTGCTCCTGCTCTCTCTACAGGCCTCCTCGCTTCCTACAAACTCAATTTCCTGGTCCCATTAGTGGATATTAACTAGATATTTTGTTCGTTAGCTCTGGGTGAAAGTTTAATTATCCCGTTTGCAGACAGGTTGCTTTTCGATCTAGGCTTCATTAGAGGCAGCTTCCCCTGTGAGCTGAACTTGTGTAGACCAGCCTCAGCATGCCTCTGGTATCCCTATCTTCCTTCTCAAGTCACTTCTTTGGGGTCACTTCTGTCTGGTCCTTCCTATGTAGTATAAACCTCAGAGGAGGTTTACTGGGGAGAATTATATTCCGCCACTCTGCTTCTTTGTGATCTCACCTGCCTAGTCACCAACCTAGGTGGTAACTCTAGGTAACCTAGGGCACTCTAGCTTAAAAACACCTCTGCTAAGGCTCCTGCCCTGGGAGGCTCATTGTCGAAATCAGGTCCATCAGATAAGACTCAAGGTTAAGAGGCGTAGGACAACTATTTTTCCTTATGAATAAGAACAAAACGACAGTACATATTTGACCAGGCAGAGGCCCAGTCTAGCACACTACCAGTAACGGAAATGATTACTCCCTGCATGTGCTATGCTGACAGATATATAGCTTAGGCTACAGGCATGGATACAAAAGCCATTAGTCTATTTTTCTTTGACATAGAACTAGAATCTGATCCTCTATTAAAGCAATGAAGTTTTTGCAATGCATATATGTTAGTAAATATTTTGAAATAGTCTTAAAAATCTGCTTAGCTTAAAAACTGTAGCACTTGGGGCCGGCACCATGGCATAGTGGATAAAGCTGCTGCCTGTAGTGCCGGCATCGCTTATGGGTGTCGCTTCAGTCCCAGCTGCTCCACTTCCAATCCAGCTCTCTGCTGTAGCCTGGGAAAACAGTGGAAGATAGCCCATGTCCTTGGGCCCCTGTATCCATGTGGGAAACCCAGAAGAAGCTCCTGGCTCCGGATCAGCTCAGTTCTGGCCATTGCAGCCATTTGGGTGAGTGAGCCAGTGGACGAAAAGACCTGCCCCCCCACCCCGTGCCTCTGCCTTTCAAATAAGTAAATAAATCTCTTAAAGAAAAGCCACAGAAACTGCAGTACCTCCTTTTAATAGTTTTTGTTTTGGTGACTGTCAGTTTTCTAGCCAGCCCCAGTAAGCTATTTTCTCTTCCCTAGTTCTGACTCTGTTAAAATTGTTCCAAGTTATGGGATAATTCCTTGTGCTAACTCTTACATTTAAGGTTCTATTTCTCATTCTTGGCATGACCAAAGAGACAGATTTTGTATTCTGTTGAAGTAATCTATATGTTCTCTTAATGTCTCTGTTCTGATTGTTTAAAAACAGCTGAGTTTTAAAAGAGTTATGGTTTCTTTAAGTATATATTGATCCTAAAGCATTTGGGTTTGCTTTGTAATAATGATCAAATTTGGTTTATATTATGTCACGATATTAAGGTAACCTTTTTTTAAAAAATTTATTTATTTATTTATTTGAAAGTCAAAGTTACACACAGAGAGGAGAGGGAGAGAGAGAGAGAGAGAGAGAGAGAGGTCCTTCATCCACTGGTTCACTCCCCAGTTGGCCGCAACAGCCGGAGCTGTGTCGATCCAAAGCCAGGAGCTTCTTCTGGGTCTTCCACGAGGGTGCAGGGGCTCAAGGACCTGGGCCATAGCAGAGCTGGATTGGAAGTAGAGCAGCCAGGACTTGAACCAGTGTCCATATGGGATGTCAGCATTGCAGGTGGCAAATTTACCTGCTATGCTGCAGCACCAGCTCCTCAAATTGCTTTCTGTTTTTTATATCATCTTTACTTTTCTGTTCTGCCTTTCATTTTTATTGGATTTTTAAAAATTCAATTTACAATTCTTTGGGCTTTTGTGTTTGGCTGTACACGTATTCTTTGACATCCAGAGGTGATCTTTATGGCACCTGCCTTGGATTGTAGGCCAACCCTAGTGACTTTCGTTAACCAAAGCAATGTAGCAACTGTGATGATACATTATTTTCCAAAGCTGAAATTCAAGCCAACCGCTATTACTGTCACCGCTAGAGGACACCATCTTGTCCCTCGCTACCTGGAACACTTAATGCTTTTCCCAGGTTCTCAGTTTCCATCACTTCCTTGAAGTTAAGAGGACCTCTGGTACCAATGGAAATACTGGCTCAGTATGGCTCAGATTTGTTTATGTGAATATGTTTTACTTCATTCTTGATGTGGGAAGAAAATTTTGTTAGATATGAATGTCTGTTGACGGTTTCGTTTGTTTGAATTCAGAACTGAAAATATACTGCTCCATTATTTCTGGTTCTTCATGGATTCTGTTGAGATGGGCAGCCATGTTGAAAACATCGTTCCAGCACAGGTAATGTGACTATTTCTCACACAGTTTTGATTTTATACACTGCAGTAATATCTTATGTTTCATGTAGATATGAAATATATAGCTTACGGGGCCAGCGCCCCGGCTCACTTGGCTAATCCTCTGCCTGTGGCGCCAGCATCCCATTTGGGCCAGGTTCTAGTCCCGGTTGCTCCTCTTCCAGTCCAGCTCTCTGCTGTGGCCCGGGAGGGCAGTGGAGGATGGCCCAAGTGCTAGGGCCCCTGCTCAGCACCGGCCGTAGCAGCCATTTGGGGGGGGGGGGCGGGTAAACCAATGAAAGGAAGACCTTTCTCTCTGTCTCTCTCTCTCTCTCCTTGTCTATAACTCTATCTGTCAAAAAATGATTATATTATAAATAAAGTATACTTAAATTTTAAAAAAATATATATTTAGCTTACTAGTAAAAATATTTTAAAATTTTGCAATTCAGATTTTACCATTTACAAAGATAAAAGGATTATTTGATTGAAACTCTGCATGAACAATAACAATTGCCAAAAATCCATTTTTATTTCTCATTAAAATGCTTTAAAAACTGCGTAGATTATATGTATACACAGTAAAACAGTTCAAGCACATTAACAAGCAAAGTATCAAAACTAATTGTTATAATTATTGATCTGATGCTAATGTCGAACAGCATGAGAAATTGTAAGAAAAACTTGCTAAATATTATGAAGTGCCATTTGTGTTAAATATACTAAAATATCCTATAGTTAGTATGTTTCAATAATATACATAAACATTTTCTTTTGGAAAACGTGTTCTGCCTGTGAAATAATTTATAAATAGAGTATATTACAAATTCAGTAATAAGGAACACAATATAAGTTAAAATATCCCCAGACTTTATGAATATATATGCTCATATGCATGTATTTATATATATATACACTATGTAATAATTTTGGTGTTCAAATAATAAAAATTATATAATTTTTAACTCACAGTATAATTAAAATGCATATATGATATCCACAATCATAAATATTGACAATTCATATAAAATCCTTAATACTTAGTAGACGTGAAATAAGATAGCATACTTTATTCATTGATAACAGATTATAGACTAGAGGGAGTGTAACATTGTATTATTTTTGAAAAGTTTTTTTAACAGCATTTTAAATTTAACTGGGCTTTTATACAGAAATTGCCTTATATGACTGTACCCAATAGAACTTGGTAAACGTGTTCATAAAAGTATGAATACAAAAAGGCAGAACAGCTATTTTTACAGAATATGCTATGTTTGTACTGTAAATACCTTGCAGATTTTACACTTAAATAGATCTTTAGCAATTTCACAATATTTCTAAGACATTGTTATTGTTAATAAAAATGCAAGTAAATTATATTTATTCATATATATCCATGTGTGCACAAGTACATTATGTTTGTGTGTATTGATATAGTCATATCTATATTTTTGTTAGATTACACATTCTTGCTAATCATGATTTTTCTGTGAAATGGTATTCATCTGCATATTTGAAATTTTATGTTGAGTACATATCTAATTAATAATGGAAAACAAAATAGTCACATGACAGCACATTACAAATTATTCTTTTGGATAATCTTTTATGTTTTTAATATAGTACAGTATAAATAAGAAGTCATACTAAATCCAGAATTAGAGAATTGTGAGATAGGAAATAATAAGTAGAGAAAATTTATTTGGAAAAGTAATTTAATTATGAAATATTTATAAGGTGACATTTAATTAGTGAAATCATTCAAATGGAGATCTTAAGAAAAATTGTCACAAAGAATGATCTTTCATTGCTCTACTAGGATTAAATGACAAGTATAAGCTAGAATTTATCTAACATCCATAGACCTATGTTGCAAAGACAACAGAAAAAAGCAGCTACCAGGTTTAAAGTCTAAGTATTTGTCTAATTAATATGGAAAAAAGATTTAAAGCTGCAACCTTTTTGTGTAGGGTTTTCATGCAGTTTCTTACAATGTATATAAAATGTTTGAGAGTTGTTACTATCAGAAAAATGTGTTTAGATTTAACTATACGGAATCCAGGAATCTTACCAAATATATTTATTAATTCTAATTTATTACCTGTTGGTTGCTTTTAGATATTCCAGAAAAATAAAGCACAAAAATCTATGACTAAAAGTGTGCTTGTTTTCTTTCTTCCTTATTATGCAATTTTTCTTTTCTTTTTCTTGCTTTATTGCCCTGGCTTTGCTCTCCATAAAGTGTTAACTAGAAATGGTAATAGTAGGCTTCTTGGTCTGAGTTCTGATCTGAGTGAGGGTTTCAATATTCCATTACTAATTGTGTTATTTGTTATATTTTTGGTTTTTTTAAACCATAACTAGATGTCTAACTTGCCACATGGTTTCTCTGTATTTGTTGTAATAATGACATGTTTTGTGTCTTGTGTTTTGTTAAAGAGTTTGGCTTTCAGTATGTTAAACCAATAATAACCCATTCTTGGATTGAATCCCATTTGTTTATAGAGTGTTATAATTGGAAGTGGTTTCGGATTCCATTTGTCAAACAAGGATTTTTTTCTCATTTTGTCATGAGGTATAATAGCAATTGATTTTCCTTTATTATGATATGGTTATCAGTTTAGTGTGAAGTTGATAGGAATCTTACTCAGCCCTTTGTGCAGTATTTTTATTTTTATCTTGTGCAAGAGGTTATGCATGATTGGCATTATTTGTTTTGGAAACTTACTAGAAAGTTTGCAAAATCAGGTATTAGGCTGTGGAAGCTATTTGTAGGAACAGTTTTTCATTATAAACTCAATGTGTACAGGATAATTGAAATGTTCTGTGTATTATTTTATTAAGCAGGATTTTTCTGGAATTTCATTATTTTGGGTAAATTCAAATATTGTGTAAGTATCTATAATGATGATCCACTTTACATTTCTGGAGTTGATAATGTGTGTCTTGCTGTATCATGTAAGGAGTTTTAGTTTTTTTTTTTTAATCTTTTCAAAACAAATACAGAAACAAAAAATGAAAACAAAACCAACTTTGGGATTTGTCAATTTTGGCTTTGTTATTTCCCCAGAGTTTTATTAGCTAATCCTAATCTTACCCTTTTACTTAGATGTGTTTAATTTAAATTGACTTTCTTGTTCTAGTATTTTCAAGCAGATTACTAGATCTTAAATTAATAGTTTTTCTTTAGATTTTCATGCTGAAATGTTTATTTGGACACATATTTTAGTAGACCCCACAATTTTGACATCTTTATTTAGATATAATTAACTACACTTTAAAATAAATTTTGAGGTATCTGTACCTTGTGAAACCATTACAATGAAGACAATATACATAATCACCCATGTTTCACGCACACCCTCAGATTTCCTCATGTCTGGTCCTGCCTAATTCTTTTCCCATTTTCCATGTCATGAGTATTTTTGAACAGTTCTTTGTGTTCATATGTACTTTCATTATTCAAAGATAAGCATGAAGGAATGGAATGGACTGGGTCACATGATATATATTTGGTTAAAATATTTTAGAAAATGCAAATGTATTTTATAATGTGACTATAGGGTTTACACCTACTAGCTGTTTATGAGCAGCACAATTGTTCTATATCCTTGTCAGAAATTGATAAGGTCAGTATTTTTAACTTTAACTTCCTAATTGGTGAGTAATATCTCACCATCACTCTAAATTGAATGTGGTAATCAAGTTATTGCTTTTTCTGTCCTAGGCATCCCAGTACATATAGAAAAGACACAGGTCTGACGCTAATCCTTTCCTTTTTATTAATATTTTCCATGGACATTTTTGATTGCTTGTTGGGATTTAGATGTGAACAACTGTAGCAGTAATTGGAGGTTCTAGGTATCATACCTTTCTTTTGTTTTCTTTGTTTTCTGGGTGGAACTTAAGGGAGAGTGGAGTTTATCTCATTTATAGTCCATGGTTGATTGAGTATTTTGAAGCTGAGTCTCAGATTTTGCAAATAGTTGTCTGGATTGGGTTCTTATTGACAGAGTATAGTTCCCTAAGGATGTCTGGTTCACCTCTGAGTTGTTTTCCAGATCTTCTCTAGCAGGGTGGTCCCTAAATTCAAACTGTGTCCCATGAGTTGGTCAGACTGCTGGAATCCCTGATCAGCTGCTTTAGCTTCTCAGCTGTTAACTTTTCACTAAGCATATTGAGTTCTTAATCATTTTTGAGTCAGAAAAACGCTTGCAGGGAAAGGGGATACCAAATTTGGATTTTACCACCTGAGCTCTTCTGAGACCCAGTCTCACCAAATGCATGCTTCCTTGTGTTTGTTGCAACAGGACAATACTAGAGTACTCCAAAAAGTTCATGGAAAATGGAATTAAAACTTCTTTCATTTGGCACAAAAAGGTACGCAATAGTTTTAAATCCATGAATATGAGGAGTCATCAGTCATGAAAAATGAGTATTATGAAAAATATATGTATATTTCAAAAATTTTTATTCCAAACATTTTTCCGTTAATTTTTGAAGCACCTTGGTATGTTTAATATCTTGGACCTTTCCTGTTGTTTCTAAGAAGGATAGTTTAACTGGAATGACTGTTGTACCATTAATGGAAACAGGTAGCTCAAAATACAGTATTTTTTGAAATGCATTAGTTTTGGTGGTTTTTCCTCCTATAGCCAATCAGTCCAACATTCATATCAATTTAACTAAAACATTTTTAAGGAAAATAATCTTCCTTAGGAGTGGATCTTTCCTGTCATCATTTACTTCGTGTATAACAATCTTTTTTTTTTTTTTTTTGGAGAGACAGAGGGAGGTTGGGGGAGCGAAGAAGAAGAAAGAGAGAAGTGGGGGAGAGATGGTGATCCCATCTGATGAGGAGTCATTCCCCAAATGCCTGCAATAGCCAGGGTTGGGCCAGACTGAAACTGGGAGCCAGGAACTGTCTCCTACATAGGTGTCCGGAACCCAGTTATTTGAGCAATCGTTACTGCCTCCTAGAGTTTTCACTGGCAGGAAGCTGGAGTCAGGAATTAGAGCCCATTACTGAACCCAGGTACTCAGATATGGAACTTAAGTGCTAGGCTAAATGTCCACTTCATTTTTAAAAATTATTGTCTAGGTGATTCTTGAGTTTACTACATGTGCTAGATATACATAGATTCATTATTGAGGTACAATACAATGGAGAGAGAACAAATATAGAATATATTAGAGAAGATGTTTGTGTGTGTGTACTGCAGTAGTAAGTATAAGGTTTCTTATGGATTGTCTGATGTTTACTGGTTACTTTAGTGATGAGTGAATGAGTTGTTTGCTTATCTTTGTCCATTTACAGTTAAAATAGTGCCATTTTATGAAACCTTACCATAAGATGAATCCATTTTTGTCTCTTTACCTTTTTCACTCTCGTAAAATGTTTTATTCAAATATTATTTAAAAATTTAAGTTGGTTCAGATAATTTATCTTTGTAATTCTTTGTCTGAGAAGCTCAGTGACAGGGAGAGGGAGAGACACAGAGAAACCTTCCCAAAAGACTGCAGTGGCCGAGGCTGGGCCTGTACTGGTCCAGGTTTCCCAGGTTGTTGGCGGGGTCCCAAGTACTTGGGCCATCTTCCACTGCTTTCCCAGGCACGTTAGCTGGGAGATGGATCAGAAGTGGAGAAGCTGGGACTCAAACTGGCGCTCATTGCAGGATGTCAGTGTCACAGGCAGTGGCTTAACCCACTGTGCCAAAACATCAGCCCATATTTTTGCTGATTAATTTTCATAAATTAAGCATTACTTATACAATCTAGTTTAGTAAATTTTGTAAATTATGTATTTTTAAGAGTGAGAGAGAAAGATCTCCCATCTACTGATTTACTCCTGTAGGGCCAGGGCTGGGTCAAGCCAAAGGCAGGAGCCAGGAGCCATCGTATTCTCCCTCTTGGGTGTCAGGGATGCAAGTATTGTCTTGCTTGGCACATTAGCAGGGACTTGGATCAGAAGTGGAGCAACTGGAGCTCATATGGGATGGTGGCATTTCAGGCAGTGGCTTAACCTACTATTCCTCAGTGCCAGCCCCAAGTTATATAGTTTATGTCTAAAATGCTTTTTATCATTTTTACTTCAGGGACTTGGCTTTTAAAAAAATACCAAAAAGTAGTCTTCATATAGCAATGTATCTTACTGCTTGGACAAGGACAAACTATGTCAGGTTAACATGGCTGTGTCTTAATTCACTCTGTTTTCAAAGACAATATTGGTGGGTAAAGAATTCTGTGTTGATTTTTTTTTTTTTTAATTTCACTATTAGAAGGTTACTGCTTCATTTTTGCTGTTTTAATTTTTTCAAAACAGTCATTTTTTTTTTTTTTTTCTGGCTAATTTTTTCATTTTTAGTTTTTTAAAATATTTATTTATTTATTTGAAAGTCAGAGTTACACACTCTTATAATGGTCCTATCATTGTGGTGTAATGTTTATAAGGGCTATATAAAGCATGGGAAGTGTTTTTACTTTTTGTTATTTCATTCTCATATGGAAAGTTCAGGATTTCAGGCATCAAGGCATATAATTCATTTGTAATACAGAGGCAATATTTGGTAAGATGGAGTGCAATTGAGATTCCTGTTTTCTTGATTTCATAAGCTTTGTTTTTCTTGGAACTTATTCATTTTGTGCAATACCAAGTTTATTAGCATGATTTTTGCTATATGATTATGTAATGTCTCCATGATATGAGGATTTCCTTTACATTGCTGATTTTGCTGATACAGATTTTTTCTTTGATCATTCTTTCTGGGGGCTGATGAAATTTTTTAACCCTTTGTGAAAAATAAATTTTTTAGATTTATTGAGTTCATCTTTTTAATTTTTAAAAAAGAATACCTCACTGATCTCATATTATTTCATTTTCTTTTGCTTCTTTTTTTTTTTTTAAAGATTTATTTTATTTATTTGAAAGACAGAGTTACAGAGAGAGGTAGAGACAGAGAGAGAGGTCTTCCATCTACTGGTTCACTCTCCAGATGGCCGCAACAGCTGGAGCTGAGCCTATCTGAAGCCAGGAGCCAGGAGCCTCCTCTGGGTCTCCCATGTGGGTTCTGGGTCCCAAGGACTTGGGTATCTTCCGCTGCTATCCCAGGCCCTAGCAGAGAGCCGGATCCAAAGAGGAGCAGCTGGGACCAGAACTGGCGCCCTTGTGGGATGTTGGCACTCCAGGCCAGCCCCTCTTTTGCTTCTTACTTAAAACCTGTGTCCTTCTGCTTACATTACCCATCTACTCTTTCATATTCTCTGTTTTCCATTAGAGAAAATTTTCTTAGTGTATTAATTATAGTTAAATTCGTAGTTGGAAAATTCCCAAATATCTGAACCAAATTCATTTTGTTGGGTTCGATGCTTTATCCTCAAACTTTTTTTTGGTTAATTTTGCTTTTTGATATGGATATTTGTTACCCTTGTTTCTGTGACAAAATACATCAGACAGGTTTACCTTGTGAAGAAAAGAGGTTTGTTTTGACTCGTGATTCTGGAGGTACAAGATCTAGGGACTAGACAGCTAGCGTTGGACTTCTTTCTGTCAAAGTCCAGAGGCAACACAGAGAAACACTTGGCAAGAGACAGGAAGTACATGTGTCTGTGTCTTTCTTATTATAAAACTTCTAGGATTCAACCGTGGGTCCTACCCTAATGACTTAATGCTTTCTGATCATATTCCAGAGGCTGTACTGTAATTGGATTAAGTTTCCACATTCTTAGCACCCTCAGGGGTTTAACCTCTTGAGCTAGTTGGGAGTGGGATGCTTTTTTTAAGCCAAAGCATAGTGGCATGCCTTATATTATATTTGAAAGCCTGACACAGTATATTTCATAAAAATAATTTACTTAAATAGGCCTTTAGTTTAAAGTTTTATGTTTATTGGCTCAGTGTTAGATTGTATTTACTGTTTACTATAGCTGTAGGTGTCATAGGCCAAAATTTCCTCTAGTTTCTTTGTTTTTCTCCCATGTTGCCTTTGAGTTTCCCTAGAGAGTTCTTTTTGTTAAAAGAAATTTATTAATATATTAGATTCTCAGGGTCACAGCAATTGCATAACACAATTCTCATCAATTTCATGTTAGTGTGACAACACATTAAATATAGTTCCTAGATACAATTCTAAGAACATGATACTTCCCTTCCTCCTTTTTTCCTCCTCCTTCCTCTTTCCTGTCTCTTTTTTCTTATTGTTGGAGATAACATTTTTAATTTACGTTACAGTCAAAGGCTTAGTGTTCCACTAAGTAAAGAATTCAACAAGTAAAAAGTTATGACCATGGTTGACCAGGAATATAGGCAAGCATTATAAACAATAATCAAATGAGTTGTCCATTTCATTCATATATAGTAAATTTTAAAATAATAACAGATCATTATAACTATAGTAGTATACCTGTATATATTTAGCTACCAGTTATTTTTCCTTTTGGGTATGTCTTATTTCATTTGGCATAATATCTACTTACATCCATTTTGTTGCAAATGTCAGGATTTCATTTCTTTTTATGACTGAGTAATATTCCATCATGTGTATATGTGTGTGTTCACACATACACCATATTTTCTTAAATAAGTTCAGATACGTGAAGTTCTTTGCGTTGTATTAACTTTGATACTAGCCCAATAGTGGACTTCTTCCCCTGGCCTTTTCCTCCAATAAGCTGTAATTTTCTGTATTTGCCTGTCTAGTATTTGGGAATGTACTTAACTTTGTAATGTAAGTTTTTCTTTTTTTTTGATAGTTTGACAACAGTTGTTGATTTTTCAGCTTCTTTAACTTTTTCTTGTTATGTGGATAAGAGTGGAAACTCTACTTCTTACATATCAGCTAGAAACTAGAAGTCAAGGCCTGGCATTGTGGTGTAGTGTGTTATCTGCCTCCTGTGAAGCTAGCATCCCACATGGGCACTGGTTTGACTCCCAGCTGCTCCACTTCTAATCCAGCTCTCTGCTAATGTGCCTAGGAAAGCTGCAGAAGATGGCCCAATGCTTGGGCCCCTACCAGCCACCTGGCTCCTGGCTTCAGCCTGACCCAGCCCCAGCCATTGTGGGAGTGAACCTTTTTCTGTCTTTCTCTCTCTGTGTTACTCTGACTTACAAATAAATAAATGCTTTTTTTTTTTTTTAAAGAACCTAGAGATCTGGCCGGCGCTGTGGCTCAACAGGCTAATCCTCCGCATTGTGGCGCCGGCAAACCGAGTTCTAGTCCCGGTCGGGGCGCTGGATTCTGTCCCGGTTGCCCCTCTTCCAGGCCAGCTCTCTGCTGTGGCCCGGGAGTGCAGTGGAGGATGGCCCAAGTGCTTGGGCCCTGCACCCCATGGGAGACCAGGAAAAAGCACCTAGCACCTGGCTCCAGCCATCGGATGAGCGCGGTGTGCCGGCCGCAGTGTGCCGTCCACGGCAGCCATTGGAGGGTGAACCAATGGCAAAAGGAAGACCTTTCTCTCTGTCTCTCTCTCTCACTGTCCACTCTGCCTGTCACAAAAAAAAAAAAAAAAAAAAAGAACCTAGAGATCTATATTATTTCATTTATGTAAACCTTTGGTATTAAATTACTAATTTTTGTTCAATATTTTGGTACTTTATTAGATCATGAGTTTCCAGGATTTCCGTTTTACATTTATTGCTATAAGTGTTCTTTCAGGACATACTTAGGTTTATATTATACTTTACAGCAGATTCACTGTAGGTTTATATGTACATATATGCAGATCTTTAAAAGGTTTAGGATGAATGTGCTCAATGGAAACTGTGTATTATCTTTTTTAAAGATTTATTTATTTGAGAGGCAGAGGTACAGAGAGAGAGAGAGACAGACAAACAGAGAGACTGAGAGGGACAGAGAGAGAGGTCCTCCAATCCGCTGGTTCATTCTCCAAATGGCTGCATTGGCTGGAGCTGAGCCAATCTGAGGCCAGGAGTTAGGAGTTTCTCCCACGTCTCTCACGTGGGTACAGAGATTCAAGCATTTCGGCCATCCTCTGCTGCTTTTCCAAGCCATAAGCAGAAAGCTGGATCAGAAACTAGCACCAATAGAAGATGTCAGCACTGCAGGTGGAGGCTTAACCTACTACAACACAGTGTCAGCCCCATGTATTACCTTCATTTTTCCCTAAACTTTTTGAGTTATTGTCATATTTGTAAAACCATCAGCAAAAGAAAATAATGTACACATCCATCCCTCCACTCAAATTTCTTTGTACAATTTTATATTTCCCTCTCTTGTTTCTGCCCCAAACCACTGTTCTGGTAATATGTACATTAATTATACATCCTTGTATGAACATGTATCTTTTTTTTTTTTTGACAGGCAGAGTGGACAGTGAGAGAGAGAGACAGAGAGAAAGGTCTGCCTTTGCCGTTGGTTCACCCTCCAATGGCCGCTGTGGCTGGCGCACTGCAGCGGGCGCACTGTGCTGATCCGAAGGCAGGAGCCAGGTGCTTCTCCTGGTCTCCCATGGGGTGCAGGGCCCAAGCATTTGGACCATCCTCCACTGCACTCCCAGGCCACAGCAGAGAGCTGGCCTGGAAGAGGGGCAACCGGGACAGAATCCGGTGCCCTGACCGGGACTAGAACCCGGGGTGCCGCCGCCACAAGGTGGAGGATTAGTTTAGTGAGCCATGGCGCCGGCCAGAGCTTATATCTTATGTATATTTTTCTTGTCTAAATACTAAGGGATCTTTTAGATGAATCACCTATTAAGCATATCTTTCAATTAAATGTGAAAATTGTCAAAGGGTTCACATTTTTATTTTATTTACTGTTATACCCTAACAACAGTATGCAAGAGTCACATTTGTTTTATATCCTTACCAATACTATGTGTGATCATTATTTTATATTGTAGTCTTTCTGATAGGGGCATCTCTATGTAACCCTAAACTGCATGGATGAAATCAAGTCATGGTTCTTTCACTTTCAGGCAACCCAGTAAATAGCCGGAAAAGGTCACAGACCTGAAACCAGTCTTTTCCTTCCTAGTCATATTTTGCATCTATGATCTTTTTTTTTTTTATTGAAGGCAGTAATTTGTGTAGGGACTACTGTAGAATTAATAACACTTTCGATGATTTTCTTTCTTCTGCATAACAGTTATTTGGTGGCAGTGGTGATGTGGGGATTGGGATGCAGTTCAACTCATCAGAATCCTTTTGAGGTTGGGAGGATAGTTCTATTCATATTGTCACTTAGAGACCAGCGCCTTGTTGGCATCAAATGAACGCTTGGGATGTTTTCCAGAATTCCTTTTCCATGGTAGGTCAGGAGCTTCAATTTGTTTTCTTCAGGCTGATAAAGCTGCTAGAAGCTTGGTCAGTGCAGTAGCTTCTCAGCTATCCCATTCTACTTAGTATCTTCATTTCCTGTCCTCGCTTGGAGGTAGCGTACTATTTGAGGTAAAAGGATACCAGATCTCAGTCTCCTCACTAGGACTTCTCCTCTTCCTACTATGGGAGCCCCTTTGGGCTTGTGATGGCTGTTAAATTTTTCATGTTCTTTTCATTTATTTTTTCCAGCATAATCTTTGAACTGAAGTGTCTAGTTTACCATTACTAGAAGATATTTTCACAAACACTATGTTCCAAAAATATGTTTTAGTTTATGGATGGTTTGCCTCATTCTTGATTAATTTATCTATTAATACATTTAAGCATTTTAATTACTCTTAATCTTGTGATAATTCTTCAATCATTTGAAGATATGAGAAATAATACAGATCTCCCAAGCACTCTTTATTCAGTTCCTGCCAGTTCCTTTAAATCATTTTGCAATACTATAGTGCAACACTTAAACTAGAGTATTAACATTGATCTGTCAAAGATAAAGAACATTTTTCATTATTGCAAGGGTATTTTTATTACATTTTTAAAGCATGCTCATGTGCTACCACTCCTGCTGCTTCCCTCACACCCCTGATTTCCAGCAGCCGATAATCTATTATTCATATGTATTTTTTGTAAGAATGTTATATAATAGAATAATACTACATATTACTATTATTTTCACTCTGCAAAATTTGCTGGAGGTTTATCCATTTTTTTGCATGTTTCAATTATTTGTTCCATTTTCTTGCTAAATAGTGTCTCATAGTGTGGATGCATCACATTAGTTTAATCACTTCCACAGTTGGGAACTTCTGGCTGTTTCCAGGTTTTGACTAATGTAGATAAATCTGCTCTGAACATTTTTTTGCAAGTTTCAATGTGTGTAAAGTCTATTGCTCTAGGATAAAGGTCTGAGAGAACAACTGCTATATTAGCAATTTTAGTTTTTCTTTAAGAACCTGTTTTCCATAGTGATGCAATGTTTTGTATTCCCACCAGCAGTGTAGAAGTGACTCAGTTTGCCTACATCCTTGCTGGCATGTAGAGATATCACTATTTTCTTATTTTTGTGATTCAGATGTGTATGAAATGATATCTCATTGTAGTTTTAATTTGTATTTATATGATTGCTATGATGTTGAACACCTCTGTGTTTTCATCTGCCATCTGCATGTCCTCTACAGTGAGGTTTCTGTTTGTTTTTCTCATATTCAAATTGGATTGTTTCTTTTATACTCTCAAGTTTTGAGAATTCTTGCTGGTTTTGATATACGGCTTGAAAATATTTCCTCCCAGTCTGTAGTTTGTCTTTTTGTTCTCTTAATGTGAAATGAAACTTTGTTTATTTTTGTGAAGCTCAGTTCCTCAGTTTTTCCCTTTATACATCATGTTTTTGGTGTTAAGTCTAGGGACTCATTGCCTTGTACTGATTCCATAGACTTCCTCATTTTTTATATGTTTCCATTTGAATTTATGATCTTTGTTGAGTTAGTTTCTTCATAAGTTGTGACATTTTTGCCTTTGGATATCCAGTTACTTTAGCACTGTTTATTGAAAAAATTGCACTTTTCTCCATTAATATGCCTTTGCAGCATTATGAAAAATCAGTTAGTCTTACTGTGGGCTATTGAGTTCTTATTTTCCTTTGTTCTGTGTGTCTATCCATCCACCAATACCACATTCTTCATTTCTCTCTCTCTATTGAAACTGGGTACAATGATTCTTCAGTTATATTTTTATTTTTAACATGTTTAATTTCAGAATAGTTTTAAATTCACAAAGCAATAATTGTGAAGTATTGTAGACTTCCCATATAGTTGACACCCAGCTTCCCCTATTGTTAATATCTTAGTATGATATATTGTAGCAATCTATAAAGCACTATTACCAACATTATATATTAATCTTAAACATTTGTTACAATTAATGAGCCACACCCAGCTTCCCCCTATTCTTTTTATACAAGTGCTGTGTCACTCCTATCCTCTAGCCATCAACATTCTATGTTCAGATTGTGGTTTGTTTTTCTTTTTAGCTCCTACTTCTGAGGGAGAACATGCAGTATTTGTCTTTTTGTGTTTGACTTATTTCACCTAACATGATGTTCTCCAGTTTCATCCATTTTGCTGGGAATGATAGGATTTCGGCTGATTTTAAATGGATGAATAGTATTTCATTGTGTATGTATACCACATTTTCTCTATCCATTCATCTAATATGAACACCTTGGTTGATTCTATATCTTGGTTATTTTGAACAGTGTTGCAATAAACATGATGGAGCAGGTAGCTCTTTAACACAGTGATTTATGTCTGTTGGAAATGATTTCCAGTAGTGGGATTGCTGTAGTTCTCTGCTTCTTTACTGAAGTTTTCCCTCAGTCTCCCAAGAAAGCAGTCTTTCCTTTGTTCTGGTATCTTTCTGTGGCTCACACAAGTGAAGATCCTCTCTATTGAGCCATCTTGATCCCCTATCTTTGTCCTTGGTCATTTCCCTGGAGGGCTTCTGCTCTTAGGAGCAGAGCCAGGAAGCAGAGTATCCCTCCAACTTTATTTTTCCAAAAAAAAAAAAGAAAAGAAAATTCTATTCTAGCTTCTGTGTTTTTCATACTGTATTAGATCCAGACTGTATGTATCTAAAAAACATTTTTTTGTAATGTTTTAAATCAGTATATCAATTTGGGGAGAAGAAAACTACACTCAGTCTACCCATCCATGAACACAATATTTCTCTACATTTATTTTTAATTTATTTAGCATATAACAACTACTCATATTTCATCTGATTTACCCCCACAATGTTTCATTTTTTTAACATCTTCTTTGCTAGTGTATGGAAATACAACTGACTTTGTGTGTTTGATTTTTGTTCAATTTTTATTTATTTTATTTCTTTGAAATAGAGAAAGAGGTTTCCCACACACTGGCTCACTTCTCAAATGCCCACTATGGCCAGGGCTTTGCCAGACTGAAGCCAAGATCTGAGAACTCAATCTCTATCTCCCATGTGGGTGGCAGGGGCCTCAGTACTTGAGTCATCATCTACCACTGTACCCAGGGTATATAGTAGCAGAATGCTGAATTGGAAGTGGAGTAGCCAAGACTTGGAACTGGTAATCCAACATGGATTTTGGGTCTCTCAATAGCTTAACTTCTGTGACAAATGCCTGCCTCTGTATGTTTATATTGTATTGTAGGCCCTTGATGAACTTGGTTATTGCCTCTAGGGGATATTTTTTAGATTCCTCAGGATTTTCTGTGTAGATACCATGTCATCTGCAAGTAGGGCTCATTTTTTATATTTTTTTTAATCTTTCTGTTTTTGTATATACCTTTTATGTCATTTTTAACCCGTACTGCACTAGCACACCTTCCAGTGCTATGATGGATAAGAGTAGAGGCTAGAGATACACACTCCTTGTTCTTAGACTTAGAAGGAAAGCATTGCGTGTTTTACTATAAGTACATTTACAGATTTTTCTAGATGCTCTGTACAAAGTCTAAAAAGTTTCTTATGTTCCTGTTTTATGAGTTTTTCTCTAAATCAGTGAATGGATATTGAATTGTATTTTTCTTATTGATAGACAATCCTGTGATATCTTTTTCTTTAGTCTGTTATGGTAGAATACATTGATGTACAAATATGGAACCAATCTGGTATCTTTGAAATTAATTCACTTGGCTATGGTGTACATTTTTTACATGGCTAAAATCTATTTGCACATTGTTTTATTAAGATTTTGTTTCTGTCTTCATGGATTTTAGTCTGAAATTGCCTTTTGTGTGTGTGTGTATTTTTTTGTTTGACTTTGTTATCAAATTCATAATAGGTCCATAAAATTATTTGGGAAGTATTTCTTCCTCTTTTATTTGTCCATTTTCTATTTCTGCTTTAAAATTTGAAATTCTACCATACTCTTCTATTTCAATGCATGTTTTTATTTTCCTTCAGAATTCTTCTCTGATGCATAGATTATTTATTGATTTACTTATGAAGGAGAGAGAGAGAGAGAGAGAGAGAGAGGTTGAATATCTTCCATCTGCTCTGCTGGCTCCCTCCTGAAATGTCTGAAATAGCCAGGCTGGGTCAGGCCAAAGCCAGGAGTCAGGGACTCCGTCTGGTCTCCCACATGGGTGCCAGGGGTCCACATACTTGGGCTGCCTTCTGCTTCCTTTCCAGGTGCATTAGCAGCCCTCCATTATAGAATGCTGGCATCAGGAGCAGCAGCCTAACCCACTGGGCCACAACAGCTCCTCCTAGATTATTTAAAGTTGTTATTTTGTTTACAGATTTGGAGGGATTTTCCTTTACATTTTTGATAGGGATTGTCAGTTTAACTACACTGTGATGATGGGAGAACAAATTTTATATGCTTTCTGTCCTGCAGTATGGTCTATGTTGTTGTGTTTTGTGAGCATTTGAAAAGTATGAGTATCCTGTTGCTGTCAACAGTAGTGTTCTGTTGGGGCCCATGTTGTGGTACAGCAGGTTAAGCCACCACCTGCAGTATCAGCATCTCTCATGAGTGCTGGTTCAAGTCCTGGCTGCTTCACTTCGCATCCAGCTCCTTAGTAAATGTGCCTGGGAATGCAGCAGAAGATGGCCCAAGTGTTTAGGCCCTTGCCATCCACATGGGAGACCTAGATAGTATTCCAGACTCCTGGATCCTGGCTTCAGCCTTGCCCAGCCTCAGCCATTGTGGCCATTTGAGGAGTGAACCATCGATGGAAGATCTCTGTCTGTCTCTCCTTTCTCTGTAACTCTTCCTTTCAAATAAATCTAAGAAAAATGTTGTTCTGTTAATATTGATTAGAACCTTTTGATAGGTGGTGTTACCTAGTTCTATAAGCTGTTGTGAAAGGGGAGTTAAAATCCAGAGTTATAATACAAATTCTCCCTTTAGGTGTATCAGTTTAGTTTCACATACTTTGCAGAGAGGTTATTTGGAGTATACACAATTAGGACTGCCATGTTTTATTATTGGATTGACCCTTTTATATAATGTCCCGTTTTTTAAAAAAAAAAAAAAGAATTACTTGAGAGGTAGAGTTACAGACAGAAGGAGAGGCAGAGAAAGGTCTTCCATCTACTGGTTCACTCTGCAGATGGCCACAATGGCCAGAGCTGAGCTGATCCAAAGCCAGGAGCCAGGAGCTTCTTCTGGGTCTGCCATGTGGGTGCAGGGGCCCAAGGACCTGGGCCATCCTTTACTGCTTTCCCAGTCCATTAGCTGGGAGCTGGATTAGAAGAAGAGCAGCCGGGACATGAACCGGTACCTATATGGGATGCCAATGCCACAGGCTGAGGCTTAGCCTAATATACCACAGTGCCTTTTCATTTCAGAATTTTCTTTACTCTGAATTCTACTTTATCTGTTATCAAAATAGCCATTTGCTTTCTTTATTATTGACATGATGGTTCTCATCTTTTAGTTTCAATCTGCCCATATCATTGTATTTAAAGTATTTGTTATAGACAGCAAATAATTGAGTCTTTTTTTTTTTTTTTTTGGATAGGCAGAGTTAGTGAGAGAGAGACACAGAGAGAAAGGTCTTCCTTCCATTGGTTCACCCCCCCAAATGGCTGCTACGACCGGTGCTGCGCCGATCCAAAGCCAGGAGCCAGGTGCTTCCTCCTGGTCTCCCATGCATGTGCAGGGGCCCAAGGACCTGGGCCATCCTCCACTGCCCTCCCGGGCCACAGCAAAGAGCTGGACTGGAAGAGGAGCAACTGGGACTAAAACCGGGCACCCATATGGGATGCCGGCACTGCAAGCGGAAGATTAACCAAGTGAGCCAGGGTGCCGGCCCCTTGAGTCATGCTTTTAAATCTACTCTGGCAATGTGTGTTTTTAAAAATGGTGTATGTACGGCCGGCGCCGTGGCTCAACAGGCTAATCCTCCGCCTTGCGGCGCCGGCACACCGGGTTCTAGTCCCGGTCGGGGCGCCGGATTCTGTCCCGGTTGCCCCTCTTCCAGGCCAGCCCTCTGCTGTGGCCCGGGAGTGCAGTGGAGGATGGCCCAGGTGCTTGGGCCCTGCACCCCATGGGGAGACCAGGAAAAGCACCTGGCTCCTGGCTCCTGCCATTGGACGAGCGCGGTGCGCCGGCCGCAGCGCGCCGGCCGCGGCGGCCATTGGAGGGTGAGCCAACGGCAAAGGAAGACCTTTCTCTCTGTCTCTCTCTCTCACTGTCCACTCTGCCTGTAAAAAAAAAAAAAAAAAATGGTGTATGTACATCACTTACATTCATGTTATTATCAAAATGTTAGGTTTAATTCTGCCGTTTAATTTTTGTTCTGTTTGTTCTTTGTTCTTTTGCTGTTGTCTTTTCTCTGCTTTCCTTTGGACATGGTGAAAATCATTATCTTAGCTCAAGCTACCATAACAAAATACTGTAGACTGGGTAACCTAAGCAACAGAAATTTATTTCTTACAGTGCTGGAGGCTGGGAAGCCAAGATCTGGGTACTGACATTGTCAGGTTCTGGTGAGGGCTCTTTTTCTGGCTTGCAGACAGCTGCTGCCTTCTCACTGTCACAGGGAGTAGGGGAGAGAGAACTAATTCTCTGGTGTCTATTTTTTTATAAGGGTGCTGATTCCATCATGAGGACCCCATTCTCATCTCCCAGTACCATCGAATTGGGGGCTAGGGTTTTAACATGAATTTTGAGGAGTCCATTGCAATCATTAATCTCCAGCTGACTTTCTCAGACACCACCTATAAACAAGGAAAGAGGCATCTCATCACTTCGAGGGGTAAAAGTGGAACTTCCTCAACAGTGTTGAGGGGAGCTCTCTTTCCCATCCATCAGGGATGAAAGTCACCTGTCTAGTGACATGTCTGTGACATTAGGGGGAGTTTGAGGTAACTGTACAACATGGGAAGGGAATAAATCTAGACCTGAAATTGTTGACATGAGCAAGGAATGGGTTTGGCTATAGTCCTGTGACCATTGCCTAAACGTTTTCTGTGGCGTCAAACTGTCCCATTCTTAGCTCTTTGCCTAAAGAAAGCAGGTTTTTGTTGAGTTTTTTTGTATTTTTTGTTTTTTTTTTTGGTTGACACACTGACATTTCTGTGTTGCCAGATTCCTCAGCTACAGATAGAGGATGTGTAAGGTAAAATCTAACCAAACCAAACCAAACCAAACCAAAGAAAAAACAAGACAAACACCATCCTTTGGTCTCTGTCCCTAATCAGTTTTTCATTTCATTTCTACCTTTCAGGGCTTTCTTATGTTTGCTTTATATATAATATCAAGCTTTTTTTATTTTATTGAGAGGCAGGGTGTGGGAGAGAGCTGTCACGCATTGATTCACTCCACAAATACTGGAAACGAGTGCTGTAGACTCAATTCAGGTTTCCATGGCAAGAACCCGATTACTTGAGTGATCACCACTCCCTCCCAGGGTCTTCATTGGCAGGAAGCTGGAGTCAGTAGTCAGAACCAGGAATTGAAATCAAACACTGTGATATAGGATACATGCATCATTTTTTCCCTAAATATTTATTTATTTATTTGAAAGGCAGAGTGACAGAGAAAGAGGGATAGAGGGAAGGAGAGAGAGTGATAGAGATCTTCCGTCAGCTTGTTCTCATGGCAAGTGGCTGCTAGAGCGAGGACTGGGCCAGGCAGAAGCAAGGAGCCTAAAACTCCATCTGGTCTTTCACATGGGTAGCAGGTATCCAAGTACTGAGACCATCTTCTGCTGCTTTCCCAGGCACACTAGTGGGGAGTTGGATCAGAAGTGGAGCAACCAATATTCGAACTGGCACTTAGATAATGGGATGCAGGTGTCTAAAGCAACAGCTTAACCCACTGCAGCACAACACCACAACTCCAGGATATTGGCATCTTAAGCTACAAGCTTAAGTGCCTGCTCCCAACAACAACATTTTTACCTGTTCCTAGAGAGAGAAATAGGAAATGTCTGTGTACTCCATCTTCCCAGAAACAGGCATCTAAATTTTTATAGACAATGATCTTCATAAGCAGTGATTTCTTTTTGCTATCATTTTGTTGAATTTCTTTTAATCTAATTATTTTATTCATCTCATAAATGTTCATCCAGTTCTCAGCATGTGCCAGGTGTGGTTTATTTGCTGCATTTACATTGAGATAAAACCTGGTGAGAAAATTGATAATTATATATAGAACATATCAAAGAAGATAATTTTGTAGTAATTTGTTATGCAGTAATAGGAGTTAGAATGTTACTATATACTATGTATGTTACTTTTATGAATTTCTCAAGGGATTGGTATTCAGGTTGCTTACCTTTTGTGTTCTACTTAGAGTTATATAGTATTGCTTCCTGTAATACACAATACAGGAAGAAATAATGGCAAAATGTATTTTAATTGTAAACATAATAAATATCAAAGTCAATTACAGAATGTATTGCAATATACAGAACATAAGTGAAATCAATGAGTGTTTATGTATCTCTATCTTGCTATAAATCTATCTCTGTTTACCACGTGTGTTTATATATCTATGTGTGTGTATATATATATATATATAAATGTAGATAAGATTAATTTGCAATAATTTTGGTGTTGCAAGAAGTTACAAGATGATAGAGTACTTAAGCAGGTGTGTGACACAGCAATTCAGTTGCCACTTGGGATACCTGAAGATCACATTGGAGTGTCTGGCTCAAGTCTAGCTACTCTGTTTCCGATTCAGATTCCTGCTAATTTCACTTTGGGAGGTGGCAGGTGATGGCTCAAGTACTTGAGTCCCTGCCACCCATGTGGGAGAAATGCACTGAGAGTCCTGGGATCCTGGTTTTATCATGGCCCAACTTTAACTGTGGCAGACATTTGGGAAATAAACTAGCAGATGGAAGATATCTGTCTGTCTGTCTGTGTGTGTATGTGTATGTATTTCAAATAAAATGAAAAATTAATAAGCATTTTTAAGTGATAGTGTACTTAATTTTTTAAAAGATTTTAAAAATTTGAGAGTTAGAGATACAGACAGTGAGAGGGAGAAACACAGAGAAATGTCTTCCATCCATTGGTTCACCCCCAAATGGCCGCAGCGGCCGGAGCTGCGCCAATCCGAAGCCAGGAGCCAAGTGCTTCCTCCCGGTCTCTCATATAGGTGCAGTGGCCCGAGGACTTGAGCCATCTTCTACTGCTTTCCCAGGCCACAGCAGAGAGCTGGATTAGAAGAGGAGCAGCTGGAACTAGAACCGGCACCCATATAGGATGCTGGTGCCGCAGGTGGAGGATTACCTACTGCGCCATGGTGCCAGCCTCTAAATGATAGTGTACTTAAAAGTGAAACATACCATCAATAAAAGGATGTACAAAAATAAGTTAAGGCCAGCGCCATGGCTCACTAGGCTAATCCTCCACCTGCGGCGCTGGCACACCGGGTTCTAGTCCTGGCTGGGGCGCCGGATTCTGTCCCGGTCGCTTCTCTTCCAGTCCAGCTCTCTGCTGTGGCCCAGAAAGAAAGGCAGTGGAGGATGGCCCAGGTCCTTGGGCCCTGCACCCCATGGGAGACCAGGAGAAGCACCTGGCTCCTGCCTTTGGATCAGCGCGGTGCGCTGGCCACTGCGGCCACTGGGGGGTGAACCAACGGCAAAGGAAGACCTTTCTCTCAGTCTCTCTCTCTCACTGTCCACTCTGCCTGTCAAAAAAAAAAAAAAGTTCAAATGGGCAGTACCCATGTGGGATGCCAGCACTGCAAGCAGAAGCTTTATGCACTATGCCACAGCATCATCCCCAATATATTACTCTTGTAAATATGTATGTTTGCAACTGTTTATGTATCTAATTAACAGTTAATCATAATTACTATAAGCATTTCAGTATTTTTGAAACTTTTAAACTTTACATATGCCGTATATAATAAAATATATAGACTAAAAAACTGTGATAACATATTTCTAAATTTTTAAAAACATTTGTAGTTTAGTCTTTTAAGTTAAAATAGTTCACAATTAAATAAGAAGTTAGGCAAAACTTTGGAGATTTACTGAATTGTGAAATTAAACTCCTAATCAGTAAGATTATTAACCAAGGGGCCATTAGTTAAATGGTACAAAGAATCATCTTGAAATTTTCTGCTATAATTAAATTTCAAGTGTATATAAAAGTTTCTCTTAGATTTTGGGATCTCTGCTACCATGATAGAAAAAACAATAACAAGAGTTAAGACTCTAGGCCAGCGCTTTGGCACAATGGGTTAACACCCTGGCCTGCTGCGCCAGCATCCCATATGGGCGTTGGTTCTAGTCCTAGCTGTTCCACTTCCCATCCAGCTTTCTGCTGTGGCCTGGGATGACAGTAGAAGATGGCCCAGGTCCTTGGGCCCCTGCACCCACATGGGAGACCCGGAAGAAGCTCCTGGCTCCTGGCTTCGGATCGGTGCAGCTCCGGCTGTTGCGGCCAGTTGGGGAGTGCACCAGTGGATGGAAGACCTCTCTCTCTTTGCCTCTCCTCTCTCTGTGTAACTCTGAATCTCAAGTAAAAAATAAATAAATCTTAATAAAAGAGTTAAGACTCAGGTTTTACTTGTTTAGTATATGAAAAAGTTGGAAAATATGACCTTATAGTGCAGTTTTGTGTGATTTCTTATGTGTATTAAAAGATAATGATTGTTGTTTGTAGAAAAATGTGTTAATATTTCACTTTGTGGAATCCAATCTTGTGAAATTTACTTTTTTTTTTTTTTTTGACAGGCAGAGTTAGTGAGAGAGAGAAACAGAGAGAAATGACATGGCTGCGATGGCTGGCACGCTGCACCAGTCTGAAGCCAGGAGCTGGGTACTTCCTCCTGGTCTCCCATGGGGTGCAGGACCCAAGCACTTGGGCCATCCTCCACTGCCTTCCCAGGCCACAGCAGAGAGCTGGCCTGGAAGAGGAGCAACCAGGACAGAATCCGGCACCCTGACCGGGACTAGAATCTGGTGTGCCGGCGCCGCAGGCAGAGGATTAGCCAAGTGAGCCTCGGTGCTGGCTGAAATTTACTTTTTAATTCCAATACATGATGTTTGTGAGATTTAAAATATTTTACCATTAGAGGTTTTGCTGTAGTTTTTGTTTTTATTTTGACTTTTTTTTTCTGTGTGATTGGATGATAACTTTGGTTGTTTCTCATGGTGGTGACGTGATTTTGCACTTTACTTAGTTATGGTTGTTTGATACCAAAATTTTGCACAATTAGAATATATTCTTGGAGATCATAAACTATAACTTGAGTAACTTTGAATCTCTTTGTCAAACATAGATTGCATTTGGGACATAGGGGAGGGTGTCAGGGCTGGGTGAGCCAGAGATCTGTTATTTTCTTTATTATTTTGATGTAAATTTTATGGGTTTCTCACAGTTTTCAGGGCGTGTTTTTTCTGGTTTCATTATGAGGAAAGGCTTGGACAAATTTGTTATTATTTCTTCTATGCCTTGGAAAATCTCATGGCTTTAGGTGCAAGCACATGGGATCCATTTTTAGGAAGATATTTCTTTATTTATAAGATATGGGACAATTGAGGTTCTCTAGGTTTTGTTGTTACATTGTGTTTTCGGTGGAATTTTTTCTTTTTGTATAATATCAAAGTTATTAGTATAAAGTTATTTAAAAAATAACGTTATGTGATACCAGGATGTGATGTGAGAATTTTCTTCACCATGCTATTTTGGAAATTCTCTTCCTCCTCCTCTCCTTCTTCTTTCTCTGCTTCCCCCTCTTTCATCCTGTTGTCCCCCTCCTCCTCCTCCTCTCCTTCCTCCTTCACTTCCCCCTCTTGTCCTCTTCTTCCTTTTCCTCTCTATCCTTCCTCCTCTCCATCTACCTTTTCCTCATTTTCCTCCTCTGACCCCTCCTGCTCCTTTCCCATCCTCCTCTTTTCCCTCCCTCCTCTCTTCATCCTCTTCTGTCTTCCAGGGGTTTATCTAATTCTTCTACAAATTAAAAAAAAGTGCTTTAGGCCAGCACCACAGCTCAATAGGCTAACCCTCTGCCTGCGGCGCCGGCACACCGGGTTCTAGTCCCAATTGTGGCGCCAGATTCTGTCCTGGTTGCCGCTCTTCCAGGCCAGCTCTCTGCTGTGGCCAGGGAGTGCAGTGGAGGATGGCCAAAGCGCTTGGGCCCTGCACCCCATGGGAGACCAGGAGAAGCACCTGGCTCCTGCCATCGGATCAGCGTGGTGCGCCGGCGCGGGCCACGGCGGCTGTTGGAGGGTGAACCAATGGCAAAGGAAGACCTTTCTCTCTGTCTCTCTCTCTCTCTCACTGTCCACTCTGCCTGTCAAAAAAAAAAAAAAAGAAGAAGTATATTGTTTATGTGTTCCTCCATTTCATATGTAGTAAAGCGCATGACACATACTTTGCTTCACTGGCTTTTTAAATTTATTATTTAAGAATTTTTTGTTTATATAAGCAAATTTCATGCATATAATATTTTTAAAGATTTTTTTTTTGTTTATTTGAAAGTCAGAGTTACACAGAGAGAGGAGAGGAAGAGAGAGGGTTATAGAGGTTTTCCATCTGATGGTTCACTCCCCAATTGGCCACAACAGCTGAGCTGGGCCTATGCGAAGCCAGGAGCCAGGAGCTTCTTCTGGTCTCCCACGTGGGTGCAGGGGCTCAAGGACTTGAGCCATCTGGTACTGCTTTCCCAAGCCATAGCCGAGAGCTAGATAGGAAGTGGTGCAGCTGGGTTTCAAAACTGGAGCCTAGGTACGATGCTGACACTGCAGGCTGCAGCTTTACCTGCTATACCACAGCACCAGCCCCTCATATATACAGTTTTAAAAACATAATGATACTTCCCACCCTACCTTTCCTCCCTCCCTTGGTCCCAAGCTCCTTCCTCCTTCATTTTTTATTTTTCTTTTAATTTTATATCACTCATAGACCTTAATTTTCTTGTTACATTTCTAGTAGTGGTTTGATATTTTGAGATGGATTTTCTTACCACAAGTTTCAGGATTTACTATTGTGCATCTGCTGCTATAATATTCTTTTTTTTTCTAAAAGTACTCATTGAGTACTCACATAGATTAACCTTTTTTTTCCCACATATTTATTTGTTTATTTGAAAGAGTTACACAGAGGAGAGGCAGAAAGAGAGAGAGGTCCTCCGTCTGCTGGCTCACTCCTCAGTTGGCCTCAACGGCTGGAACTGTGCCAATCTGAAACCAGGATCGAGGAGCATCTTCTGGGTCTCCTGTGTGGGTGCAGGGTTCAAGGACATGGGCCATCTTCTACTGCTTTCCCAGGCCATAACAGAGAGCTGGATTGCAAGAGGCACAGCCGGGACTTGAACCAGCACCCACGTGGGATGCCAGAAGTACAGGTGATGGCTTTACCCACTACGCCACAGCACCGGCACCTAGATATTCTTATAAACACATATTTCCACTTTTGTAGCAGCTTCATTGAAACATAACTGATGCTACCTAAATTTTGCAGTTTTGTCTTGAGCAGTATGAGTTTTAACACAGATATGTGGCCTTGTGGAAACTTCACTAGAAGCAACATGATGTACATATCTGTCTCCCCACTCCAGTTTCCTTGTACACTTTGTATTTTACCCTCCTGCTTCTACCTAGAATTTCCTCTTTGAATATGTGGACCTATATTTTTATCCTCTTGGATGAGCTTGAATGCATGATACGGCTAGATAACATGATAAGTGTACCTTTACGTTCCATCAAAATACAGCAAAGAGTTTTTTTAAAAAATTATTATTTTGGAAGGCAGTTACAGAGTGAGGGAGAGAAAGAGAGAGCAAAAGAGAAAGCTTCCATCTGCTGTTTCACTCCACAAATGGCTTCAACAGTGGGATCTGGGCCAAGCTCGGAACTCCATCTGGGTCTCTCATGTGGGTGGCAGGGGCCCAAGTATTCTTAGGCACATCAATAGGGAACTGGATCCGAAGCAGAGCCCCCAAGAATGGCAGCCTAACCTGCTGTGCCACAATGCCAGCCCCAGTACATCAAGGGGTTTTGTAACGTGATTGTAAAGTTTTACATCCTGTCAGCAGTCTCAGTTGCTCTATATCCTTGCCAGCATTTGTAATTCTTTATTGTAGCTTTCAAATAGATGTGTGGTAGTATCTCACTGATATCTGTTGTGTAAGTACAATCAAGTCATAGTTCTTTTCTCCTTTAGGGGTGCCCAGTCCATGGAAAAAGTAGATACCATGGGGAGGAACAGTTTGGGGATCACCCCTTGGTGGTAGTCTAGTTTCACTACTGGGCTTTTGCTGGTATGGATGAGGATAGTGGATTGTGTTTGGTATAGAGCAGTTATGGACTACAAGTTTTCTGTCTTTTATGTCAATGCCCTTCTTCATTCCTAGTTTAGAGATAGCAGGTTTTTGACTTTTCTTTTCTGCATCGTTTTGTGTTTTCAAGTTGTTGGATTTTCCTACTCTAAGTCTTAGACCTAGGAAAACATGGAAATACTAGTATGCTGTTCCCTGGATTCTGAAGTTCCTAGTTAGTCACCTTTATTCTTTCTACCATTCAGAATCATCTTTGGTTCACATTATATATCATGTTCAGAGATTTTAGTTTTCATTTAGGGGAAAATAGGGAAATATTCTATTTTCTTAGAAGCAGATACCTATATGTATGATACAACCAGCAACAAGAATTTTTTTGTGTATAAATATATGAATATGTGTGTATATGTGTAAAAGGTTAATGTATAGTTTGGATATAGAATTTAAATTATGAAACGATAGATCATGTAACAGATTGTATTGGTATATATCAAATAATTTATAAATTATAAGTGAGTCTATGTGAGGGCAAACTGTTGAAATCTTTACGTAATATGTACTAAATTGATCTTCTGTGTATAAAGAGATTTGAAAATGAATCTTGATGTGAACAGACGGGGAGAGGGAGCGGGAAAGGGGAGGGTAGCGGGAGGGAGGGAAGTTGTGGGGGGGGAGCCATTGTAATTCATAAGCTGTACTTTGGAAATTTATATTCTTTAAATAAAAGCTTTATATATAAAAAATATTTAAAGAACAAAAAAAAATTATAAGTGAGAAATTAATATTTCAAATATGAGTACCTTGTTTGAGTTTATTTAAATAACAAAATACTGTTATCAAGCAAGTATAAAATGGTAATACAGTTTTGAAAAAAACAAAGTTTTAACAGCTATCTTTTCATAAATTATGTTGTGTATAGTATAAATGTCATGCAGTTTTACAACCATTCAGGTAGATGTAAAATACTTACAGACAACATCTCCAAGATGTATTGCTAATTTTAAAAAATGAATTATCATTTACTGACAGATGTGTGTATGATTATGTAAATATGTCATTCATGCAAATAAATGTCCATGTTTAAATCTTTTTATATATACACTTCACTGCTAATCATAATTACTTCTGAAAAGGAATACATAAGCTATTTTGAAAATTTTACACTGTGTACAAAATATTTCTATGTAATACAAGATATACTTAAAAATCACATAATGATGGTATGTTACCAATAACTTTTGCTTTTGAAAATTAATGCAAAATGTAATAAGAAACTAATTCTAGAGACAGAAAGCTTAGAAAGGAATTAGAGGAGTAAAATAAGAATAATATAAGATATAGTAGGAAATAGTTTAACTGTGAGTCATTTATGAGAAGCTAACCTCTAATTAGTCAATGAGATCATTAACCTAGAAATCATAATTAAAATTGTCACAGAAGTTGCTCTTTTTATTCCAGTAGAATTAAATGTCAAATGGATAGTAATGCTTATTCCGTTTCCTCTGTTGATATGATAAGACAAAAGATGACAACAGTAATCAGTTAAATCTCACAATTTTATTTGTAAGTATGTAGGAAAGCTTAAAAATATAACCTTGTTGTGTATATTTTAGTGCTATTATGATATCTATACATGAATAATAACAATTGATTAGAAAAAATACTGTTTAAAGAGTATACTAAATCCTGCAATCTTACTAAATTCACAGTTTAATTATAAAATATTATAGGTTATTTGTATATAATTTGGAAGCATAAACATGCAAACTATGATTAATGGTAATTTAATTTCTTCCCTTCAATCTTTGTGATTTTCAAGTTTTTTTCTTGCTTTATTGCCCTGGCTATGAGCTTTCTGAGATACTGATTAGAACTGTTGGTAGTACGTGGCTTATTGACTCTTCGCTGATTTCAGGGAGAGGTTTTCAATATTTACCACAATATATGATATTGGTTGAAATTCTGTTTTAATTTTTTGGGGGGGAGGGATTCCATCGACTGGTTCAGTAACAGCCAGGGCTGAGCCATAGCAAAGCCAAGACCTGGAACTCATTCCCAGTCTTGCACATGGGTAGCAAGGGCCCAGGTACTTGAGCCATCACCACTGCCTCTCAGGATGCACTTAGCAGAGAACTGGATCAGAAGGAAAACCAGCACTTGAACCAGGCACTTGACTGGGGATGCTGGTGTCCCATGTGATGTCTTAACGTAGCTAGTAAACACTGACCCCTTGAAATGGATTTTCTGATTATAAAGTGTCAGTATTTTTATATTTTGTATTTATTGCTTCAAATTTTCCTTTATATACACATTATTATATCAAACTGTAATATCTTCATTGAATTTACATTTAAAAAATTGTTTAAATAACCTTTACACTTTAAAATGAGTAATAGAGGCTTGAATACAAATGCACACACAAAATCATCAGAAGAAAATGATGTATATATTCATCCTTGAGCTCAAGTTTCCTTTTATAACTTTACTTATCTTTCCTATATAAACCAAAGCCCTTCCTTCTTTCCCATAGTGTATGCATTAAATTTTTTCTTAGATAAGCATGAAGAAATGGGGTGGCTGGATCTCCTGATAGATACACCTTTCATTATTTAAAAGATGTTAAAATGTTGGCCGGCGCCGTGGCTCAACAGGCTAATCCTCCGCCTTGCGGCGCCGGCACACCGGGTTCTAGTCCCGGTCGGGGCGCTGGATTCTGTCCCGGTTGCCCCTCTTCCAGGCCAGCCCTCTGCTGTGGCCCAGGAGTGCAGTGGAGGATGGCCCAGGTGCTTGGGCCCTGCACCCCAGGGGGAGACCAGGAAAAGCACCTGGCTCCTGGCTCCTGCCATCGGAGGAGCGCGGTGCGCCGGCCGCGGCGGCCATTGGAGGGTGAACCAACGGCAAAAAGGAAGACCTTTCTCTCTGTCTCTCTCTCTCACTGTCCACTCTGCCTGTTAAAAAAAAAAAATGCTTTTCAGATGATTATACCATTTTCCATTCTCCTAGCATTGTATGAGAATCATAGTTCTTATATATCCTTGCCAGTACTTGTTATGGTCAATACAAGGATATTTCAAAAAGTTCATTGGAATGGAATTAACAGATAATGTTAATCTGTGTATATGAAGCTTTTCTTTTAAATTAGTGGAAATGCGTATTATATAAAAGCTGTGTGTATGTTTCAAATTTTTTGCACCCAAATAAACTCACCTTTTGATTTCATTCTTCCATAAATCTTTTGATGTAACTCATAGTTTTGACTGGACCCTGTTCTTAGGTGTAGAAAGGTATCTCATTATGATTTTAAATTGCATAGGTGTAACCAAATCATAATTTTTATGGTCATGCTCAATAAATTGGGCTATTGGGGTGACTTCATTTGGGGTGAAGTATATCCAGTGATTCCTTTGGAGCTTTCATGCTGTGGAAGAGGATGGTGTTTGGCTAGAGTAGAGAAGTTATTGTCTATACGTTTTCTGTACTGTTTGTGTCTTTCTAGTGTTTCTGTATGTGTGTGTTTTTGTCTCAAGATAGTGGGCTTTGTTGACCTCAAATTTTGTTGTCTATACTCTTTGGTGTTTCAGGATTCCCTGATTCTTCACCTCCAGACGTCAGATGTATGAAGCAAAACTAATATAAAATGTTTAAAAATGAGAAAATTGCCAGCATGTTATTTGGGTCCTGAGGTCCCTAGTAGTCCACTTTTCAGTCTCATATTTGTTTTGTGTGTGACGTCCACATGTTTTCTAGTCGCTTTCAGGGCAAGATACAGGGATGAGTATGTCCGCTTTTTCTATAAAGTATATATCCAACAATATTTTTTCAGCAAAATGTCCTTTAAAAAAGTGCATCTTTTTTTTGTTAGCATTTGTTCAGTTCCTTTTTTTTTATTTCAAATTATTGTGGCTTTTGATGACACATTATACTCTCACTTTTTAAAGATTATATTTTTATTTATTTGAAAGACAGAAAGAGATTCTAACATCCATTGGTTCACTTCCCAAATGGCCGCAGTGGCAGGAACTGGGCTGGTCGGAAGCCAGGAGCTAAAGAGCTTTTTCTGGGTCTCCTACGTGGGTGCAGGGGCCAAAGTACTTGGGTCATCCTCCGGTGCTTTCCTAGATGCATTAGCAGGGAGCTGGATCAGAGGTGGTACAGCCGGGACATGAACTGGCCCCCATTATGGGATGCAGAAATTGCAAGCACTGGATTTACCTGCCATGCCACAGCACCTGCTCCTATTCAGTTCCTTTTTTTTTTTTTTTTTTAAGGGAAAGAGTTTATTGGGGGAAACTCTAGAGACTGGAGGGAAGGGGCGAAGAAGGAAAAGAGGGAGAAGGAGAACTTGTTTAGCCAGCAAATTCAAATACAAGCATATGAAAACATTTTCAGTTTCTTTCAATGTAATTGTTTTATTCATTCCATAAATGTTTCACACATGTACCAAGTATGGACAAAAGACAGATTATATGATTGAGGATCAATTTTTAGGAAAACAAACAAGTAAATGTGGGTATTACTGTGGATAATAAGATTTTTGATATTTGGTTTTGCAGTAATACTAATAGGCATATTATGTAATTTTTGCATTAGGTTTTATGGTTAATCAAGGGATTGGTATTTAATTTCTTTCCTTTCGCATGGTATACAGAGTTGGTATCATTTCCTATATATGTAACCTCATAACACTTCAATTCCTTCTATTCACCCTTTCCTTTGTGTTCTTATTGTATAGTTTATATCTACAATATGATTTAACATTTTGCTTTAGTCATTTGCCATTGAAAAAGTGATTTGGCCAATGACATATTATCTTAGATTCAGTTATGTGTTCGTGCCTTATTTCCTTCTCAGTTTGGGAGGATAATTTTGCTGGACACATAATATGGCTTGAAAGTTATATACATCATCCTTCCTAAGTAAATTTTTTTTTTTTTTGCTAGTATGAAGTCTTTAGCTGCATGGGGTATAGAGTATGTAATTTTTTTTTTTACTGTAAATAAAGAATTTATTTGGAGGATAATACTTGGGTTTTATAATCATTCCTAAAGCTTTATTTTCCATGTAATTTTTTTGTTTCTAGAAGATCTATATTTAATGAATACAAATTTCTTATGTACAGCTTTTAGGAATATAGTGGTTCTTCCCCCCATTCCCACCCTCCCACCCCCACTCATGTCCCACCTCCTACTCCCTCTCCCATCCCATTCTTCATTAAGATTCATTTTCAATTATCTTTATATACAGAAAACCAATTCTATACTAAGTTAAGATTTCAACAGTTTGCACCCAAACAGACACACAAAGTATAAAGTACAGTGTGAAGACAAGTTTTACCGTTACTTCTCATAGTACACCTCACTAAGGACAGAGGTCCAACATGGGGAGCAAGTACATAGTGATTCCTGTTGTTGATTTAACAATTAACACTCTTATTTTTGATGTCAGTGATCACCCAAGACTCTTGACATGAGCTGCTAAGGCTATGGAAGCCACAAATTCCACCAGTATTTAGAAAGGGCCATAATCAAAGCGGACGTTCTCTCCTCCCTTCAGAGAAGAGTACCTCCTTCTTTGATGGCCCCTTCTTTCCACTGAAGTCTCACTCACAGAGATCTTTCATGCAGAAGAGTTTTTGCCACTATGTCTTTGTTTCCAGAGAGCATGTATCTTTATTTCTTAAAGTTCTCAGTTGATACAGATTTGTTCACTTCACTGATATTTTTATCTTCCATATGGTAACAAATACAGAGTTTATTGATAATGTATTTAAAAATATCAATCCTATGTAAATAAATGAATAACTTATTAGATTTACAGTAGAAACAAAATTGCACAAAAGCCCAAGGAATCACACATGAAAAAAAACAAAAATGCAAAAAAACATATTCTTAAAATACATAAAATACATCTGCGTAGACTATATGTAAAGTAAAATAAGCAAAATATCAAATTGACGTGATAATTGCTGATCTATTACTTATGTTGACATGAATTAAAAATAATAAAATGATACTTTATCTATTGTAAGTTTTTAATGAGAATCCTACTTTGGACAACTTTGATATGATTTACAGAATTTGTATGAACAGCATTTAAACAATAGGAAAAACATAGAATACTAGTGAAAGTAATATACACCTGAATAACTTTCATATATAATATTTTGATATCTAAAGAATTGCATCATATGTTATATGTTACATTATATGTTATATACATGTTATATGTTACATTATATCTAAAGAATCTCTTTAACAAATGGAGCCACTCAAAAGAAACTAAAATCCATTTAGACAGTGAGGTAGTTTAACTGGGTACCACAAGTAACACTGTAACAATGAATGCTTATTTTATTCTACATGGATTACACATTCAAATATATTGGATTTTTTTATGTTATTCATCCCCTGCACTGTGAAATAAGAAAAAATGGACATCAGAAACTGAGCATGAATTGAGAGTTTATTTCTTAAGAGTATAGAGAATGCCTTAAATATTAATTTGCCCTTTAGGCTTTTTTTTGTTCATTTCTTGATGTATATAAAAAGTTTTATAACAGTTGCTATCCTTAGAAAAATTATTTGAAATACAATAACCCTGATGAACTAATTTATTGGTTTTAATATGTTTTCTTTAGATTGCATAAATAGTTTCTAGACGTAAGCATGCAATGTGTGAATAATTACACTTTTGAGATTTTCTATGTGGACATCATGTCCTCTATAGATATGGGAATTATATCTTTCACAAGTGTGTGCTTTTATTTCCTTTCCTTGCCTTCCCTGGCCATTCCTTCCAGCAATGTGTAACATTAAAACTGGTAGTAATTTTCCTTATTCCTGATCTTGGGGACAAAGAGTTCTGTTTGTCAGCTGTAGATTTTTTTGTAAATGCTCTTTATTAAGTTTGGAAAGCTTACATCGATTGTTATTTTTCTCACAGTTTTCTTTTTATCGTGAATGAATTTTTGTATTTAACCTTTTCTATATTTTTGTAGTTAACCTTTTCTATATTTTTGTAGTTAACCTTTTCTATATTGATAAGATCATGTGTTGTTTCTCCTCTAGCCTGTTAATATGTAGATTACATTTACTGGTTTTCTTTTTTTCCTTTTTTTTAAATGGGAAAATGACTCTTTCACTTTGGGGAGTGGGTGGGCATCTGGTCTCAAAATTTCTGAAACTGCTTTTTGGTGCCCGTGTTCTTGGTGACCTTGAGCACGTAGACGCGCACCGTGTGCTCAGCAGTCGGCACTCGCCCACCACGGCAGTGTCTCTGATTTGGAAGTCCTGCAGCCAAGGGATAGGTGCATGCAGGTGTGGCGCTTCTCGAAGCGGTTGTACTCGCGGATGTAGTGGTGGCAGTCGCGGTGGGTTACCATGGTTCTGTGCATCTTCATCTCCATCATCACTCCAGGCAGGATTCTCCCTCAGATGGAGACATTCCCCATGAGGGGGCATTTCTTGTCAATCTATCCACTGGCTCACTCTTCCAGGTCTGGACCAATTGAATCTAGGAGCCAGAAACTCCATCTTCGGCTCCCACATGGGTGGTAGGGTCCTAACTATTGAGCCATCTTCTGTTGCCTTTCCAGGCACATTAGTGGGGAGCTGGATCAGAAGTGGAAATTAATACTCAAACGGGGACTCTGATATGGGATTCCGGCAATCAGTTCTTTTATTGTTTTTTTTTGAGAACGTCTCAGTTTTTTATTTTCTTGCTGGAAAGATATTTTGTTGAATATGAATTCTCAGTCACCAGTTATTTTCCTTCAGCACTTGAAAATTTTTGTCTGACTTCCACGTGTCCTGCATTGTTTCTGATGCGAAACTTGACCTCATTTGAATGGCTTTCATACTATGGGTACGATGTCATTTCTCACTTGCTGCTTTCATTAATTTTTTATTTAGTTTGTTGTGACTTGATGTGGATTAATTTACATCTCTCCCTTTACTGGCTGGCTTCTTGAATTTGTAGGTTCATGGCTTTGACAAATTAGCAAGTTGTCAGGCATTATCTCATGGAGTACTCTTTCAGTCCCACACTGTGTAGCCACTTCTTATGTAATAGCAATGACAAGAATGTTAGAACCTTCATTATTGATCCACAGGTCCCCTAGAGACCTTGTTCCTTTTTAACACTCCCACATCCCAATCTATTTTCTTTCACTGGGAGAAAAAGAGAAATTTATCTTTTTCTGACTTTAAGATATTGATTATTTTCTATTACACCACACCAGCTCGGGAAAGGTTGAGGTACTGCCTTTAATTGTAGGCTATCACAGAAGTCCAAGTGTTCCTCTTGGCTTCCATTTACTTGAGAGCAGAGGATCTCATGATTTAGCAAAGTTGGTAGGTATGACTCCCCATTAAGCCTCCACTAATTCTTTCCTATTTGAGGAGTACAAGAGGTAACAAAGTAGGCAGTTATAGTGGCTAGTTGCAACATGGAAGTGTGAGAGTGTATGGATCCCACATGGCCATTTCTGCCATGAGTGAAAATAGGATCTTCATTTTGCCTTTTTTTTTTTTTGACAGGTAGAGTTATAGACGGTGAGAGAGAGAGAGAGACAGGTCTTCCCTCCGTTGGTTCACTCCCCAAATGGCCACCACGGCTGGCGCTGCGCCAAAGCCAGGAGCCAGGTGCTTCCTCCTGGTCTCCCGCACCGGTGCAGGGGCCCAAGCACTCGGGCCATCCTCCACTGTCCTCCCGGGCCACAGCAGAGAGCTGGACTGGAAGAGGAGCAACCGGGACAGAATCCGGTGCCCCGACTGGGATGAGAACCTGGGGTGCCGGCGCCGCAGGTGGAGGATTAGCCTAGTGTGCTGCGGTGTCAGCCTCCTTTAGCATTTCTTATAAGGTAGGTCTAGAGGTGATGAATTCCCTTAGCTGCTGTTCGTATTGACTGCAGTAGGACACATACTGTCTTTAAGTTCGTGTTTTTTTTTTTTTTTTTTAAATCTTGTTAGGCTGTCCTTTTCCTTGTCTTTCTGTAAATGAGTCCTTTTTGTGGGGGAGGGAGATTTTTTTGTCTGCTCCCCTTGTGCAGCAAACATAAACCGAAACAAAATAAGAAAAGTGAACAAAGAACAAAGAAAAAAATAGAGAAATCATTGACTTGTTGTTCCATGGAGGTCCCAAACCAGTCTTCCCGTTTCTTTTTTTTTTTTTAAAGAATTATTTTATTTATTTGAAAGAGTTACAGAGAGAGGTGGAGACAGAGAGAGAGGTCTTCCATTGCTGGTTCACTCCCCAGATAGCCGCAATGGCCGGAGCTGCACTGATCCAAAGTCAAGAGCCAGGAGCTGCTTCCAGGTCTCCCACTTTGATGCAGGGGCCCAGGGACTTGGGTCATCTTTTCTACTGCTTTCCCTGGTCATAGCAGAGAGCTGGATAGGAAGAGGAGCATTCAGGACTAGAACCGACACGCATATGGGATGCTGGCGCTTCAGGCCAAGGTGTTAACCTGCTGCGCCACAGCGCCAGCCCCCAGTCTTCTTTTATATATGTAATATCCAGTGTCTTTAGTTGTCCTTAGGGGGAGTTAGAGACAAGTATGTCTAATCCATCATATTGAAAGCAGATGGCCACTAGTTTTTAGTGAATTTTTTTGGTTAATTTATTTCAGTCTAATTATTTCATTCATCCCATAAATATTTTAAAGTTCCTAATGTTCTGGTTATGGGCCATGTATTATATTATTAAGGGAGATTCTAGTGGGAAAACAGACAAGTATGTGGAATTATAATAGAAGATACATTTAGTGGTCTCATTAGGCAGTAATAGTAACCACTATATTACTCATATCATTTTGTGCTGTTTTTAGTGGTTTCTCAAAATACTGCTGTTTGAATTCTTTATTTTCCATGTGTACTTAAAAGTTATATAGTATCACTGCTTGTATACATTTTTACCTTAGCAAAACATATTTTATGTTAAATGATTTATATAAATTGCTACATATATCTCATGATTTATTAATATATATCACAATAAATTAGATATTATACTATATGTGGAATACAAGTGAAAGACACGAGTGTTTTGTGCCATTTATCACTGCATATAACATATTACTGTATAGTGACTTTGGCAATCAAGTTATTATGAAAAGATAGAATATTTAACAGATAAAATTAGTGAAATTCATCAAGGGAGGTAAAAATAAATATAAATGTACAAGTAGAGTATTGCTTATATATTTTCATGTTATTTAGTGCTTGCTCAAGGGATTGGTATTTGAATTCCTTAGTTTTCATACTTTGATTAGATTCAGATTTATCATTTCCTGTAAATGTAATCTTCATGCTCTTTCATGACCTACTTAAATTTCGATGCTATTATTTCCTGTCAGTGTAATCTTACAATAGGATATTCCATTTATCCCCCATTTCCTTTGTGTACTTGTTGTATCTAAAATATAATTTTTCACATTTCTTTACAGATTCACTAAGTCACAGAATAGTATAAAATGCTAATATTTTATAATTATACACATATTTTCTCTGTGCACTATTCTTCATTGCTCCTGTAGTTCATACTTTCTTTTATGTGTTATTTTCCTCAGACTTTAGCATCACTTATACTACAGGTTGACCAGTAACAAATTATCATCTTATGTTTGATTATATATTCATTCTCACTTTGAAAGCATAATTTTGCTTGATATAGAATATGGGTTAAAAAATCTATCTTGGGGCTGGTGCTGTGGCATGGCCGGTAAAGCCAATGCCTTCAGCACCAGCATCCCACATGGGCACCAGTTCAAATCCTGCCTGCTCCTTTTCTGATCCAGCTCTCTGCTATTGCCTGGGAAAGCAGTAGAAAATGGATCAAGTGCTTGGGACCCTGACCCTACGTGGGAGACCAGGAAGAAGCTCCTGGCTCCTGTTTGCTGCCATTTGGGGAGTAAACTAGTGGATGGAAGATCTTTCTCTCTGTTTCTCCCTCTCTATCTGTAACTCTGCCTCTCAAATAAATAAATAAGTCTTAAAAAACTTCTATCTTTTGTCATTGGAGGGATGCTGGCTTCATTTATATCATCCTTCCAGGGGAGGTACTGCATGCTCATTTCAACTCACATAATTTATGTTTCATATGTATCCAAATATCTCATTTTGGTTAATCCTTCAAAAACTTAACTGTTTGATCAATGAAAACTATTTCTGTAACAAAATTATTTATTTAATAAAACAAAACCTGCATGGAAAACACTAAAATAGGGGAAAGCTTTCTTTTTAAAATATATTTCAAATAGCTGAATATTCAAAAGAAACATTAAAAGTGATTGACATTGCAATTTCTGATCTCATCCTTATGTTGACTTGGACTTAATAATGTACAGGGAGGGACAAAATATTCCTGGTAAATAATAATGATGGGATCCTTGAATTAACTGCTACAAATATTTTATAACTACCATGTTTAAATAATATAGCAATTCTTTCCTTTGGCAAAATATATTTGTATATGAAAATGTATTTAAATATAATAAAGTATCATAATAAAGTAATGAATATATAATTAGAATATAAATATACAATATAGATGAGTTTATATATAAATATGTTGATACGTATGTAATTATATGAATGTGAGGTCTTAAACTAAGGTCATGGGTAATGCATATATGAGAAAACTTTATATGTATGAATTTTAAATTTTTATACCAAAAAAGACATCTTTTAAATTCATTTTCCCACGAACTTTCAAAAAATATTTATTTATTTGTTCACTTACGATCAGAGACAGAGACCATCCACTAACTCACTCCCCAGATGCCCCTCTCTGGAGCTGTGCTGGGCCATACAAAGGAACCAGGTTGTAATCGAGGTCTCCCATATGGGTGGTAGGAGCCCAGTTCTTTGAGCCATCACTGCCTGCCAGGGTCTTCATTGGCAAGGAGCTGGAGCCAGGAATCAAACCCAGGTACTTTGATATGTGACATGGAATAGCTACTCTCTTGCTATTCTCGGGGTAAAATTGGAAGCTCCCAAGGAGCAAGGCAGGCACTTTTGACCTTGCTAGAGATAACTTTTGGGGGAAGCAAGCATTCTGCACCCTCAGTTTCCACCAGGACCAACCTGACAGCCATCTGACTCCTCGCATTTGTAGGTGATGAAACATAAATAACAAATAGTCACATGATAATTTATTACTAATAGTTGTTTTGAAATGTCAATACTGCTTTTATTTCAAAGTAGAAGAGAATGGCATTATGCAGTGATTTAGATAAGAGTTAAAAAGGAAAGCAGTACTAAGAAAAATCCCCAAAAAGTCATATGGGGGAAATTATTTAAATTAACTGTGAGTCACTGAAAAGAAGCTGAATTCTAGTTAGTGAAATCATTAAACAAGGAGACATAGATAAAACTGTCATAATGAATGCTTTTATTATTCCACTTGGATTAAATGTCAAATGTGTTTAAATTGTATCTTATATGCTGGAGTCTCTGTTATGATGATATCAGGAAAAATGATGACAATAATTAGAATTATAATCAGTCAAATTTTATCTGATAAGAAGTTTTCAGAAAAAAATTACCATGTAATGTGGAATGTTTGTGCCATTTCTTGTAATAGCATAAAGTTTTAGTGAGAATTCTGTTCTCAGAAAATAGGTTTATACTTGATTGAATGGAATCTTACAAGTTTGTTAAATTCTATAAGAAATTATCATATATGACCTATAGATTCCTTTTAGTTTATAAACAAAATAATACTCTGTGTGAATAAATTCAGCTTCCTTTCTTCTTTTCGAATCTATATGCAGTTTGTTGTTGGCCTAGCCTAGGACCTTTATAAAATACTGATTTGAAGTGGTAATAGTAGACTTTCTCTTCTCATTCCTGATCTCAGAGGGATGGTTCTTAATATTTCAAAACTAATCATATTTTTTGAGTTCTTCAAATTAATGCCTTAATAATACATGAATGGTAAAGTTAGTGTTTATCATAGTATGAAATAATTTTCCTTTTTTGTTAAAATTGATTTGAGTCTTAGGTCTCTTATAATTCAGTCTTGAATTAAACCCATATTGTTCATGATATATGAACAGTGCAGCAAAATACATCATTTAGAATTCTATTTGTCAGAAAAAGTTTTTTCCCCAAACGTTTAGTAAGCATAATGATAAATGTAAAAATATCACAGTAGTTTTCATTGTTGCCTTTTATCATGAGAGATATAAAACTAAGTGTGTCTTCATGATGTCCTTACTAGTGTTGTGTAAAGTTGATAATGATCTTACACAGTTTGGGGCATACTTTTCTCTCTATTCTATGGAAGTTTGTGCAGGGGAATTTTATTTCTTTCTTGATTATATGGAAAAGCTCAGAACACCAGGACATGAAAATTATATTTAGTAAGTATTTTCATTAGATAATATTTATTTGATTGATGTTGGACTATTGCTATTTCCTACAGTTGTTGATCTTAAGTGTATTTACTTTTGAATTTTGTCATTTTGTGTAATTTTACTTGTTGGAATGAATTCTCTTATAATATTATATATATGTTTCCAGGATCTGTAGAAATTGTATGCTCTACATTCATTATTGATAATGTGAACCTGTTTTTCTTGGTTAGTTTTGACACTGTCTTTTTTGTGTTTACCTGTTTTTTTTAAAGATTTATTTATTTTATTTGAAAGGCAGGGTTATACAGAGGCAAGGCAGAAGACTGCAGCATTACTTACATTATATCCAGCAACAAATTGTCTCAGGTTTTGTTGCGTGAATGTATTTTATTTCATTCTGTTTGGAAGAATGATTTCGCTGGATATATGATTTGGGGTTTACAGTTTTTTCCTTTTGGAATTGGAAAGATGGTGCCCATGTTTTTCTACAGTCTCCATGGGTTCTACTGAGAAGGAAGTTATCACTTAAATCATTTCCAGTTAGGCGGTTCATCTGTATTCCTCTTGAAATTTTATTTTTAGAACAATCCTTGGCTCTCAGGAATGTAAATATTGTTATGGGTGAAATGCAGCAGAGAAAAGATTACCTCGGTTCTTTGTCTCTCATGGAAGAATTTCCACTGAGACAAGGCAGAGAGAAAAGCAAGATTTAAGTCAGAAACCTCCTGCTGAAGTGGCGAGGAGTGGGGGTCCAAGAGAGGGAAAACCCAAAGGGGCTGGTGGTAGTGGGGTTTTTAAGTACAATTTTGGGGAAAAAACAGCCTATTACTTGACTGGGACAAAAAGACCTGTTTGTAATCTTACTTGCATTCTTTGGCTTGCTTAGGATAAAACAAGAGCCTTCAGAAGGGTGGGATCACCACTCCCTTGGTATTCTCATGATAAGATTGGAAGCTCCCAAGGAGTGGGGCAGACACTTTTGATTTGTTAAAGGCAGCTTTTGGGGAGAAACAGTGGGATTCAGCACTTTGCTTTCACTAAAGATAACTTTAGGGGTCGGGGCCAGCACTGTGGCAGGTAAAGCCACCGCCTACAGTGCCAGCATCCCATATGTGTGCCGGTTTTATTAAACTGTATGTATGCATACAATATGACTCAGAAATTCTATTCTGATGTATAGAATCACCCAAACAGGGCACATGTGTGCCAAAAAGCATTTGGAGACATTACTTCCTAATTGCTCAAAGTAGAGACAACCTAAAAGTCTACCACAATGCATCACCACACATTAAGGAATATGAGCAAGCTTCCACATACAACCTAGATGAATTTCATGAATATGACATTGAGCAAAAGAATCCACACTCCCCTATAAACCATGTTGTCTGAAACTGTACAAGTTTCCAATACAGCTATGTTGTGACAAAGAGAACAGGCTCACATGAATGGTAGATCTCATACCAAATTTTTTTAATGAGTTAAGCATGAGAGGCCCATCTAGTCAAAAATGAAACATTATATTCCTTAGTGCTCAAGAAAGCATCAGAAAGAACCCCTTGAAATATCTCTTTACTTCTTCTTCAGGAAATACTATGATTTTACAATACAATATGAATTGTGGTGTTAGTGGTAGTTGTGAAAATATCATTTACAAAAGTAACTAGTAGCTGTTGGTGTAGTGGGTAAAGCTGCCATCTCCAGTTCCAGCATCCCACATGTGCACTGGTTTGATTCCTAGCTGCTCCTCTTCCGATCCAGCTCTCTGCTGTAGCCTGGGAAAACAGTAGAAGATGGCTCAAGCCCTTGGGCCCCTGCACCCATGTAGGAGACTGGGAAGAATTTCCTGGCTCCTGGCTTTGGATCAGCAAAGCTCCAGCCGATGCGGCCAATTGGGGAGTGAACCAGTGGATGGAAGACCTCTCGCTCTCTCTCTGCCTCATCTCTCTAACTAGTAATATCAGCTTTTTTCATTTACACTTTGAATTATACAGGGTTTTAATAACACTGCTCCATTCTTCAGCCAACCATTTCATCTATATCCCTAACTTCCAAGTTTCTTACAGTAAAAAACTAGGCAAAGTAAAACAGTAATAGCCATTGGCATTTTTACAAGGAGTTATTGTTGTCAACATGTATGTTCAAAAGTCATTTACTCTTATCATAAGACATTACAGGTATTAAGTAGTTCTGGGCCTGGACTCATTTTGACGCGACAGCTTAAATAGATAATTTTAAGTTCATGAGCTAGAAGCTGTGCCGCCTCTGCTCTATTGCCAAGTTCTTCTACTTGCCAATCAGGGGACCCCTCCCTAGTAAGTACCTCCTCTTACCCGGACGTGGGGGCGGTACCACGTAAACACTTCCGTTTTCTGAAGCTTATAAAAAAGCTAGAAACAACGAAAGCTGTCTTCTCCATGTGGACTCGGGACTAGCAGAACACGGTATGATAATTTCCTTTCTTTGGCCCCCTTTCCTGAAACAAAGCCCTAATAGGCCTGTGTATTTTTCTCACTGTGTAAATAAAGTTTATCACGCCGCATGCGGTGTTTGGGCCTGTATTTAGAATGCTTCTCTAGGTAAAAGGCAAGAAGCTGAAAATTTAAATGGGCCCTAACCCGATCTTTAACGATTCCTTTCCCTCACAACAGGCAAAATCACTTTCACGTGTTAGGAGACAGAGCAGTAGCTAACTATGGAGATAAGTGGGAGATGGTGAAAAGAATTTATCTCCTCTATTCTTCTGGAAGACTGATTCTTTACATCTGTGTCCTCTTTGGCTAACCACCTGGACCTGATCAATTGATATTTTTGTACTCCATTTTGAATATGATTTGAAGTTCACATAAAACAACATACAGATACAACGAATATAACCTAGAAAATCAAGGGAATGATTTAACAACAGATGTGTGCTTTGTGTGTGTGTTTGTGTATGTTTTCCTAGGAGTGAGCAGAGAGAGATAATGAGGAAGTTGCGACTGTACTTGAATCTCTGCTGTAGGACCCGGATTGAGTGAGTGTAGGGATCCAACTTTACCCAGCCCAGCAGTGGCTGTTGTAGGCGCTGGGGAGTGATGGAAGGTTTCTTTGTATCTGTCTGTCTCTGTCTCTTGGCCTTCCACATAAAATGAAGATAAATAATTTTGTAAAAAAAAAAAATTAATATAAACAAATTTCATGTATTTCATAGATACCATATTTCCATCCCCCCAATCCCCCTCCTTCCTTCCTTTTTTTCCTTTAATTTTTGCAGTAACATAATTTCAATTTGTAATCGCAGGCTTAATGTGCCACTAAACAAGTAAAATGTGTTAAACAAGTAAAAAGTAAAAAGACCTCTGTTCCACAGGAGTATAGACAAGGCCTAAAATCAGTCAAATCATAGGATGTCAGTTTCATTCTTACATATCTTTTGTATCCTCTATTATCTACCACATATCAGAAAACATAATATTTGTCTTTTGGGGACTGGCTTATTTCACTAAGCATATTGGTATCAAAATTATTTATACTGATAATTAATATTGAATCTATTATTGAGGAACTACATCAGAACTGGCAAAATCTATTGATATAAAATAGTTGGTATTTGCAGTAAAATATTTTTATCATGGTTACATAATATACAAAACATTCAATTTTCAGAAAACGTGTTATGTATAGCAATCTGTATAATAAATATTAAATAAAATATATTTTTCTTTCTCTAGTACTAGATTTTTTTTTTTTTTTTTTGACAGGCAGAGTGGACAGTGAGAGAGAGAGAGAGAAAGGTCTTCCTTTGCCATTGGTTCACCCTCCAATGGCTGCCGCGGACCGCGCGCTGCGGCCCGCGCACCGCGCTCATCCGATGGCAGGAGCCAGGTGCTAGGTGCTTTTTCCTGGTCTCCCATGGGGTGCAGGACCCAAGCACTTGGGCCATCCTCCACTGCACTCTGGGCCACAGCAGAGGGCTGGCCTGGAAGAGGGGCAACCGGGACAGAATCTGGCGCCCTGACCGGGACTAGAACCCGGTGTGCCGGCGCCGCAAGGCAAAGGATTAGCCTGTTGAGCCACGGCGCCGGCCAGTACTAGATTTTACAAGGGGTCTGAAATGATACCAGATTTTGTAGTTATTTCAGATTCCCTTGCAAGGTTTTAAGTTACAGATCACTCACACACTTCTAGGATTGTACAGCTACTCAGGTAAGTACACAAAAGTATGAGTACAAAAAAAGAGAGCAGAGAAATTTTGAAATAAATTATGGTGTGCCCAAATGATGACTATTCAGCCTCTGAAATCTATAAAAATATCTTATGTATATATACTTACAGAAAATATTTGCAAAACATGATTTCATTTCAATGATTTATGTGCACAAATATATATAAATGTATATTCATGTATATCAACGTATATCTTTCCATATACAGACTTTGCTGCTAATTATAGTTACTTTTGAGGATATATGTATGTGCAGTTTTTATAAAAATTTTACATTGAACACTGTCTACTTTTAGCCCCCAAATGTTATAGAAATAGCATCACGATGGCATATCACTATTTTGTAATTTTTTTTGCTGTTTTTTGCTCTTTTTTTTTTTCTGTTCTACTTGTAAAAGTAGACGAGAACAGGACAAAAAGTTATACTTCCGGGTCTCCCATGCAAGTGCAGAGCCCCAAGCACTTGGATCACCCTCTAATGCTTTCCCAGGCCATTGTAGAGAGCTGGATTGCAAGAGGAGCAGCTGGGACTTGAACCTGTGCCCACATGGGATGCCGGCACTGCAGGCAGAGGCTTAGCTCACTATGCCACAGTGCCAACCCCGGTACAAGAATTAAATGAACTTATAAAGTACTTAAACAATAGGCTTAAATGTTCTCAATTACTGGATCCCTTACTGGAAGTTGTCCAGCATAACACCAGTACTTCTAATCCTCTGATCTTGTTATCTTTGCTTCCTTTGTTGTAAATCTTCTCAGCTTCTAATATACTAACAGAATTTACGTATTTGTGGTGTTTATTGTTCTTTGCCTACATCTCATCACTTTAGGGAACAGAGATTTTTGTTTTGTTCACTGATGAATGGCAAACACAGAATTTGGCACATAGTAGGAACGTAATAAAGATTTTCTGTTGAATGAAAAAAATATTCATGTTTCAATAATAGGCTATAGGAAAATTCAGTATATAGGTTATTGGATACCAAAATATTCTTAAAACAATGGAATCATGAACTCAGGTGATTGTTACACTATCCAAATTTGATTTTCCAATAAAATATCTTCATCAAGATACTGTGCAGCTTGAATTCTAGTGACAAGAAACCATGATTTTCAGAACTGCTTAAATCATTCACCAACAGTTCTTTCTTTATCCTGTTAAGCTGTGGTCTAACTTTGTTATGTCCTTTAGCCTAATTTAGGGATTTATAGAACATTTATAGAATGTGCTGAAACCCTGTAAGTTCATTTCACATAGAGTAGGATTGCATGTATTTCAAAGTCAGAAGAATCTATCATCAAAAAATTAAATTATCCGTTTAGTAAATGCTCTTCATCATTCTGATTATTCATACCTTGATTAATTCTGCTAGATTTTTTATATATTGCTGTGTAAACATTTTCCCAACTTATATTAAAATTTTGCCTTAGAGTTCATTAATCTTTGACCTGTAGTAAATGGTATTTAATTTAATCTTCTAATTATGTCTTGCTTGTATTTAGAATTAGTTTTTTAAAATTTACCATGTAACTAATAATATTACTGCATTTATTATTTCTGATATTTAATATATTAATATTATTCTAGAAGTATTCACATTCAGTCTATGAATAATTGTAATTTTCTTTCTTTTGCAATCTTTTTATCTTTTCTTTTTTCCTTGTATTGCAGTACATGAATGTTGAATAGAATTGATGATGATTGGAATCCTTTACTGATTCCTGATTACAGGAGATTTGAATATTTCTTTACTGATTATGACATTAGCTTCCTTTTTATGAATTTTACTCTAAAGTAGATGATGAATTATATCAATTTTTTGTATCTGTTGTTATAATCATGATATAATTATGTGTTCCTTTGTTTTTCTGAAGTCATCTGATTTTGAAGTGTTAATTCAATAAGAATTCACTCTGGTGTTCTCCCGAAAAGAAAAGTAAAATGGTTCAGGTGATGGGCACGTTTATTACCTTGAATTGATCGTTAAGCAACATATGCATGATTCAAAACATCACATTGTACCTCAATTATTATAACTAAAAATAAAAACTAAACAGTTAATTCTAGGGTACAATTCAGTTTGTTAATATTGTATCAAACTTGTCTTAGTATACATTTTTTAAAAAACATTTTGATCGTGAGAGAGATTAGTCTTTAATTTTCCCTTTATCTGCTGTCAGTTCAGTATGGTTTGTATAGAACTCCTAAAACCTTTGGAGGAGCTGCCTGCTTTTTCTGTTCTCTGGACATCTTATGTGAAATTGATCTCAGTTACTTCTCAATTATAGGGGGAAATTCACCAATTCAGCCCCCAGTGCAATTATACAAACCTCTTTCACTGTGCAATTTATTTAATAAATCCATGACTATACATATTTCCTCATTTCTTTTTGTTAAATTAACTTGGAGTTCTACATTGCAGATAATTTAAAATTTATTGGAATTTAATCACTTAAATTTTGTGTGTCCAGATTCTATGATGACATTTCTCATATAATGTGCTGCTTCTATTGAATGGATCCTTTGATCATAATGAAATGTACTTTATTTCTAGTTACCATCCTTTCCTGAAGTTTACTTTGTTTGGTATTAATATAGTCATTCCAGTTTTCTTAAGCTTTGTTTTAATGGTTTAGTATTTTCTGTACTATTTCTTTTAGCCTTTCTGTGTCTCAGTTTAAATTGCCTTGGATATAAACGGTATACAATTTGAACTTTTTTTTTAGTCTAAAAAATCTGTTTTAAGAAGTTTTAAAATGTTTTATTAGTACAGTTTGATTTAAAGTTGACCATCTTGCCATTCATTTCGTTTTTAAAGATTTATTTATTTACTTATTTATTTGAGAGGTAGATTTACAGACAGTGAGAGGGAGAGACAGAGACTTGGACCAGCTCCCATATGGGATGCCAGCACTGCAGGTGGAGGCTAACCTACTGCCCCACAGTGCCAGCTCCATGATTCATTTTCTATTTCTCCTATTTTTCTATTCCAACCTTCATGCCTACTTTTTTATGGAATATTTTCTAGTATTCAATTTAGATTGTTCCATTTGATTTTTTATTTAAAAATGTGCCCACACATTTTTTGATACCCTCTGCTTTTAAGATACAGGGCTTATACTCCTCCCAGGTTCTTCTGGCTAACAGCCTATTCGAGCCAAACGAAGTTACCAACTGCTGCCAATGGAAGGGTCCATCTTAGCCCTTGCTACCTGGGGTTCCTCGTGCACTTTCCAGGTTCTCAGTTTCCACCACTTGGCTCGCAGGAGGAAGAGGTTCTGGAAGCCATGTAAATTACTGGTTTTCCCGCGCCAAAGTAATTTATATTTATATTTATATATTTATATTTATATAAATATATATTCATATATATTTATATATATTTATTTATATTTATATTTCAAAAATGTCTAATATATTTCAGTACTTTTTCAAACATTTCAATAAATATATTGCCAAACTATTTCATTTATGTAAATGAAGATATCAAAAATTGGCATTATGTACAAAATACAGTAAAAGCAAAAGAAGATCTCCAGTGGGGAAGTATCTAGCTTTGTTATATTATATGAATATCTGCAAATTATATGCAAATAGTTTGTATATAGACCATTCCAAACAAAAACCTGAAAATTGTTTTTATATTGCTCATTTGTTGCTAATGTTGATATGCATGAGATAATATGTGAAAAGAAATTAAAAGTCTATAATGAATAAAGAAATGGTACTTGTATTATCTATGGTAAAACACATGCTTTGACAAATTTTATATCTGAAATGAGCTATGTAACTATATTACGTGTAAGAATTGATTCAGCAACAATGTATCAGGCTTAAGTGAAAGTAACTATATGAACAGGTTTAATATGGAAAATCTTATTTCAAATGATTATAAATTGTAAAATAACAGCATAGTAAAATAAAGCATTTTACACAAAATAAGCATAATTTTTCATTAACTATTAAATAGGCTTAACAATGAGTGCAAATTAAATGTTTCCTCATCTCTGCCAGATTATCAAGGGAGCATAAAATGGAACTGAGTTGTTGGATATTAAGTTAGCATTGATAAAGTGTTTTTTCACTCACTTGAAAAAATACTTTGCCTTTTGGGTTTATCCACCACAGCTACTCATTAACACTATAAATATATGGTTATAAAATTGGAAAATGAGTTATTTTTAATAAATTGTTTTCATCCCATGGATATTATATTGCTAATACATCCAGTTGAGTAGATCTCATATACTTCTAGATGATGTCTTCATTATATATTGCTAATAAGGAAAGCAAATTGTAGTTGCATATGTGTGCACATGTATATAAATATATACTATATGTAATGCAAATTTCTGTGAATATATCTTCTCAGGCACACTTCACTGATAATCATGGTTACTGCTAAGAAGAAATAGGCACTTTCATTTTTGAAAAATTTATGCTAAGCATAAGCCAAATTTATAAGTAATAGAATTAAATATTCATGATGTAACTGTAATAATTTTTTAAACAACTCTGCCTTTTTTGCTTCTAATTTACAAAAACAAAGTCACATGGAAGGACAGCACTAGAAAACAAAAAAAAAGAAAAAGAAACATTTTTTATGGAGAAAATACTTTAGTTATGATATACTTTTAAAGATGCTGATTTGAGTGAGTAAATGAGATCATTAAACAAAACAGCATAGGAAAAATTGGACAAATAATTATTTGTTCCCCTTGAATTAATCATGTCAAGTGTATTATAAAATTTATATTTTGTGTGTCTTCTTTACTGTGTTAGCAGAATAAATAATAGCAATATTCAGGAATATATTGAATCTTGAAAAATTTATCTGACAGATACATAGAAAATAGCTTAAGATACAACCTTTTCCAATAGAGTTTTTGTGCTAGTTCTTGTGATGTATATGGAAATTTACTAAGAATTTCTTTTCTCAGAAAAGAGATTTTTTATGCTTAACTGCATGATATCCATCAGTCTTGCAAAATGCACTTATCAATTCTAATATATGTTGCTTTTAGATGCTCTAGAAGCATAATTGTGTGATCTTTGGATAAAAGCAGGGTTTATTTGATAATTTTCATTACTTATCTTTTTCCCTTCTTTATCTTGCATTATTGATCTGACTGAATTATTCCTGAAGTAAAACTGCTAATGGTGGATATCTTTCTCTATTTTTTGATCTGAAGAAATATTTCAATTAATTGTGTATTGTATATTGCAGTTTTCTAAGCTTTTATTAAAAATTCATAACTAACTGCTAAATTATATTACATGATCTATATCTGCTGTCACAATTATGTGATTTTCTTTTTTTGTCAAAGGTTTTTGATTAGAAAATGTTGAACAAGTATCCATTCTTATATTAAAGTCAATATGTTCATGGCATGCTATAGTTGAAATATCTTTGAATTCTGTTTTTCTCTATAGTTTTTTTTGAAGATTCATTTATTTTACTTGAAAGAGATACACATAGACTGGAGAGGCAAAGAGAGAGAGAGAGAGAGGTCTTCCATCTACTGGTTCACTTCCCAGTTGGCTGCAATGGCTGGAGCTGTACTGATCTGAAGCCAGGAGCTTCCTCTGGGTCTCTTGGGCCATCTTCTGTTGCTTTCCCAGGCCACAGCAGAGAGCTAGAACGGAAGTGGAGCAGCTGGATCTTGAACTGGTGCCCATATTGGATGCCGGAGCTACAGGCCAGGGTGTTAACCTACTGCGGCACAGCACTGGGCCTTGAATTCTGTTTTTCAAACATAAAGTTGCAATATAAAATTTTGTGTTCATTCTTAACCTGTTGTTTTACTGTCATATAATGTCCTCATAATATTATTATCAAGTTTATGTGTTAGAAGACATTTTGGGCAGAATTTTTACTGTTTCTGATGTGTAAAAGTTTGCTTAAGATTATTCATTTATTTGAAAGTCACACAGTTACTCACAGAGAGAGTTACACACACAGAGAGAAGGAGAGGCAGAGAGAGAGAGAGATGTCTTTCATCTGCTTGTTCACTCCCTAATGGGCCAGGAGCCAGGAGCTTCTTCCTAGTCTCTCACGTGGGTGCAGGGGCCCAAGGACTTGAGCCATCTTCTGCTGCTTTCCCAGGCCACAGCAGAGAGCTAGACCGGAAATGGAGTAACTAGGAGTTGAATCAGTGCCATATGGGATGTCAGCGCTGCAGGGGGCTGCTTTAGCCGCTATGCCACAGCGCTGGCCTCTGGGCCATTTTTTTTTTTTAATTATTGTTTGAAATGGAGGGAGAATGAGAGGGCTAGTGGGGGAGAGAGAGAGAGAGAGGATGAATGACCATATAATGGCCGTGGCATGCTTGTATGAGTCTTTTTATGGATGTATAATTTTTATGAATGAACTTTAAGGTGTTGAATGGCCAAATCATATGAAAGGTGTATTTATAAATTGTTTTGTAATATGCCATGATGTTTTACAGCATAATTATATAATTTTACATCCTCCAATACTGTGAGATTCACGGTTGTTTGACATACTTGCCAACCCTTGTTGTGGTCAGTATTTTTGACTGTAGCTCTTCTAATAGGTGTATAGTAATACCTCAGTTACTTGTATACAAGGCGTTGTTCTTTGTTTCCTGGTTATTTTTAATAGTATCAGAGGTCAGATGGTAATCTTTCTTTTCTCATTTACTGTTTAGCATATATGGTTACTTTTTCTCCATGCTGAATTTTCTGTATGAAATGCCATAAAAGTAATTGGAGGCTTTTAGTGAATTTTTCCTTCAGTGAGCACTTCGTTTTGCTTTTGAGAAGCATTATGCATGCTGACAGCTTGTCTCATAGCTGAGATCTTGGGTTTTGGTTTTGTTTTCTATTTCCGGTTCCTATTGATATTTAGGGCAAAGCCCTTCAGGGATGCCAAATTAACACCTGCGTTGTCTTCCAGAGCCTTGTCTTTTCGTCCAGAGCCTTCGTCTTCAGCTGCAAATTTGTGTCCCCTGAGTGTTTGAGACTCCTGCAAGCCCTACCCAACTGCTTAGTTTCTAGATTACAACTTTGTGCTTAGCGTGTTGTTTTTTTTAATCACCTGCTTTGGGTTAGCGTATATTTTAAAGAGTAAGACATACCAAATTTCAGCCTGGGCTTCTTCTGAGGTCTCTTCTTTATGTCTGCCTCTGCTTGTCTCTCCATCGCACTCCCTTTTTTTTTTTTTTAAAGATTTATTTATTTGAAAGCATTATACAGAGAGAGGAGAGGCAGAGAGAGGTTATAGAGGTCTTCCTTCCAATGGTTCACTCCCCAATTCGCCACAATAGCCGGAGCTGTGCCAATCCAAAGCCAGGAGCCAGGAGCTTCTTCTGGGTCTCCCACGTGGGTGCAGGGGCCCAAGCACTTCTGGCATCTTCTGCTTTCCCAGGCCATAGCAGAGAGCTGGATTGGAAGTGGAGCAGCCGTGACTTGAACTGGCACTCATGTGGGGTGCTGGCACTTCAGGCCAGGGTATTAGATGCACCATACCGCAGGCCCCCATTTTACTTCCTTTTAAAATACAATTAAAATGAATAAATAAGTAGGGGCAGGCATTGTGCCACTGATGAAGCTGCTTATGGGATTCTCACATCCCATTTTCCCATTTGAAATAGAGTCCTGCCTCTGCTTTTTACCCAACTTCCTGATATGTATCCTGGGAGATAACAGATGATGGCTTAAGTGCTTGGACCCTTCCGTGCCACCGACATGAAAGACCCAGACTGACTCGTGATTTTTGCTTGACCCAGCCCTGGTTGTTGTGGGCATTTGGATAGGGAACCAGCAGATAGAAGATTCTCTCTCTCTCTCTCTCCCCCTCCCCCCCCCTCCCTGTTACTGTGCCTTTCAACTATATGAAACAATAAATAAGCATTTTTTTCAAAATAAAATATTATAATGATACATTAACAAGTAGATTTAGGGTCACACCTAAGTATATGAATTAGTACTTACTGCATTGAATATTTTTTAAAAAGAAATTGGCAAAACACATGACATGAAATCTACATTCTTAGCAATTTTTTCAGTGTAGAGGACAGTCTTGTTAACTATATGTACATTGTCATACAACAGATCTCTACAACTTTTCTGTCTTGTATAACCAAAACTATACGCCCTGAGTAGCAACTCCTCATGTTGTCCTCTCCCCGGTTCCTGGCAATCAACATTCTATTTTCTGCTTCTGTGGTTTTGACTACTTTAGATCCCTCATATTAATGGAGTCATGCAGTATTTGTCCTTCTGTAACCAGCTTATTTCACTTAGCATAATGTCCTCAAGGTTTCTATTAAATATTCTTAATACTTAGTGAAAGTTAAATACATAGCAAGACACTACATTGTTTTGATTTGATGCTATTGAAGAAGTATAAAATGGAATTGGCTTTCTGAAAATCTTTTGCCATTTTTTTAAGTTGTAAATTTACCTACACGTCAACACAGTAATGCAACTTTCAGTATTGTATCTGCCACAGTTAACTCACACATATGTGTTAAAGTATGAGCCTGAACAAGGCAAAACTACTATTTATGAATAAATTATGCCTTGTCTGTACTATGCAATTTTTGCAGCCAACCACGTAGTACTATAAATACCAAATAGAAAACAACTTCAAATAGATTGCTGTCAAAAACTACTTATACTATTCATTTATTTATTTTCATTTTATTTGAGAGGCAGAGAGAGAAAGAGAGAACTGATGGTTCACTCCCCTAATGCCTATAACGGCTGGGAACCCAGAGCGCCATCTCCGTCTCCCACATTGGTGGCAGGGTCACAAGTACTTGAACCATCGTCTGCTGCCTTCAGGATGCACATTCGTAGGAAGGAAATTGGAATATACTCTCAGATATATGCAAAGTTTATAAGTATTTGAGTGAATATACACACTTCATGACTAAATATGGTTACTTCTGAAGAGAAATACACAATTGCATTTTGGAGATTTTTTTACTGAGCACATGATATGTGTGTAAGTAATAAATGATAAACAAAATAGAAAAAAGTTGGCATATGCTTTGCTATTTTCCTCTTTTTTGAGCTAGCATGGAACAGGATCAGAAATTATGCTAACACTCTGTAGAATTTGGACATAGTACTGGAACTGTGGTGCTTGTAAGTGCTTGGGCCCTTACCAAGCACATGGGAGACCCAGATGGAGTTCCTGGCTCCTGGATTGGCCTAGCCCAGCACTGGGTGCTGTAACCTTTTAGGAATAAACCTGTGCAGAGATGTATCTCTCTCCTTCCCTCTTTGCCTCCCTCCTTTCCTCCCTCCCTCCCTCCCTCCCTCTCACTCCCCAGATAGCCACAATTGCCGGGTCTGGGCCAGGCCCAAGCCAGGAGCTTTCTTCCAGGTTCCCCACATGGATACGGGGGCCCAAGCCCTTAGACTGTCTTCTGCTGCTTTCCCAGGCATATTAGCAGAGAGCTGGATTGGAAGTGGAGCTGCTGAGACATGAACTGGCATCCATATGGGCTTTTGGCATTGTAGGCATTGGCTTTTACCCACTATGTCTGTAACTCTGCCTTTCAAATAAATAACTTTTTAAATATAAATTATTGATATTAAATGTGTATTGTGAAATTTATATTCAGGGGCTTCTATTAATGATCAGATTTTAATGACTCAAGGTTTACCTGATGAGTATATAAAAAAGGTTTTAAAAACAACCTTCTCCTTTTGGGGTTTTTTGGGTGCCATTTCTGTTGATATGTATAAAACTTTATTGCTGTTCTCAGATAATGTGTTTGAGTGTTTGATATTAGTCAATATTGTGAAATTCATTTATTCTGATGCCCTTATCTTACCTACAGATTGCTTTTAGACAGTCTGGAAACATAAATATGTAACTTATGAGTTATGATTGCTGAATTTTCTTATCTTCCATGTTATGGTCTTACATAGTTTTTCTTAAATTGTTACCTGGCTAGGACCACCATGAAATGTCAAAATTGGTGACAGCTTGATACTCTTGAATCTCTTCTTATCTAAGGGGAAAGTTTTCAGTATTTCATTGGTAGGTATGTTTGCTGCAATGCTCTAAGTTTTCTTTGGTTAGTGAGTGGTAGGTTATGTTAAAATAGTACAGCATTTTCTTTGTTGTTTTTTTATTGACAGAAAATAATTGTACATATTTATGAATACAATGTGATTTTTTTTTTTGACAGGCAGAGTTAGAGAGAGAGAGAGACAGAGAGAAAGGTCTTACTTCCGTTGGTTCACCCCCCAAATGGCCACTATGGCCGGCGCGCTGTGCCTATCCGAAGCCAGGAGCTAGGTGCTTCCTCCTGGTCTCCCATGGGGTGCAGGGCCCAAGCACTTGGGCCATTCTCCACTGTACTCCCGGGCCACAGCAGCGAGCTGGACTGGAAGAGGAGCAACCGGGACTAGAACCTAGGACGCCTGCACTGCAAGCGGAGGATTAGCCTATTGAGCCGCAGCGCCAGCCATACAATGAGATTTTTTGGAGATTGATTTTTGTATTTGAAAGGCAGAGAAACAGAAAGAGTAAGAGATATAACGAAAGAAATCTTTCATCCATTGGTTCATTCCTCAAATGGCTACAACAGCCAGGGCTGGGCCAGGCTGAAGCCAGGAGCCTGGAACCCTACCTGAGTCTCCCACGTGGGTGACAGGGACCCAGAGGTTTGAGCCATCTTCTGTCGTTTGCCCAGGCACATTAGAAGGGAACTGAATTGGAAGCATAGCAGCTAGGAATCAAACCAATGCCCCAATATGCGATTCCAGTGTTGCAAGTGGAACTAAACACGCTGTGCCACAACAACAACCCCAATTTGATGTTTTGATTCATGTATTGCATTTTTTTAAAGAAATAGTTTGAGTTCAAAATGTGAAATCATCAAGAATTCATTCTCAGATTAACCTCAATTGATACATTTTGTTTCATAGTTGATGATCCTTGCATGCATTATATATTTGGTGTCAAACCTTTGCCTAGGCAATTGTCATGAATGTTTTTATTATTTCCTAATAGTTTTTCTTTAGTTTTCTCCTTACAATTTTATGTAAAATATATTTTGTGTTGATTTTTGCATGAAGTGTAATGTTTAGATTGAGGTCAGTTTTTGATCTATAGATGTCGAAATATTACAGCACACTATTACAGTCCAAATATTACAGCTTTTGCAGCCATACTCTATCTGGTTGTGTCTGGTTTTTCTTTCATCTTTGTCTAGCTCACTACAAATAACACTGGTCTTGATTACTGTAACTGTGTCATACATCTTGAAATTGAGTGTAGTCTTCCAACATACTTAATTTTATTGGATGTACTAGCTCCTTTCCCTGTTTATATCAATTTTAGAACAGTCATCCGAAATATCTACGATGTTGCTGGAATTTACTTAGGAATTATGTTAAATTCGTCTATCATTTTGGTGAGGATCTAAATTTTCAGTATGTTCAGTCTTCCAATCCATGTGTTTACTGTGTCTTTCTCCATTGGTTTAGGGATTCTTTGATTTCCTCTCATCAGAGCTGCATGCTCTTTAGCATGCAATGCCTATTCATCTTTTGATAGATTTACCTCTTAAGAATTTCATTTTTGAAACAATTGTAAATTCCATATTTTATTTCAGTGTCCAAATGATTAATGATAGTATGTAGAAATACACTTGCTGGCCGGTGCCGTGGCTCAACAGGCTAATCCTCCGCCTTGCGGCGCCGGCACACCGGGTTCTAGTCCTGGTCGGGGCACCGGATTCTGTCCCGGTTGCCCCTCTTCCAGGCCAGCCCTCTGCTGTGGCCCGGGAGTGCAGTGGAGGATGGCCCAGGTGCTTGGGCCCTGCACCCCATGGGGAGACCAAGGAAAAGCACCTAGCTCCTGGCTCCTGCCATCGGACGAGCGCGGTGCGCCGGCCGCAGCGCGCCGACCGCGGCGGCCATTGGAGGGTGAACCAACGGCAAAGGAAGACCTTTCTCTCTGTCTCTCTCTCTCACTGTCCACTCTGCCTGTCAAAAAAAAAAAAAAAAAAAAAGAAAGAAATACACTTGCTTTTATATGTGTATCTGGTATCCTGTAACCTTGCCAGTGTCAGTTTTTTTTTTTTTAAGCTTTATTTATTTACTGGAAAGGCAGAGAGAGAGACAGAGGGTGAAAGCAAGCGTGAGGCAGTCCAAATCCAGGAGCCGGGCGCTTCTTCCTATCTCCAATGTAGGTGCAGGGCAAAAGGACTTGGCATCTTCTACTGCTTTCCCAGGACATAGCAGTGAGCTGAATCAGAGGTAGAGCAACAGACTCGAACCTGCGCTCATAAGGGATGCCTGCACTGCCTGCTGTGGCTTTACCCGCTATGCCATCGTGCTGGTCTGAAGTATTTGTTCTTATATCCAAGATTTGTATGTAAGATTCCTTTTTTCAAATATTTTTTTTGAAAGGTGAAGTGCCAGAGAATGAGGGAGAGACAGTGAGAGAAATAGATCTTACATCTGCTGCTTCACTCCCCAAGTGGCTACAAAGGCCAAGGCTGGGCCAGGCAAAAGAAGCCTGGAACTCTATCTGACTCTCCCATGTGGTTGGCAGGGGTCCAAGAACTTGGGCCGTCTTTTTCTTTCCCAGGTTATTTAGTGGGAACTCAAACCCACGCTTATATGGGATGCTGGTATTCCAAGCTGCAACTTAAACCTCTGTACCACAAGGCCAGCCCCTAGTAAGATTTTTATATTGTAGATTCCTTGGGATTGTTCAGTAGAAACCATCTCATCTGCAAATAGATCTGGTTTTTTTCCTTTTCTTTTTTAAGATTTATTTAATTATGAAAAGCAGAGTTACAGAGAAAGAGAGATGGAGAAAGACCTTCCATCTGCTGGTTAACCGTAATGACTGGAGCTGGACCAGGCTGAAACCAGGAGCCCAGACCTCCATCCAGGTCTCCCTTGTGGGTGTCAGGGACCAACATACCTGGGCTGCTTTCCCAGTTGCATAATCAAGGGGAGCTGGGTCAGAAGTGAAGTAGCCAGAACTGGAAGCAATTCCCATATTGGATGGAAACCAATGCCCATATGGGATGCTGGCATCGCAGGTGGAGGCTTAACTCACTTTATCACTAGCCCTTTGTTTTCTTTCTTTCTTTTAATTTTACTTGCCTTCTATTTCCTTTTCTCTCTCTCTCTTTTTCTTTCTTTATTGCCTTAGAATTATCCAGCACTGTTTTGAGTAAAAGAAGTGAAACTAACATACTTGCCTTATTCCTGAGCATGGAAGGGTTGAGTTTTTTGCCATTATGTATGAGTTTTGCTGAAGGTTTTTGGCCACGCTCTCTTTATCAACTTCAGGAAGTTTCTCTCTATTTTAATTTTTCCTTTTAAATCTTGATTTAAAAGTCATCAGTTTAAATCATGAATAGGTATTGAATTAGGTTGTTTTGCTTCATCAATGGCTATGCTGATAATTTTAATTCTTTAGTATGTTGACATGATAGATTATCATGACAATGGTTTTCTTTTTTGTTTTATTGCATATATTAAATGTGTATGTACAGCATGATGTTTTGATGTACGTATACATAATGGAATGATTGCTACAAACAAATTTACACATCCAAGCACCTTCCATATTTAACTTTCTATTTCATGCCTTGTAACACTGGAATTAAACCTACTTGTTTATATATCTTTTTATATACTGCAGAGTTCTGTTTCATGTACTGTGTTAAGGATTTTGTATGTGTAGGTTTATGGGTTTTGTTGGTATTTCTTTGATTGTGATATAATGGTAATATTTGTTTCATAAATATACTACTGTTGTATCATTTTTGCTTAATATATTGAGATGTATTTCTTTGTTTTTTTTTAATTTTAAATATTTATTTGAAAGGCAGATTCACAGAGAGAGACATAAAGAGACAGAGACAGAGAGATCTTCCATCTGCTGGTTCACTCCCCAAATTACTGTAAAAGCTGAGGTTGGCCCAGGCTGAAGCCAGGACGTTAGAACTCCATCCAGGTATCCCACATGGGTGTCAGGAGTCAAGTACTTGGGGCATGTTCTTTTGCTTTCCCAGGTGTATTAGCAGGGAGCTGGGTCTGAAATGGAGCAACCAGGACTCAAAATTTGCACTGTAATATGGGATGCTGGCATTGCAGGTAGCAGCTTAACCTACTGTGCCACAATGCTGCATAGCCCCTGAGATGTATTTCAAAAACAACACAAGAGTTGTGCTGAGTCCAGCTGTGGCATAGTGGACTAAGCCGCCACCTTCAGCATCAGCCTGCAGTTTTAATTCCTGGCTGGTCCACTTCTGATCCGGCTCCCTGCTGATGTTCTTGGAAAAGCCTGGGAAGATGACCTCAGAGCTTGAGCACCCTGCCGTCCGCTTGGGAAACCTGGAAGAAGCTCTTGTCTCCTGGCTTCCACCTGGCCCAGCTCCATTGGCCATTTGGGGAATAAACCAGCAGATGGAAGATTCTCTCTCTCTGTCTCTCCCTCTCTCTTTGTAACTCTGCTTTTCAAATAAAATAAATAAATCATTAAAAATGCTGTCTTATATTTTTTATATATTATCCTTTTCTAGTGCCCATTGCTCCTTTTAGATTTTAATCTCTGATGTTTTATTTCCCTTTAATCTGAAATATTTTTCTAGTATTAACTTGTGTTACAGATTATCAAACAACAAATTTTCTCAAGTTTGATTGTATGATTGTATCTAATTTCACTCTGGGTTAGAAAGATGATTTCACTAGATAAAGTTTTCTGACTTGCCAATTTTATGTTTTCTTTCAGCATTGGAAAATGCTACTCCATTTTCTCTGGTTCTCCATGGATACTCCTGAGTAGGCAGCCATTACTTAAATCATCATTCCCAGGTAGGCAATTAGTTTTTTATTTCTTTGGCACTTTTAATGTATTTTATTACTTTGATTTCAGTTACTTAAGTTTGATGTCCTCACATGCATATCTGTTTTTATTTACTTTATTAAACTAATCTTAGACCAATGATTTGATAGAATTCTGAAAACTTGGGAAATTTTAGCCACTTTTCTAAAAGTTATTTTTTTTCCTGCTTTTAGACTCTGATTTGATATGTTTAATGATTAAATATTATTTCACAAGTCACTGTAGGCTACTTTACTCTGGCTAGGCTGGAATCCTACAATATTTGTGCATGCTAAGACCTCTGGTATTTCTCCCTCTCATAAACTCTCTCTCTGCTAGGCCTTCATGCATCTTGTGCGTAAGGACAGTCCAACCTTTGAGCAAGGGTCTATTGTGAGCTCTTTGATGGACTTCTGTCCTGGCCCGTTATGTACAGTGCCATGCCAGATCAATCTTAGTTGTATATCAGCCCTGGAATCCAATTTGTCTCTTCTACTTTGTCTGATATGTACTGCCTAGCCTCAAACTCCTTGCCACAGAGGAATTTGCCCCTTAAACAGGGTCTGGGAACATATCTGGCTTTCACCCCAACAATATCTGGTGTCCATGAAGAACTCCCCTGCATTGCTTGTGGAAGGACACATTAGAGTATAGACTCTGGCAAAGTTCTGCAGGTTCTATTAAGCTGAATATGTACACAATCAGTATGACTCAGTATTTCTATTGTGATTTATAGAATTATCCTAACAGTGCACATGTGTGTCAAAAGACATGGAAATGTTAATGCCTAATAGGTCAAACTAGACACAGCCTAAAAGTCCACCATGTTTAAAATGGATAAAATATGACATATACCACAATGTAATACCATACACCAGTGAATATGAAAAAAGATCCACTTAAGAGCTATTGTTGTGTTGTGATTCTTGCCGATACTGCCTGCCATAAAGTCGTTGGATGAGTGTCTTGGCTCTATTGGGAAGGCTAGAACATTGACTGACCCTTTATTTTCATTAGTATTGTCATCAGTATTCTCTTCTCAGGTTCTACCTGGCTAGTTGTATCTAGTGGAAAGGATCAAGAACAGACCAGGATGTACTGTTTTATCCAGAATAGAACTTTAGCATAGTTTTTTGAGTTTCATTCAGGCTTTAGTTTTTCAATGGTGAATAAAGACCATGGTGTGCATATAGCAGATTGTGTTTTTATGTTCAGCGGTTTGTGGATGTTTGGGCTGTTTGCACTATTTACTTATAAATTTATTCATTCATTCTTTTGTTCATTTGTTCATTTATTTGAAAGGCAGAGCAGGAGAGAGAGAGAGAGAGAGATCTTCCATTGGTTGATTCACTCCCCAAATGGCTGTAATATCCAGGAGTCAGAAACTCTATCCTGGTCTCCCACAGGGGTGGTAGAGGCCCAAGTACTTGGGCTGTCTTCTCTTGTCTTCTTGGGTGAATTAGCAGGAGGCTGAATCAGAAGTAGAGTTGCAAGGACTGGAACTGGCTCTCTGATCCAGGATGCCTGTGTCACCAATGCCAGCTTAACCTGCTGTACTGCCATGCTGACCCTGTTGCAATGTTTTGATATTGTGAATAATGGTACAAGGGAACAATTCTGTAGTTTTTTGTGTGAACATACATTTTTAGTTATCTTGAATAGACAATTAGGATTGAAAATTCAGGGTCACATGTTAGCTTGTTGTGTAACAGAGGAATTATCAAACTGCCATTTTACATTCCTAAGAGCAATATGTGAGGGTTCTGGTTTCTCCAGATCCTCACCAACTCTTGTTATTTGTATTAGTCTTTTTGCCAACTTTTTAAAAACCTGGGTGACCTCTTTTTTATTGAAATAGCTATCTATACTTTATATGCAAGTCCCTTATCAGATATGTGATATTAGAAGATTTTGTCTCATTCTGAGCTGTCTCCATTTTTTTATCATGTATTTTTTTATCATGTATGTTTAAGCAAAAGCAGTTTCAGTTTTGATGAATTACAACTTAATGCTTGCTTTTATTTTTTATTTTATTTAAGGTATATACATTTCATGTATTTCATATGTACAGATTTAGTTGTACTGCTATTTTTTTTCTAAGAGCTATGTAGTTTTAACTCTTCTATTTAAGTGTGATTAACTATTAACTATTAACTGTGATTTGCTGATGAATCTGTTGGTAATTTGAGAGTGCTTTCAAGACTTCCTCCATGTTGTACTCTCTCTAGAGAGGATGCCACTTAGTACGTACGGACAATCTTTTGCACCCACACAGAGAAATGGGATCTCAAACGGGCTCTTCTTTGTTTTCAAAAAATGATTTATTTATTTGAAAGGAAGAGTTACAGAAATGGGTTAAGACAGAGAGAGAGGTTCTCCATCTGCTGGTTCACTCCACAAGCAGCCACAAACCCATGTTGGTGCTGGAGCCCTCGGGCCATCCTCCAGTACTTTCTCTGGCACATTAGCAGGGAGCTGGATCAGAAGTGGAGCAGCGGGGACTTGATCCGGAGCCCACATGGGATGCCAGTGCTGCAGGCCGTAGCTTTAACCCTCTGTGCCACAGCGTCGGCCCACAGAGGGCTTTTCTTTGCTATCTTTTTCTCTGGTTCTATTAAATTCCTGGCTGCTTTACCATTGCCTCTGTTCCTGCTACTAATGTGAAGTGTAGAACCCTTCTTTTAAATGATTTTATTTATTTATCTGAAAGGCTAAGTGGCAGAGAGAGGGAAGGAGAGATAGAGGTTTTCCATCTGCTGGTTTACTCCCCAAGATGGCTGCAGTGTCTGGGACTGGGCCAGCCCCAAGTCTGGGATCCTGGAAGTCCTGGAACTCCTTGATCCTCCACATGGGTGACAGGGGAGCATGTACCTGGGACATGTTCCACTGCTTTTTCAGGCACATTAACAGGGATCTGGATGAGAAACAGAGCAGCTGGGACTTGAACCAACACTCCAATATGCAATGCTAGTGTTGCAAGCAGGAGCTTATCCCCCACCCCCAACACACACATACTGTGATGCTTACCATGAAAATCTTCATTTTTTAAAAATCCTTTGTAGCCGGCACTGTGGCTCAATAGGCTAAACCTCCTCCTGCGGCGCTGGCACCCCGGGTTCTAGTCCTGGTCAGGGCGCCGGATTCTGTCCTGGTTGCTCCTCTTCCAGGCCAGCTCTCTGCTGTGGCCCAGGATTGCAGTGGAGGATGGCCCAAGTGCTTGGGCCCTGCACCTGCATGAGAGACCGGGAAAAAGCACCTGGGTCCTGGCTTCGGATCAGCGTAGCGCGCCGGCCGCAGCGGCGATTGGGGGGTGAACCAGCAGAAAAAGGAAGACCTTTCTTTCTGTCTCCACTCTGCCTGTCAAAAAAAAAAAAAAAACCTTTAAGCATGAACTCCCCATGTTCTGTCCCCAATAAAGTCAGAGCTACAGATACATCAGTGTCAGAGCTATAGACACACCATTCTACTTCTTCTAGGCAAAACCTCACCACTTCTACATGTTAGCTAGGGCAGAAGACATAGACCCGTACCTCCCACAGTGATACCTCTGCTCCATGAGTGGGCCCTTGTCAGATTTTTTGTTGTGTGTGATGGCAAGTGTAACATACCCTTAACAAGATAGACCCTGTGTAAGGAAAATGACGGTGCCATTCCTTGATGGCAGGGCACCGTTTGGCAAATTACCACTTTTGCACCTGCTTTCCTGCCCTCTGTTATCTGACGAGCCTGCTCCGAGATGTCATGTGTTTTGTTTTCTGTTCCTCCTCCTGACTGCACAGTTTGATTCCTGTCTGCTAGCATGAGCCATGTCCTGTCTCTTGACTGTTTTGCCCAGGCTGCTGATGGTGTTCATTTAGTTATTTCTGCTTTTTGAAATATCACCTAGTTTCCATTACCTGATGTCTTTCTCCAAGGCAGTAAGGTTGCCAGTTTCAGATAATGAATGGGTTCCTGCCTGGTGTTAGCACTGTGTGCTCCTTCGGTGTGTCAAGGGAGACAGGACTGATTTGTCAATCATTTCAGATTATTGGCATGGCGATGGTGTCTCACATGACTGCACAAATGTCTCGATGACAGAATTCCTTTCTTCTCCAAATGCTCTATTTTTTTTTTTTTAAAGATTTTATTTATTTATTTGAGAGGTAGAGTTATAGACAGTGAGAGAGAAACAGAGAGAAATGTCTTTTTTGTTGGTTCACTCCCCAAATGGCTGCAACGGCCAAAGCTGCACCGATCTGAAATCAGTCACCTTTTGTTCTTGTTATTTTATTTCCAGTTGGTGAGCTTTTTCACTCTCTTCTTCTTCTTCTTCTTTTTTTTTTTAGATTTATTTTTATTTATTTGAAAGAGTTACCAAGAGAGGTAGAAACACAGAAAGAGGTCTTCTATCTGCTTATTCACTCCCCAGATGGCTGCAACGGCCTGAGCTGCCCCAATCCAAAGCCAGCACTTGGGCCATCTTCTATTGCTTTCCCAGGCCATAGTAGAGAGCTGGATTGGAAGAGGGGCAGCCAGGACTAGAACCGGCACCCATATGGGATGCCGGTGCTAGAGGCGGAGGATTGTGCCACAGAGCTGGCCCCACGTGTTTTATTTTATTTGAAAGGCAGACTTGTGGGGAAGGGAGAGATCCTCCATCCCTTGATTCACTCCTCAAATGGCCACAGTGGCCTTGGTTGGGCCAATCCCAAGCCAGGTACCAGGAGATTTATCCAAGTTCCCCATGTGGGTGCAGAGCCCGCAGCACTTGGGTCATCTTCTGCTACCTTCCCAGGGACAGTATTAGGGAACTAGATCATAAAAGTGGGACAGCCTGAACACAATCCAGTGTCTATATGGGATGCTGGAGTCCCAGGCAGCAGCTTAACCCATTATGCCACAATGTTGACCTTCATGTGCTCTCTTGATCCTTATCTTGGCTTGTAATCAACAGATTGAAAATGAAAGAGTTTGAATCAAATCAGCAAATCTGCATTTCACTGAGTGTTACTTACTCTCCATGGATTTCCAAGTGAAGCCAAACTTTCCACCATCTGTTGTGGGCCATGTGAATCAGAGTCTGTGAATGCCACAACTCTTTGTAATAGACAAGTTCTTTGCCGGCACTGTGGCGCAGTCTGGTAAAGCCCTGGCCTGAAGGGCCGCCACCCCATATGGGTGCTGGTTCTAGTTCTGGCTGCTCCTCTTCCAATCCAGGTCTCTTCTATGGCCTGGGAAAGCCATAGAAAATCCTTGGGCCCTTGCACCCGTGTGGGAGACCTGGAAAAAGCTCCTGGCTTTGGATCAGCACAGCTCTGGCCGTTGCGGCTATCTGGGGAGTGAACCAGCGCATGGAAGACCTCTCTCTCTGATTCTACCTCTCTCTGTAACTCTGTCTTTGAAATAAATAAAATAAATCTTTAAAAAAATAATAATAGACAACATCCTTACTTGTCTGTCTTCAGTTCCCCAGAATGATTCTCCATCATATCATTGATATTGTTTGGGATAGTTTAAGTCAAATGTGGTTCCGGAAGAGAGAGAGAGCTTGAAACCCTGGAGTCAGAGTTAATAGGATGAAGGGGGTGAACCATCCTGGAGTTCAAGAAGTGGGCATTTCGAGAGTAGTCTTTTTGAGAGGCTTGGGTCTAACAGCCTGATTCTGGCTCGTAGTTTTCCCTTCATTCTGTGTATGTATTCTACAAGTACTGTCCTCCAGTCCTTTGAGATGACTTAGCCAGCAGGCTCACCAGGTCTGGGACTGTGAAGCTCTGAACCCTTAGCCAAACTAAACTCCTCAGCTTAACAGGTTGATTCTCTCAGGTATTTCCTTAAGGAGAGAATCTGCTTCTGAGTATTTTTATTATTATTATTGTTATTTTGTTTCATCTGCAGTTAGGGACCCTGAAGCAATTTTGCAAGAAACACCGTGAGCTGTGAGCACAGCTTCTCTACTATGACAGAGGCTTGTTGACAATGACCTGCAGGTCGTAGATGGCAAATTATCACACAGCTACTGAGGATGTTGCCTTGTAACACTCAACCGGGTTCACTTGTAGTGACTTTTTTTGTGCATGTTATATGGAACATGGACAAGAATAATCTTTGTGATCTCTAGACAAGGATGATAGCGTACTTGTGGTAGAATGCAGTATATTGGATTTCCCCAGAAATCCATCCCTACACCTTAAATTTCAGATGGATGTGGCACCAGAAATCTTTTTCTTTTCAACCCATTTCCTTCTGTGAAATACTTGTTGAGTTCTGTCGGTGCTGGTGCTATAGGGAATGATCAGGCACCTTAAAGAATGTACTGGCTCTGAGAGTCCTAGACTTCTCTTTTGGATGTTGAATGACTCCTCTTCTTGATAACCATTGATTGTTCCTTGTGGAATGGGCCACTGAATGCTGTCATTGAAATGCTTTAGATGCTTCTCATCCAGAGGAGGTGTTTTGTGTGTGCCCCAGTAAGGAATCTGTACAGATGCCCTTCCACATGGAATATCATCTGAGTCCATATCCAGGTTTCCCATGGCTAGTTGTTAGCGGACTGAAAGTGTTGTTCTCTGACATACTGTTTAAAATGGTATGTCCATGAGGTTGATTGCCTTCTTTTAAGCTGGCTCCTTGGGCTCTTCTGTGTGTTCCACTTGCATGGTGACCTTCCCTCTAAGTGAACATGCCGTGCGCAGGTTCATACTTGCAGCATCCTAGTAGAAGTTTTGACTCTATCCCAAGGTGCTTCTCAGGCCGTGCAAGACTGTATTGCCTATTGTTGTCTGTAGATAAATGTCTTTGTCACAGAGGCGATTCACTCTGTCAGAGTCCTTCATTTCCGTTTGTTTTACATTTTCTTTCTCTGCTGCCTGTCACAACACAAAGAGAATTAGGCAATGTGGCCCAAATGGATGGGCTGTTTCCGTCTTATATGTACTGAGCCTCACATCCCCACTCAGACCTGCTTCTAGCTCTTTGCTGCCCATCAGTGTCAATACTGGTGAACAGTTGCCTAATAAGTCCCAAAGAAATAGATGATCTGAAATTTTCCAGTCTGAGCACATAATTCCTTAGAGTACAAACTTTGTCTCTTGATCCCTAACTGGATTGGTGTAGCAGTGATCCAGCAAGTGTGGGAGGTTGCAGACACAGCTCCTCCTGGATAATGCAGGAGGCAATGCTGGGGACCTGTCATAAGTAATATGGTCTTACTGGACTCCAATGAAACTACATATTTCCGTCACGCAAGACCTTTTGGTGACTGATTTTAGCATGGGCCCTAGGAAGTCCATATAGGATGTGCCCTCTGATGGAAAAATACGGAAAAAATAGGAGAATGCTATGAATTTTCTTCCACAGAATTAGTCCAGGGTTTGTGACCATCGATTTGTGTGTTGCTTTGAAACATCTAATTCCTATTATATTTTTATTTCAAATTGGCAATATTTGGGGTGCCTTGGTACAGTGCAGTTTTGCTACTATAATTGTGTCTCCCTTGCAGGTATGGAAGTCATGCCCATGAGACTCCTACTCTTTTAAAGCTTTTTAATGCCGCTCTAAGATTATTGTCTCTTCCTATGCTGGATGACAAGTATCATGCTGGGTTTTACTTCCAGTTGGTTTCTTGCACCTGAGTGAGTGGTTCTGTGTCATCCCATGCATAGCCCTTGTCAGAATTATGTGGTGGGTTTGATGTCATGTGTGAATGCACTCTTAGCAAGACAGATAGACCCTGTGTAGGGAATATGATAGTCCGATTCCATGAGGGCAGGCCAAATTTTGGCAAATTGCGACTTTCCACCTGCTGTGACTGCCTTCTAAGTTAGCTGCTAAGTCTGCCCAGAGATTGCATTTGTGTCCATTTCTGTTCCTCCTCTTGCTTGGCCACATAGCTTGAGTTTAATCTGCTAGTGTAACCCACTTCAGGAATGCGGTACATGTGCATGATCTTCCTCTCTGTTTTCTCTCTTTATTGACAATGAGTCAGGACCCAGTTTTCTGTGTAGTGGCTGGCTTGTGATATGCTAGGTTTCAATTCCTACTGATTACATTCGCCTAAAAGACTAATGTTAGGTTACACCATGCATACTTTCTGTTGTATGTGATTCCCTGTGAGAGCACACTACCAGCCAGATGCATCCTGTGTAAAAAGCATGAGGGTGACATTGATGGAGATGTGGCCCAGTTTGGCAAATGACATCTGAGCGCTTGCTGTGACTGCACTCTGATGAAACTTCCTTGCTACAGCCTTCCTTGAGTTGTCCAATCCTCCTCCAGAAACCTAGGACATGTGGCTCTACTCTTACCTGACTCAGGAGCCATGTCATATCCTTCACTTGCCATGCCTGTGCTGCTGTGGGTATCCATTCATTTCTGTGTTGAAGCAGCACCTGTGTTTCTATTTCCCAAGATCATTCTCAGAGACAGTGATGATTGCACATTGAAGATTACACTGGTGGGCTCCTATCTTGTGTTTAAACATGGGTGTTGAGAGACTTCATTGTTGTGTGGCGCATTTAAGATTCCTGGTCTGACAGTGGTGTCTCACATTAGTGCACTAGTGTCCCGATGACAGAGGGAACTCCCTTATCCTCCATGTGCTGTCTTTGGCCTGGTATTTCATTTCTTTGCCTTGCCACAGAATATTGGAAGTCAAGGAGATTGTGTCAAATCAGCAACTGTGTATCTCTCAGAGTTAACTCGCCAAGGACTTCCAAATGAGAACACATTATTCTACCTTACTTCTGATGGTGGCTGAGTGAACAGTGGCCTTGTGTATATGACAATCCTGAGTAACAGCATTTGAGTCATAAGACTCCCAGAAGGATTCATCACCTCGGCTACATAAACCTCTTTTCTTCACAGTTACCATTGCTCTTACACATCCTCATTGAAAGCGGCAGCATTGAGCTCTGCACGGTGAGCTTCACTGGGTAGTTGACTGGACCTGCTAGTATTATATGATCGCACCGTGGTCTGTGTTGCTATCTTATTATTTTCAGCCTTTTTGATCATCATCTCACAGAGGACATAGAGCAGTTATTGAGCTGCATGCACAGCTCAGACAGTACCTTTGTAGGCTTTGTGACAATGACATGTGTGTGCTGCCACATGTGGGATAGCCAATTATCAAATAACTTCTGAACACATGGCCTGGTGATTACTCAACCCCTGGTCATTCATAGTGATCAGCTATGCTGGAGCTCTGGAACAAGGGGGAAATCAGTTGTGTGATGTCTGTATGAAGAAGACAGAACACACTTGGGTTGCATTTCATTCTCTTACAACACACCTTGGATTTCTGTGTCAGGTGTCTCTGGAAACCTCTTCTTTTTTTCCTTTTGTCTCAGGACTTATGCTCATGTAAAATTCATTCCAGGTCATTGTTGGTGTGCTTTCTCTCAAGGAATAATGAAGCACATCCTCCTATGGACCAGAGATGCCTAGGTTCTCCTCCACGTGCTGAGTGACCCACTCCTGGTTACCCATTTTCATCTCTCAGGCAGAAGGTCGTTTGTGGCCAACATTGGAGGGCAGTGGATTGTGTCTCATTCAGTTGAGCTGGCCTGAGTGTATGCCTGTGGGGAATCTACAGTCAGACCCGAGCTCATGGAATATCCCCTAGTCCACACCCAGCAGATTGTGCTCTGTTTATCACCAGGGGGCTGAAACTGCTATTGCCTGCCTGATTGTTTCACTCACTGTGCTCACCTGGCTGCTTTTCTTCTTTTCAAAGGGTACAAGTGCTGTGTTGTGTTCCCCTTGCATGGCATTGCTTTTTCAAGGTCAGCAGCGGCCTGCTCAGGATGACGTGTGAATCTCCCCATTCACACTTTTGACTGGGTTCAGGGTTCATCACATGCACGGGACACACATGACTGTATGGCCCGTGATTGCTTTTGTGGAGCTGACTCTGTCTCTCCCACTTCTCCAGGCATTTCACATGGCCCTTACCTTCTGCAGTTAACGGAATGGGCGTCAAGGCAGGAGCTGCCATTGGCCGAGGAGCACTGAACTTCTGGCAGCACTCTGAGCTGCTCCAGGCCCTTTCCTAGTCAGTGTCGTGTTGTAGGTGAGCTGGTGCCCCTCTGTGCCAGAGGGCTGCCTGATTGTAAATTCTCCAGTCTGAGTAGTCGTGGCTTATGGTCGGGGGTACCCTTCCTGGACACCTACGAGGGCCTGTGGAGCAACGATGCAGCTAAGGTGGGAGCCCGCCAGCACAGCTTCCCCCTGCACAGTCCAAGCATGCTGACAATGATGGGGGCGTGTCTGGGAGATGGAGTTTTATGCAGGTCTGGGTGAAGTCTCCTAGTACTTAGCGCACTCTGAACCCTTTGGAGGCAAATTCCATCATGGACTGCTGTGTGTAGAAGGACCACGAAGAGTGTCCCTCTGATGGAATCACATGGCCCAGAAAGGGGTATCCATGGATTGTCGTCCTTAGAAGCACTCCCAGGCCTGGCCTTCAGGTTGGGTGTGGCCTTTGGACATCTCAGCCCCGTTAAAATGACTGTCCAGTGTAGTGTCACTGGGTCCAGGGTTCATGGCGTATTCTGCTGGTCTAGTTGTATCTCCACTGGAGGGGTGGGGTTCATGTGTGCGATACTTCCTCTCTCTCTTCTGCCTTTATTGACAATAATCATGCTACCCCATTTTCTGTCTCTGAACTGAATGGCTAGAGGCTTGCCTGGTTTCGATGGCATTTGGTTACAGTCACCTAAAGTACTGCTGTTGGATTACCCTAAGCGTGCTCCCTGTCAGAATGTTCTGCTGTATGCGATGCCCTGTGTGAACACACGCCTAGCCAGATGGGTCTTGTGTAAGGCAAAGGGCTGTGCCTTGTCTGAGGGCTTTCCAAATGTGACAGATGGTGGCTGTGCACTAGCCTTGACTGCATTCTGCGTCCATGGCCTCCCTTTAGTTATTTGGTCCTTCTCCCCACACCTTGGACATTCAGCTCGACTGTTATGTGATGGCACGACTCGTGTCACGTTGCTTACCTGCTGTGCCCCTGCTGCTGAAGCTGTCCATTGATTTCTGTTTTGAAACAGCACCTGCATTTCTATGCCCAAATTGAGACCGTGGACATTCATCATGGCAATGAGGATTGCGCATTGAGAATTATGCTGGTGGGCTCCTGTCCGGTGGGATGAACTTGGGTTCTTCCATTAGGACTCAAGAGACAGGCCTGTTGTGTGGAACTTGGCATGTTTCTGGCATGTTAAAGGTGCCTCACGTTATTGTACAAATTTTCTGAGGAAAGAGAGAGCTCCCTTATTCTCCACATGCTCTTTGTCGTGGGGTTTGATTTCCTTGCCTGATATATGCTGATATTGGAAGTCAAGGAGGTTGTGTCAAATCAGCAAATATCTATCTCTCTGAGAGTTAACTCCCCATGGACTTCCACATAAGAGCAAAATATTCTACCAGTGTGTTGGGGGTGGGCCAGGTGAGCACGGGCCTCCTTCACGCCACAGCTCCGTGTGACAGAGAAAGCAACCCCTTGGAGCCATCAGACCACCAGAGGGATTCTTCCTCTTACTACTGATGTTATGGCGGGGGGAAGTTGGAATTTAAGTCATATCTGGCTCTGAACTCATAGTTAGACTTAATGGGATGAAGAAGGTGGAAACCACGTCCCATTCTGCAGATAACACACATGGTGTATCTAGAAGCTTTCTCTTTTTGAGAGACTTGTGGCCAAAAGCAGGAGACTGGCCCTTGCTTATCCCTGCACCCTCTACTCGCACTCTGCAGGTGCGATCATGTGGTCCTCGGAGATGGCCATCCCCTGTTCCCACCATTCATGGGGATGTGAAGCTCTGAACCTGGGCCACAGTAAACCTCCTTTCTTCACTGTTTATGATGACTCTTGCTGAGTGAACACGGGCCTCGTTCATGCCACAGTTCTGGGTGAAAGTAAAGGCAAATGTTTGTCATTTGAATCTTAAAGCTCCTAGAAGGATTTGTCCTCTTGTTCTGACAATATTTGGGAGATTTTAAGTCATAGTTGGTCTATTAATCAGAAAGAGGTTGAACCAAGGAATTAGGCTTAATGCCTGAGATGTGACGAGATTCCATGTACCTCCTCACACCTGCCAGTCCAGCAGTGTCATAACTGCTGGACAGGTATACCTGTTCTTTGCCACTGGACGTTATGATTGGAAATTTTCCTGTCTGTTAGTCATGAATTGGTGTCTATACGTTGTCTCTTGACCCTTAACAAGTTAAGTGTCACAATGATCCAGTAAATGTGGGCAGTTGCCTCCGGGGGCACTCACCTAACACATCTCCCTCTTGGGACCCTTTGAAACCAGTTCTACCTTGTGCTGCAGCATTTGAACAGAAGAATAGGTAACTGTTCCATTTTTGGAACAACATGAAAGAAATAGAATGCTGTGGATTGGTCCTCCACTGTTGCAGTTGATTTCTCAACAATGTTGCAGTGGGTTTGTTTCTGAGAGGAGGAGCATGGGGGGGGCAAGAGGCGCGGAGTCACCACACAGACCCCGGGAGTCGGGTGAAAGTGGGCTTGAGGCAAGCAGCCCACAGACTCCTTTATTTCAGTTAGTACAACAGCTTATATAGCCAAGACCAGCCAATCCAGTCAAGGGGCAGTCTATACCCAACCAATCACAGCCTGTTGCCAGGCAGGCTCCATTGCCAGGTGGGATTCAAATCCATCCAATCACAGCCTGTTGCCAGGCAGGCTCCATTGCCAGGTGGGTTTCAAAGCCATTCCTGAGTAACTGATGCTCGCTTGCCAGTGGCCATCTTGGCATGGCCTTCTCATTCCACCACATTTCCCCCTTTTTGTTTATTTTTGAGCAACAGGAGGCATGATTCTTGGCCATACCATTTTTGAACCGGTTTCCATGTGGTTTCTGTGCCTGTCTTAGGTTGTCCCCAGGGGATCTTACCCGTCGTTGACTAACCAGTGCTCAAATTGAGAGACCACAGGAGTGCTTGCTCAGATAGGGGTAGGAATGAACAATGGTAATCAGGAATGGCATGACCACACACAGGCTGTGGGCCATTTGAGTGGCTGACCAGAGCTAGTGGGGTATAAAACAGTAGCGGATGTGGCTATGGGCAGTTTCTCAGGGTAGGATGATAGGGCAGGTGCATCTGCTCACAAGGCGGACTCTCAGTCTTGTTCAGCTGATTCTGATTGGCTGCCAGTTGCAGGCTTGATGTTTCTGGCTGGTACCCAAATGGGCTGTCCCGCATTCTCTGGAAAGACACAAGCATACATTCTACCCTTGGTTAGTAGAAGCCTTTTTACAGGTGTTGGAATCCAGGGCCTGAATTTTGTGAACACTTTGACATTTACAGCAAACATGCAGAAGGAATGGAGTCTAGCAGCTTCCCTGAGAGCTTGGGGTGTCCGAGTACTGCCACAAATGTGGGGATCCTCACTGGGTGCGGATGGGATGACCTCGCATGAGTTACTATCTAGAGGTTCTCCAAGTTCATCCCACGGGTATGTGGGATTGGCTTGTTTGCTACTTTGTTTGCTACCTTTTTTATTATTATAAATACTTTTATTTAGTAAATATAATTTTCCAAAGTACAGTTTATGGATTACAATGGCTTTTTCCCCCCAATAACTTCCCTCCCACACACACCCCTCGTATCTCCCGCTCCCTCTCCCATTCCATTCACATCAAGATTCATTTTCAATTCTCTTTATATACAGAAGATCAGTTTAGTACATACTAAGTAAAGATTTCATCAGTTTGCACCACACAGAACATAAAGTGTAAAATACTGTTTCAGTACTAGTTATAACATTAATTCACATTGGACAACACATTAAGGACAGAGATCCCACATGAGGAGTAAGTACACAGTGACTCCTGTTGTTGACTTAACAATTTGACACTCTTGTTTATGGCATCAGAAATCTCCCTAGGCTCTAGTCATGAGTTGCCAAGGCTATGGAAGCCTCTTGAGTTCGCTGACTTCGATCTTATTTAGACAAGGTCCTAGTCAAAGTGGAAGTTCTCTCCTCCCTTCAGAGAAAGGTACCTCCTCCTTTGATGGCCCATTCTTTCCACTGGGATCTCACTCGCAGAGATCTTTCATTTAGGTTGTGTTTTTTTGTTTGTTTGTTTGTTTTGTTTTTTGCCAGAGTGTCTTGGCTTTCCATGTCTAAAATACTCTCATGGGCTCTTGAGCCACATCCAAATGCCTTAAGGGCTGATTCTGAGGCCAGAATGCTGTTTAGGACATCTGCCATTCTATGAGTCTGCTGTGTATCCCATTTCCCATGTTGGACCATTCTCTCCCTTTTTTATTTTATCAGTTAGTATTCGCAGACAGTAGTCTTGTTTGTGTGATCCCTTTGACTCTTAGACCTATCAGTGTGATCAATTGTGAACTGAAATTGATCACTTGGACTAGTGAGATGGCATTGGTACATGCAATCTTGATGGGATTGTATTGGAATCCCCTGGCACATTTCTAACTCCACCAATTGGGGCATGTCTGATTGAGCATGTCCCAAATTGTACATCTCCTCCCTCTCTTATTCCTACTGTTATATTTAACAGGGATCACTTTTCAGTTAAATTTCAGCACCTAAGAATAATTGTGTGTTAATTACAGAGTTCAACCAATAGTATTAACTAGAACAAAAAAATACTAAAATGGATAAAGTATTACATTGTACAACAACAGTCAGCACAAGAGCTGATCAAGTCACTGTTTCTCATAGTGTCCCTTTCACTTCAACAGGTTTCCCGTTTGGTGCTCAGTTAGTTGTCGCTGATCAGGGAGAACATACGGTATTTGTCCCTTTGGGACTGGCTTAATTCACTCAGCATGATGTGTGAGTTGATAGAGTTCTGTGTACCATTAGATAGCTCTAAGCTATATTTGGGGACTGAGTTGTTCTCATTGGTGCCTCATCCTCCCTGAACCAACAGAATAGTCAGGCCATATCCTTTTTATGGTGATGTAGAGGGGAAGGACAAATGGAAATATGTATGCCTCTTTTTAAAATTTGTATTTAATTCACTCAGCATGATGTTTTCCAGATTCCTCCATCTTGTTGCAAATGACCGGATTTCATTGTTTTTGACTGCTGTATAGTATTCTATAGAGTGCATGTCCCATAATTTCTTTATCCAGTCTACTGTTGATAGGCATTTGGGTTGATTCCAGGTCTTAGCTATTGTGAATTGAGCTACAATAAAGATTAAGGTGCAGACAGCTTTTTTGTTTGCCAATTTAATTTCTTTTGGGCAAATTCCAAGGAGTGGGATGGCTGGGTTGTATGGTAGGGCTATATTCAGGTTTCTGAGGAATCTGCAGACTGACTTCCATAGTGGCTTTACCAGTTTGCATTCCCACCAACTAGGCATTGCTACATTGTTTGCTCCCTTGTTTGCTACCTTATATGCTACATTGTCATTTTCACTGTCAGAGCTCTCTCTCCCTAAGTCATCAACTGTTGTCTGTGAGACAGATGCCTGGAGTGACAGGCTCTTATCACTCACAGATTCACAATGTTTGGTAATCTGAGTGTGCTTCTGAGAGGGGAGTATCTTTCCCATGTCTGAGTGCTTCAGAGCGGCACGGCACGCCAACTCTAGCCAAAGGAAAGACAGGCACAGCACTGCTGCCATAACAAAGCAAATCCCTAGCACCTCGGCTGTTGATGGCATTTTGCAGGTTTCCCTGCAAAACAGTGGTGTATCAGATTGTAGGTATGTCCTGTGCTTAGTGGGGGGCTTCCTTGATTTGTTAGGTCAAGGCCATATGCCCACACGGTGTCTCCGGAGCGTCACCTCTCTCGAGTGAGGGAAGATGACTTGGTTCCGAATTCTGGGTTGATCAGTCCCTTATGTGAATTCGCCAGGGGAACCGAAAGTAAAAGGAGGAGCCGAGAAGCGACGTACGCTTCTGGGCTGTGTGTGCTAACCTGGGGTCACTTAGACCGAGGACAAGGACAAGGAAAGGGGCGTAGGAGGGGGTTCTGTGCTCACCCTCACAGAACCGAACAGCACACAACATTGAGGGGCCTTCTTGCCGGAATCCAGAGGGGACCTTGCCGAGTCCGCCACTCTGTCTTTCTGTGAGTCACATTGGGGTGCCAGATGTTGCAGTTGATTTCTCAACAATGTTGCAGTGGATCCATTTCTGAGAGGAGGAATGTGGTGGGGGCCAGAGGCACAGAGTCGCCACACAGACCCCGGGAGTGGAGTGAAAGCTGGCTTGAGGCGAGCATCCTTCTGACTCATTTATTTCAGTTAGTACAACAGCTTATATAGCCAAGACCAGCCAATCCAGTCAAGGGGCGGTCTGTGCCCCAACCAATCACAGCCTGTTGCCAGGCAGGCTCCGTTGTCAGGTGGGTTTCAAAGCCATTCCTGAGTAACTGATGCTCGCTTGCCAGCGGCAACCTTGGCATGCCCTTCTCATTCCACCACAGTCCCAGGGATATGGCCTTCTGTTGGCCTGTGACCTCAGTATATGTCATCACTTATCACAGTTGCTTTTCAGACTAGAAATAATTGTGGGCTTTGGTTAAGTGAATTTCTGAAACAGATATTTTCCCATCTTTGGGTTAGGTTGATATACAAGAGGGTCCCACAATTCTTCAATTGGTTGATGATAAGTTACCTCTTTCTCATTGCCTGCCCTCTTGGGGGGTGGAAAATTGCAAAAATGTATGGGTTTTACTTGCTGTTCTTATGTGCATCACTGGTATTGTGTTACTATACTCTATTCTTTTAGCAGACTTATTTGTTGCCTGTGTTACAGCATTTTAGTAGATACCAATAATTTACATTGTGTGTCAGGAATGTGAAACTTTGATATATCAAGACAACTTATATATATTTTATCAGTTTGATTCCATGCCTCAGAATTCCTATGTCCATGATTCTGATTATTTCTAATACTGCATGATGATCTCTCATCTATGTTCCCATTGTATGAGGTTTCCATGATGGCAATGGAGTTGCCATTCTTACCATATCAATATTTTCTTTTTCCAAATTCATTTGTTCTGTAATGTGTTTGCTCTTTTAAGTTCAGTTTTAGTGGTTGATCAGTGAATGCCATTTCCTGGGTACACACCTTCTATTGGATTCCAGAGGACTTTTTTTAGCCCATCCTAGATTTCAGGGAATTGCTTTGTCCCAGATTTGCTTGCTCAAGTTCACCCCATTCATAACTGATTCCAGTTATTTTCCAGCTTATTATGTAGGCAGTGTGCACACACTCACGAAGTTCCCTATGTGATTATACTGAATGTCAAACTGAGAATGCAGTGAAATGGCTTCCCTGAATCACTGCTACAGTGTCCAACACCTCCTTACTGCCTCGGAATTGGCTATGATGCACTTTAAGCCATTGCCATCACTAGTCCTGGCAAGAATGTTTGGTCTATCAGATCTGTATTCATTATTTTGGGGCATTATTGTCATACCTAATGAAATGTTATTTCCATTGAGAATAATTGTGTTCTGAATTGCTTGTATTTTTCTCTTTCAAGCCCTGTTGAATGACTTCAGCCCTCATGACAGTCAAGTTTCCTGACTTAGATTGCAGCTGTCGTGTTAAATCCAGATTTTCAGCTCTATGTTCACCCTGTTCTAGGCTGATTTTAGCCATTGTTCTGCATGTTCTGTAGGGAAAGAACAAACAGCCACAAAACAGTTCGATGCCCGCTTGGCGAGCATTATGAAGGTGACTGAGTGATATTACCTAGCTATGTAAGCCCCTTCTTTGACCTCCCTTCCCCTCTCAGGGGTTGCCCTTCTCAACCTTCTGGAAAATGGGGCCACTGTGCCTTAGCCACTGGACAATCTGAGACTGTGAGGGACTTCCCCCATGCAGAAACCCGTCAAAGCATCATCCAAATAAAACTTGAGTGTGTTACCTTCCCATGGTCTTATCTTTTCCCTTTATCAACTGCTGAACCCCTCCAAGCCCCTATATGGAGACATGAAGAAAGGGAAATAGAGCAATGAGGTATCTGTGATTTGTGAAACTCAGCGTAAAACATATGGCCGCATCTCATATATGCTAAGCAGTCAAGATATTTTGACAAAATAGCACTCTTCTACAACAGTAATTGTTCTGGCAGAAATTTGCATACAGTGAACTGACCCAGCACTTAAAAAGTCAGTTCCAACTTATCAGGAATTGTTAACTTAGGTGCTGCTTTGGAAAATTGAAAATTCAAAAGATGTCTTCAATTTCTCTTTTTTATAATTGGTTTGGATACAATTCCTTTTATTTATACCTCTAAGCATCTTTTAAATATTTATGCTTCTCATCAGTTACACCACTGTATCACTGTCACCAAACTCAGCAATTCAATTCAGGTCTCCCACATGGGTAGCAGGGACTCAAGTACTTGAACTATCACCTTCTGCCTCCCAGGGTGCATTTTAGCTGTTGGGCCAAATGCCCACCCTGAGTAATACGTTTTAAAGATTTAGAAAGTTAATGGCGTTTGAATGTTTAGCATGAATTTTTTTATCTTAATGATCTTATCCTTTACATAAATTTTTATTTCTGCACTTTGTCAATCATATTTTCTTGATTTTTTCTCTTTTTTTACTTCATAAAGGGTAATTTTGAAAGTTTTTGGGAAATAATATAATTTTTTAAAGATTGATTTATTGGCCAGCGCCGAGGCTCAATAGGCTAATCCTCTGCCTTGCGTTGCCGGCACACCGGGTTCTAGTCCTGGTCGGGGCACCGGATTCTGTCCCGGTTGCCACTCTTCCAGGCCAGCTCTCTGCTGTGGCCAGGGAGTGCAGTGGAGGATGGCCCAAGTCCTTGGGCCCTGCTTCCCGTGGGAGCCCAAGAGAAGCATCTGGCTCCTTCCATCAGATCAGCGTGGTGCACCTGCTGCAGTGCGCTGGCCGCGACAGCCATTGGAGGGTGAACCAACGGTAAAGGAAGAACTTTCTCTCTGTCTTTCTCTCTCACTGTCCACTCTGCCTGTCAAAAAAATAAATAAATAAAAAGATTTATTTATTTATTTATTTATTTATTTGAGAGGTAAAGTTACAGTGAGAAGAGGAGACAGAGAGAGTTATTCCATCTGCTGGTTCACTCCCCAAATGGCTGCAACAGCTGGGGATGGAGCCAGGAGCCAGGAGCCAGGAGCTTCTTCCGGGTCTGCCACGTGGGTGCAGGGGCCCAAGGATTTCTACTGCTTTCCCAGGGCATAGCAGAGAGCTGGATCAGAAGAGGAGGAGCCGGGACTGGAACCTGAGCCCATATGGGATACTGGTGCCTTAGCACCTCCTGTGCTACACTGCTGACCTCCTGTAAATAATTTCTGCCCCCAAAGCATGTTACTTATAAGTCAAATATTTGAATTTAATGTACCCACTAGTATTCCTAATATGAAATGTTTAGGTTGCATGACATAGAATGTTGCAATTTCATTATGTCATATGATAGAGAATAAAATCTGAAAATTTGAAGTACCATCTCTGTAGACTCTAAAGACAGGTAGTATTTTAAAGTATGAATAAAAATAGGACAGTAAACAGTATTCCATTAGATAAAAGTCAATTTACTTATTCTGCCAGGGGTGTGATGGAAGAGGGATTGTAAAACTGGATTAAATACCTTTAAAAGTATAAGTTTAGCACATGTAACTTTATGTGGAATATATCATTTTATAAAATATGTTTACAAATTCTGGCCTCACATTTAATCATTTAAAAACTTTCGTAATGAATCACAATAAAAATTTTGAAGATAATATTATAATCTCACTTCCTTGTTTTATTTCAATAAATGTTACTCAAACCCAAATTAATGCATTTTCATCAGGCAATAAGTAATACGTGACATTGGGTGGTAATTTAATTTTAGATTTGTATCTAGTGAAAATATTCCTCTATAAGCTGTTATTTGTAATAAGAATATGTTGTATTTCATTGGAAAAAATTGAGGTTTTTACGGAGTGACTGGAAAGTTGCATTGGAATCTTCTTTCTCAAGTGTCCTTAGTTGGAAGAATATAGAGGGGAATGGCTTTCAGGAGAAATTCTTCTATAGACAGCTAATGGAGCTGGAACTTCTATTTTCCAAAAATTGAGGAAGTTATCTACAGCAGGCATTGCACCCAAGTACCTTGCCTTCAGTTGAAGTTAGCAATAGTTGTACAATTTTAATTTTCAAACCAATCTTTTCTTAGAATTTTGTGAATGTTATTGAAAAAAAAACTAAGAATGAGTCAATGAAAAGAGGAGATGTGCAGATGTTTGTAGGATTATTCTAAGAGAAAAATGCATTGCAGGAAAGGAATTTTCTGAGAAATAGTGTTCATGTGCAAAGTACTTTTAAAACCATAGCATGTATAAAAATTACTAATATATGTTATTTGTTGAATACCTTCTTCTGTTGTTCTGTATTTGATAGTCTTCCCAGAGAGGTACTGAATTTGGAAACCAGACCTTCTCTTCATTTAAATTTAGAAAAGTTTCAGTTTAGAAAAGTGGCTTGCAATGAAGATATGTGTTTGTAGGAAACAAGAAACTTGTACTGTGAAATTGATATTTTATCAGTTCACTGTTGTCATATCTATGTAACTTCACTGAAAGATAGAGGTCAGTATGACATAAATATTATTTTTCTAAACACATCATGTTATCATAAAACTGAGCCGTTTACAGTTTTCTCACATTTCACTTCATAGAGTTTGTAATTAAGGCAGAGACTGTAAAACTGGATGAAAATGTCCCTTGTGTTGAATCATAGGATTTCCAAATTTTCATTAAAAGCAGGGCAAATTTTTTACTTTTGAATACAGTAGAACAAGTGAAAAAGATAAGAGGAAAATGGCAGTAGTGTATGATGGTGGGTGGAGATCTCTGTATTACCACCTCCACTTCCTTTCCTAACAGGGACTCTGGAAAGTGTGGCAAAGATTGGAATCAAAGGTCTCGACAGCCTCGAGATCAGTAAAAAGTAGAGAGTTCATACTCCATGTAATTAGGCAATACATATGTCCTGTTAAATAGTATAGCTCTATGCTGACCTCATTACCAAGTGCACAGTAGATTTTATTAATCAGCAAGTTTAGTATGTCCACAGCAACTTCTTTAAGAACCAAAAGAAATTTAAGACCATTTCTACAGAGGCAATAGTGCAGTCACTGATACGTTGAATAACTCAAGTAAAACTTAAGGAATATAATAATAATTAGCTATATGAAAATGCAAATACACAATGAATATATATTTGCATTTTCTTATTATAAACTGTAATTTTATATTCATAGCAGTGACCTGATTACTTTATTAGGCTCATTATCACAAGGATATCTGAAAGTCTGTTACCATATGATTTAATTTGCTGTCAATCAGATATGTTTTCCTTCCAATATTACTGAAAATAGCAATTTGATTTTTAAATGCCATCAGGGAGAAGAGAAATAAAATTTATTGAAAGTTTTTAAATGATCTACAGAATTGAGTTTTATCTTAAAATAATTCTGATGAAATATATATTTTGTTTCAGATGTTTTCAGCAGTTCACTATTTCTTGCAGATTTACAGAGGGTAAAAAAGTAAAATAGTATTTGATAATACAGTACACGTATTTTAGACCATTAGTGAATACAATCTTTGTGAGATTGCTTACATTCATCCTTAAACTTGGTTCCTCACTAACATATTGCAGGGTTAACAGATTGTAGAAGCTCAAGCTCTTTTATCTCGAAGTCAAAGTACAGTCAGTAGACACACTGATTGTGTTATACATAATCATTTTAGCTTTGGTCATTGCTTTTTTATTAGCATACGTTATCTTTGTTGCTTTACCTAATTTGGACTTATTTTACATACATCATTTACAAATACTAGATATTATGCTGTTATGTGTACAAGGTAAATATGTACACACAAGCTTTAACTTCATAAATACTTCCTGTGACCCACAGATGAAGAGGTGATTAAAATGAGGAATATTGAAAGAAATTGAACGATTGCTCCTAACACCCAGTGAAAATTTTTATTGTTTTGTTCCTTATCTCCTTTCACACTTGTGTTTCCTTTAGGAGAAGCTGGGCCACTGATCCCCCATACATGTTTAGTATGCTGTTGTATTCTAAATAATAAATGCTCTTAGTATTGTATTTGTAGGATCATTACTTACACTCTATCGAACAGGAACAGTACTCAAATAGATGCGTTCAAAGCAGAGTTTGGCAGTTTTTTTTTTTTTTTCCTGTAAAGGACCACACGCTAAACATTCTAGACTTTGCAGGTCATGTGGTCTCTGTCTCAACTGCTCACTTTGCCATTGTGGCATAAATGCAACCTTGATCTTATGTAAGTGAAAGAATAAATTATAACTAAACTTGATATGTATTCTAATAGAAATTAGGTTACCTGTATATTAAGTAATATATTAATTAAACACTGAATGGACTACGGAATAGTAGAGGTTCAAGTGGAGAAATGCCTCTAGGAATTTATAGATAATTTGAGTATATATTGCTTATCTATTTTATATAAGGCGGTTTTATGTACTCTTAGGCTGAGTTAATTTAGCTGTGTCCTCAATTTTGCACATCTGAATTCTCTAGGAAAATTTAAGAATCACAGATGGATCATTTCTACTTATGACCATCACCGAATAACTGATAATAAAATTATTTCTCTTCCATGTACACCTTGAAAAATGAATAAAATATGTGAAAGAACTCAGATTTGGAGAGCTAGTAGTGCAGGGACTCTGAAATGAAGAAAGTAACAGAATAATCCCTAAAGTAGTCCCATATTTCTACCTGGAGGCACTTACCAGAAAGAGAAAGAGGAGGATCCCAGACTAAGAGTATGGAAGACTGACAAGGTTGAAATTTGTGGAACGTAGTGGAGAGCAAGGGCAGTTTGGCACTGGGCGAGGCTTATATATCGGAAGTGGGATCCTGTCGAATGTGTATGCGCCATATGCATGACGTGAGAGTCCACAGCTTTCAACAAAGGACAGCTATCAGAGAGCTTTAAGCTAAACAGTTCCCAAAATTCACATGAGGTCGAGAAATTGGTAACATACTGTAGCCTTGTAAGTTATCCTGAGGATTCAGCCTAGACCCCAGAAAGGCCATATTATAAGAGGAAGGATGTGCTAGCCCTAGAATAAAAGCTAACTTTTGCATCCTAACAAAGCTGAGAAAAAATTTTAACAAATATGCGAGTACACAAATGTCCAAATTCATGTTCAATATTCTTTCCAGAAAACAAAATCTAGATTTTTGGCAATGTTTATCTTCATAGTTTCTAACCCCCAGTCAAGAATTACTAAGCTTATATGTAACAGGAAATTATAACTCATAACCAAGAAAAAAAACATACCAAAAGACCCAGAATTGATGAGGATAAAGGAAGCATGAATATAATGAAGAGAGTAATAGAAACTTTAAAAGAAAAACATAGAGGGGCCGGCACTGTGGCGTAGCAGGAAAAGCCACGGCCTGCAGTGCCAGCATCCAATACGGGTACCGGTTCCAGTCCCTGCTGCTCCACTTCCGATCTAGTTTCTGCTATGGCCTAGAAAAGTAATGGAAGATGGCCCAAGTGCTTGGGCCCCTGCACCTGTGTGGGAGATCCAGGAGAAGCTCCCATTTCCTGGCTTTGGATTGGTCCAGCTCTGTACATTGTGTCCATTTTGGGACTGAAAAAAAAAAAGAAAGAAAAAAGAAAAAAGAAAAACGCAGAGAAAGGAAATAGAAGGGAACTTACAAATCTGGAAATCACATTATTAAACATTACCTAGTTTTATTGCTATGGCTGTGTTAATTCTCTCCTTAGTTCACTTGTCCTTGACTTTTCAGTAATAAGGAAATAATTATAGCTAACTCTCGGCTTGTAATTTTCCAATTATTTCCATTATATTTAAATAAAATATTCTTTACAATGTGTTTATATTCACTTTCAGTAGACATTGTTTAAATCCATACAACTAATGCCTTAATACAATTAATAACTGTTGTGATTCGATCTGAACTAACTGATGACTAAACACTTCCTAAATAAAATGCACACTGTATTTTTAAAGTTCGAATGAAACAAAGTCATCAAATATTATTCAGTTGACTTTTTAATGGTGGCAATGTGTGTTTGAAAGTTCAATCTGAGTATGATTAGAGGATGTTTCTCCTTAATTCACTTCCATTTTCTCTTTCAAAAAGATTTGCATACCTGTTCTAAATTTGACAAGGATAATTTACTATATTTTCTCATGCAATTTCTGGATGTTCCAAAGATATATCAGTAACCATCATATGCTCCCATAATTAATGCTGGAGTTGAGTCAGCATACAGAAAGTGTGGCCTTTGGATGGCAACTCTTGGCTGAATTCCTAATGTTCTGTTTCAGTTTCTGATGAGGTGATGAAGTGGAAAGCTTATACGATGTAATTTTGCCATATGTTTCCTTTGGGATTTTTGAAAGAGGATCAACAGCTTAAAATCAGCAGATGAAACATTTCAGCTTTTTAGAGACTAGAATGAAGAAGGTCAAAGCTAATGTTTTTTGAAATTCTACCTGAAATATTTGAATCCATTCCAAAGAAACCCACATAGAGTGGCAGTAATACTTTTTAGGATTGCAACAATATGGTCCAAAATGTATAAAATATAGTATAATTTATGTACATTCTACATGTTTAATATTAGGGACAGAGATACTCAACATTTTTTCTAGAGATATGCATAAAGCTGACACTTTTAAATGTAAATGTCTCAATCTCTATAAGCCCAGCACATGATGACACTCAGCTTATGAGTGTAACTTTTTGGTAATTGCCTTTTAATACTCCCTGTACTAATCCTAGTCTCTAATGAATTCATTCTGTGTGACAGTCAGTGGCTAGGATTTGCTTAATATATAGTCTTTATGGTATTTTCATAAAGTGGTCATTAATACACATTTCTAAATGTTTGAAATTGGTTTGGTTTCAAACAATTATTCTAGCAAAGATGATAACATCTATGCAATGTATAAACTATGCAAAATATAAAAACTATTCTGATACATTCAGGAATTTTTTCCATATGTGAGATTATGTAATAATTTTCTTTCTGTGTCTGCTTAGTTGAATTAGCATTACCTCCTCTAGGTTCACCTATGTTGCTGTAAAAGGCAAGATCTAATGTAGAGCATCGGAATTATTAATAGTATTTTATTGTATATTTAAAATTTTCTCAAAGATTATAGGCTCTTGTACTTTAAATAAAGAAAAAGTAACTATGTAAGATGATGGATATGGTGATTTGCTTACCTATACTAATCATTCCACTATGTACTCATGTATATCAGAGCAACATTTTGTATATTTGAAATATATCAAATACAATTATTCTAATGAACCAGCCAATTGATCCAAACTTTTTTCTTGTCAAACAACAAATTGCAGCAAAACAGATGATCAAATATTATGTTTTATAAGGCATAAGAACTTTTTTTTTAAAAAAAGATCTAATTTATTTGAAAGATTTACAGAGAGAAGTAGAGAGAGGTCTTCCATCTGCTGCTTCACTCCCCAAATGGTTGCAATGGATGGAGCTGAGCCTAGCAACCAGAAGCTTTTTTGGGTCTCCGACATGGGTGCAGGGGCCCAATGTCTTGGGTCGTCTTCCACTTCTTTCCCAGACACTCTAGCAGGAAGCTGGATGGTAAGAGGGGCAGCCTGGACTTATTACGGTGCTGCAGGCAGGGGCTTTGACCTGCTGTGTCACAGCACTGGATCCAGACATAGGACATTTTAAAGGCATAGCATTTGCTCAGAATAAAGGAAATTGGAATATCCCAAAGGAATACCTTAATGCACAGAAACGAGGACTACATTGAAGTGTCTGAATCTTTTCCTCTTATTTTTCTGCCAGGAGTACTTTTATTACCTAAATATCACTGTTCTGCAATTACTTATTTTTGTTCTAGAATAATTAGAAACCACTGTATCCCAGTCCCCATCCTATTTCATCAAGATCATGACTTAGACTTTATCTAACACGTCAGAACACATACCTTTTGTTCAATATTTGTTTTCAGATCTTAGATTCTTCTTTTTTTTAAAGATTCATTTATTTATCTGAAAATTAGAGCTACAGAGAGAGGAGAGGCAGATCGAGAGAGAGAGGTCTTCCATCTGTTGGTTCACTCCCCAACTGGCTACAATGGCTGGAGCTGTGCCGATCCGAAGCCAGGATCCAGGAGCTTCTTCCGGGTCTCCTACATCAGTGCATGGGCCCAAGGACTGTCCTCTACCGCTTTCCCAGGCCATAGCACAGAGCTGGATCAGAGGTAGAGAAGCCGGGACTAGAACCAGTGCCCATATGGGATGCCGGTGCTCCAGGCCAGGGTGTCAACCTGCTGCACCACAGTACCGGCCCCCAGATCTTACATTCTTAGAGGAAAAATTCATACAGTGAAGTACACTGTGCCATTAGTTTTGCGAAAAGCTTACATTGTGTAACCTCACTAAAGATAAAAAAGTGATAAAGATATAAAAGAGATAAAGTTAAAAAGAGGTAAAGATATAAAAGAGATACAAATTTCTATCAATATATAAAACATCACTATCAGTGGAGAGGATTCTTGCATGCCTCTTCTGATGTAACACTTCTGTGGTTTTTCCTCATAGGCTATTTTGGTGCTTAGCATAGTATCTCTGACTCCCAATTCTGCACACTCAGGTATCCTGTTTTTCAGACTACTAGATCATACCACTTCTATATTGAAAAGCAAATAGACACAAAATATCATAAACTAAAAATAACTGACTCCCCAGCAAACAACAGCATCATTGTGACATTCAAAGTCCATTATACTCTAGCTCCAAACTTCTTTTCTGGCCTTGCTTACAGCATCCTCTACAATTACCATCAATTCTGCCATCACTCTGAAATCTCTCTCATTCCTGGGATAAACCACAAATAGTATGCTATTATCTTTAGTCATACGGTATCTAACAGATTTAATAGTTATGGTTTTGGCTATCTGAGCATTCTTGACAAGCAATAAATTCAAGTACAGCTGAATGACAGATTTGAATCACAAGTCCTGCAAAACTAGTGAGTGAATGAAACAGCCAGTCACATACCTCTGCCTCTCAGCGTATAACTATTTTTACACATCAAATATACATTCAATCTCTCCAAGATTTTGAAGGTATCACTGAATTTTTTCACTTGGTTTTCAAAAGGAAATTGTAAACTGTAAGGAAACATAACTTGCATGATTCACAGCCTCAAGATTTATTTTTCAGATATATGGATGTTCTATCCTAGTTGTTTTTCCATGCTGTAAGAAATAAGAAACTATACTTTTATTTTTATTCTAAATATATTAGTTTCTATCATAGCCTTTACGCATTTTCTTAATTACCTATTTACATGCTAATTTTTCTTTTCAAATTAAAGAAAATTAGAAAGCATCCCACGTACTTGAAATGCTGTAGATTGCTTTTTAGAATATATAATTGAGCTATTTCCATGCAAGAATTTTTACAGACCATGATGAATTGCTTATACATTGAATCTCTAATATCATTCTAATATATTAAAATATATCATATACATGTAATTCTTCATTTTCCTTTCATCAAGTTTGATTATTTTCTTCCCTTATATTATCTCGCGGACTATGTTTACACAAATTCAGCGACAAACTAGGGAAGCCTGCATCTTTCCCCATACAAATGCTGCTATTTAATTGTACTTAAGGAAGCAATAAAAGGTTAGAAATAGATCTTCAAATATCTTGTTTCTGAGGAAATTTCTTCCGTTCAACTGACAAAACAACTACACAATTTGTGGAGATTCTTGTAGGAGTTAGTACGCAGCACATCAATGAGACTCACAACAATATTATTTACTAATTTTTTGAAGGTTTATTTTATTTATTTGAAACAGTTATAGAGAGATATAGCGATCGAGAAAGAGGTCTTCCATCCGCTGGTTCACTCCCCTGATGGCCACAATGGGCTGGAGCTGCGCTGGTCTGAAGCCAGGAGCCAGGAGCTTCCTCTAGGTGTCCCATGTGGGTGCAGGGGCCCAAGGACTTGGTCATCTTCTACTGCTTTCCCAGGCCACAGCAGAGAGCTGGATCAGAAAAGGAGCAGCCGGGACTAGAACCGTCACCCATGTGGGATGCTGGCGCTTCAGGCCAGGGCTTTTTTTTTTTTTTTTAAAGCTTTTATTTAAAGAAATAAATTTCCAAAGTACAGCTTATGGATTACAGTGGCTCCCCCCCCCATACCTTCCCTCCCACCCGCAACCCTCCCCTTTCCCGCTCCCTCTCCCCTTGCATTTACATCAAGATTCATTTTAGTATATATTATGGAAAGATTTCAACTCTTGCCAGGCCAGGGCTTTAACCCACTGCACCACAGTGCCAGCCCCTATTAACTAATTTGTAAAATCATGTCAATGTGATTGATGGATGCCTCCAAAATGAAGCTAAGGTTTTGTAAAAATTATTTGTTTTTATTCATATGTTTACTTATTTGAAGGGCTGAATGACAGAGACAGAGGGCTGGACAGAGATCTTCTATCTTTTAGTTTACTCCCCAAATGGATGCAATGGCCAGATCTGGGCCAACCCCAAGCCAGGAGCCTGGAATTCCACCCTGGTTTTCCACAGGAGTGGCAGGGGCCCAAGTACTCTGGGCTTTCCTAGACACTCGAGCAGGAAGCTGAATCGGAGGTAAAGCAACCAGGACTTGAACTGGCACTCCAGTGTGGGATGCCAGCATCTGAAGTGGGCTTAACCCACGTTGTCATAAGACCAGCCGCAAGAGATAATACATTTAGTAAAAACTATCCAGTTTTTATGAGGTGATCCATCCATGCTATCACATTATCTATAGATGGTGTTTACATTGAATCAGGAAGTGCAAGCTAGAATCTTAGGAGCTCAACAGAAATAAAGTTTAACTGCTGTTGAGGTCAGTGCCGTTTACCAGCACATCATAGGCAGGGAAACAGGCAGACAGATGCTCCAAACTGAAATGTTTCCATGGTCTCTCAAATGAGAGGTTGTGGGAGAATTATGTAATGGCTTCTAAAGATTCCACTTAAAGTAGAGAAACATCTGTTGTCCTGGTCTTTGAGTAAGGGAAGTCACAGTCATACCATACTTGAAGGATGCAGGGTAGTGCCAATTTACCATGTGCCTGAAAGAAGAGGAGCAGAATGACAATTTCAAACTGGGTTTCTGAAAGCCTGAGATTTTAAAATTTTTATTTAATTTGACATTTTAACTTTTTTTTCCATCTCCACTGGAAGCAACAATGTGCCTAAGCGTGCGGAGAAGAGGGTGGGGAGGGATTTCTTTCACCCCTTTTATTATAGGCAATAGCTTCTAAGATGCACATTTGCTTAGCTTCCCATATCCTTCCCAAGTGAGGATTGCTAATCTAATGACCCACCAGATTAGTTAAGGAATAATTATGAATTATACATATCATTGTGTCTCAAAAGCCATGAGCTTTAGTTCTATTTTGTGCCTTTCTTCATCATCATAAGATGGGTGGGGATGGGCATTTGCACCTGCATCCCATATGGGAGTACCTGGGTTCGAGACCCAGCTACAGTTCCTTATCCAGTTTTCTGTTAATGCACTTTCTGGGAAGCAGCAGATGATTGTTCAAATCCTTGGGTTCTTGCTCCCAGGGAGACATAGATTTAGTTAGTTCCTGGCTCTTGAGTTTGGCCTGCCCTCTCCCCAACCCTGCCTTTTGCTGGCAGGCATTTGGGGAGTGAACCAACAGACAGAAGACTCTCTCTCTCTCTCTGTCTCTCTCTCTCTGTGTGTGTGTATGTGTGTGAGATATTGTGTTTGTCCCTCTCTCTCTCTCTCTCTCTCTCTCTCTCTCTCTCTCTCTCTCAGCCCCTTTTAAATAAATAAAAATTTAAAGGTGTAAGATGCATCCAGGAGCTGGCATTGTGGCACAGTGGATTAAGCTGCTGCTTGCGACACCAGCATCCAGTATCACAGTGCTGATTCAAGTCCCAGCTGTTCAGCTTCTGATCTAGCTCCCTGCTTCAGAATGCAATGGGAGATGGCTCAAGTACTTGGGTCCTTGTCATGTGGGAGACTCAGATGGAGTTCCAGGCTCTTGGATTCAGCCTGGACCAACCCTGGATATTGAGGCCATTTGAGGAGTGAACCAGTGCATTGAAGAATTCTCTCTCTCTGTCTCTCTCTCTCTCTCTCTCTGTGTCTATTACTTTGCTTTTCAAATAAATAATGAATCTTATTTAAAATAACATTTTATTAATATGGAAAGGGTGAATGCCTTTATGAAAAATAAACCTTTAAAATAGTGAAAAAACAAAATCGCTTAAAGAATCCTTTCCTGTATTAGTCTTCTATTATATATATATATGTATGTAAATATATATAATGTAGGCTTTCAGAATCTAGGAAAATATCTCTATCCTGACATAAGCTGCTTGTGAAGAACTGAAGAAGACATCATATACGATGTCTATTTGCATGTTTGAATTCATCTTGAAGTGTTAATTTTTAAACAAATTATGAATACATTTGCTAAATCTACTCTCTGTGGCACCATATTCGTTCCTGAAACTACAAAGGAGAAATGGCTTCTACTTACAAGCAAATCAGAACTGGTGGGGAGAACCAATCAGAAAACCAAGAATCTCAGGCACAACATGAAGAACATACTATGAAAACACAGAGGAGTGACTGCTATATTCTTTTTTTTTTTTTCTGTTTAGAGATTTATTTATTTGAAAGGCAGAGTTAGAGAGAGAGAGAGAGACAGACAGAGAGAGGTCTTAAATCTACTCGTATACTCCCCAAATGGCCACAATGGCTGGGGCTGGACCAAGCCAAAGCCAGGTCCTCTGTGTCTCCCACATGGGTGCTACCCACTTCTGATCCGGCTTTCTGCCTATGGCCTGAGAAAGCAGTAGAAGATGGCCAAGTCCTCGGCCTCTGTACCCAAGACCTGTCTCGGTCTCACCCTCTCTGTAGCTCTTACATAATAATAAATCTTTACAAAATATGTCAAAACAAAGACATATATAAAACCATACACTAGATATGTTATTCCTGGTGTCTAGTTGTTTCCTTATTGACATTCCATACTATACTGTATTTGAACTCTGCAAATCATGTTTTCCAAATCTATTTGTTAATTATTGGATGGCATTTATCTATTGGTCTTTTCCATGTCTGCGTGTTTTGCCAGCAAGGCACCAACTGTTCTATTTTAGAAACTGTGCTTCCAAGGATGTGTTCATATAAAAAAGTCCTAAAAGATGAAAGCTAAAGATAGTTTGAGAGGAATATGTATCCTTATATAAATAACTTTAATATGAAGCTGATTGTACAATACAGTTAGTGAAATTTTAATTAGTAAAATTATAAAGTCAAATGTGATAATATACTTCTTCAACAGTATCTTAATAGAGATTTCAACTAGCTATTGTATTCCCAATAAATTAAACTTCCTTTGTTCTTCCTTATATTGAAATTTTACATATCGACTTCTGTGCATGGTGTTCAGAGTTTAATTTGGCAAAGTTATGTTTTATTCAGCAGTAAATCGAAGCAAAAAGAATATGAAGGAAGAAGCATGAGATCTGGATTACGTCTTATCTTTTCACATTCTTATTAAGTACCTAATCAAAATTGCCCAAAGACCACTGATAGTTACTTTCCCAGAAAATTGGCCATAAAAATCCTACTCTGCATACTTCCATCTCGCATCACTGTAGTGTAGATTAATTGAAGTAAAGTAAATGACAAAATTTTTCTATAAAATGTAATTATGTATATTTAATTTGCCATATTATAACAAGGATCTGATACAGTTTAAATCTTGTTATACTGAACTGATTCAAATCATCTTCAACTCTTATATACTTCCGCAAAGTACAAGCACATAGAAATACTGAATGAAATATATTCAAATATTTTTACAAAATGATATCCTTAGAATATCAACAAAGATTGGGGAACAAAAGTAGGGTAGTAAAGGAGTGATCTTATGCCATAGGGATAATAAGTAATTTTTGAAGATGGAGATGAACTATAAAATAAATCTCTTCATAGAAGCAAGAACTTGGATACATATTACAACATGAATGAAACTCAAAAGCATTATGCTAAGTGGGCAAGGTCTGAATCAAAAGCCTACGTACTGCACTTCTCATTCCGTAATATAATGGTATAGATTCATTTCTTCCTTTTCCTCCCTGATAAAAAGCAACTAAAATTGTAGCCAAAACAGAAGAGATAATCATAAAAGGACCCTGAAATGTGGAAAGAGGAAGGTGGATTGGCCAGAAAAACTCAGGTCCTGAGATATGATAGTTAGTTCTTTGTTTTTCTTTTCCTTCCTTTCCTTTAAAAGTTACTCTAAATATCCTGACTGAGCACTGAATTAGTGTGGAACACCAAACAGCCACAAACTAAAAAAGTCCAAAGAAAAGCCTGACTTCTCAAACAAAAGACCAGGAGTAGGACATCCTTCAGCAACAAAAACTTTTTTTCAAATACCCATCCTATTTGAGTCATACGCCCACCCTCCCCACGGTGCCCCCTGCTCTGTGTTGTCAGAAGAGATGGCGAGGGGAGTCTGGACTTCATGTTCTCCTCATCTTGGTGGCAGATGGAGTCTCTCACCTTCTGAACTACAGAGTGGTGAAGGGTTTCAGAGAGGAATGATCAATAGAAAGGGATTCTCTCAATTTTGCTTGAAGTCTTACACAGAGACCTTTGAGCAACCCACATGTAAAATTGACTTACTATATTATAGGATTCAAGAACTGAATTTCAAGGTGAAAAAAGACTAGAAGAACACGATAAAAGCTCTGCAAATTAAGTTGTCGTTCGATTCCCAGCCCTCAAATGTAGACTAGGACCTACATGCTGAGCCTAACCAGAGTGATTGTCTGATAAAATATTGAAATAGAATCCCGAATCCCCTAATGTAATAGCAAAATAATCAAGAATATAATTGAAAATCCCTGGTGACATCTAGAACCACTAAAATCACATTTAAAAAGACAATTCATGGATGGTAGTTCTATGATGACTGAAATGGTGGAATTATTTAGTAAGGATTTTATTACAGCTGTTATAAAAATGCTTCAAACGAATCACTGTATTCTTAAAGTTGTATTTATGAAATTTTTACTCATTAAACAAAAGGTTTCTTACAAAATGTCTCATGGAGTAGCAGGTAAGGCAATTTTTTAAAAAAATAATGTTTTTAAAGATTTATTTATATATATGAAAGGCGGAGTTTATGAGACATGTGCGTGCACACAAACACAGAGCGAGAGAGAACAAAAGAGAGAGCGAGAGCGAGAGAATCTTCCATCTGCTGGTTCACTCCCTAAATAGGCACAATGGCTTCGACTAAGCTAGGCTGAAGCCAGGAGCCAGGAGTGGCATGGGCCCAAGCACTTGGGCCATCTTCTGCCTTCCCAGGTGTATTAGCAGTGAGCTGGATTAAAAGTGGTACAGGTGGGACACAAACTGGTGACCATATGGGTTGCTGGCATTGGGGGCCTCAGCTTTCCCCGCTATGCCATAATGCCAGCCCCAAACAAATTTTTTAAAAAGAAAGTTTCAGGCTGGCACTGTGCCACTGGTAGTTAAGCTGCTGCCTGGATGCCGGCATCCCATCACAGTTCAATTCCTGGTGGCTCCACTTTCCGTCCAGCTCCATGCTGATGCTCTTGGGAAAACAGCAGAAGATGGCCGAAATGCCTGAGGCCTTGCCACTCAAATTGGAGACCCTGATGGAGTTCCTGGCTTCTGGTTTCCCCCTGGCCCAGCCCCAGCAATGGTAGACATTTGAGGAGTGAAGCACTGAATGCAAGATTGCTCGCTCACTCTCTGTTTCTCTCTCTCTCTCTCTGTAACTCTGTCCTTCAAATAAATGAAATAAATCTTTAAAAACAAAAAATAGAAGATACATACTAGAATGAAATTAAAATTTTATATGTGAGAAACACAGTAAGGGAAATGAAAACCTCACTGGATGAACTCAATAGCAGAATGAACATGCATAGATGGTTGCAAAAGAAGAGAAAGAGAGTGAGGCTGAAGATGAATGAAACAACCCTAAGGTATGAGACAGTATAGGAAGGCAGGATCATATTAACAATGAATGACTCAGTCCAGGAAACAGTTGATAACCTGAGATAGAATTGACATTTAAAACATTAAATAATTTTAATAACCAGCATAATAATAGCTTCATGACCATAAACTTGAAAAATGTTAAAATATGAATTTGTATATAAAAGGATATTTTATGAAGCTTGACCTAAAAAGACTCAGAATAAAAATAGAAAAAAGAGAGTCAGTCAAAATAAGCCATTCAAAAAAGCACTGTGATTACATAACTTTATACTAGCTGTTGTTCAAAGAAACCTGACCTCTGTTTTCTACAAAGTGCTTCAGCAAATAGAAACAGAAAAAGCATCATTATCAGATACAATTCTGCTTTTAATTTCAAATTAAATTTAATTTTATAGAAATGGAAATAATTTATTACCAAATTATAAAATATCAAGTTTAACTAATACAGTAAATGCCTAACTATCAAATATACTTTAACTTTTAGCAAAATATATAACTAAATGACAGAATCGCTCAGTCTATTTTAGGTTGGCTGTCGAACTAGCTAAATGATAGAAAGGTTCTGATAGAAGTGATGTTGGTTTAAGAATATTAGTGTTGGGGCCTGTGCCATGGCTCACTTGGTTAATCCTCTGCCTGCAGTTCCGGCATCCCATATGGGCGCCAGTTCTAGTCCTGGTTGCTCCTCTTCCAGTCCAGCTCTCTGCTGTGACCTGGGAGGGCAGTAGAGGATGGCCCAAGTACTTGGGCCCCTGCACCTGCATGGGAGACCAGGAGGAAGCACCTAGCTCCTGGCTTCGGATCAGCGTAGCTCCAGCCGTAGCGGCCGTTTGGGGGTGAATCAACGGAATGAAGATATTTCTCTCTGTCTCTTTCTCTCTCTCTCTCTCACTGTCTAATTCTGTCAAAAAAAAAAAAAAAGAATATTAGAAGCCATTTTTTGTCTGACAGTAATTAGAAAATACACTCAAGTTTCCGTTATTGCCACTTTCATTTATTTGACAATTTAATCATCTTTTCTGTTTCCTGTAACAGAAGCAGAATAAAATAAGTGTGCGGAAGCACACAGATAGTTTATTCAAAAATGTTATAAAATTTTAAAGACATAGTTAAGGGTATCTGGGTTGGGTAAGAACAAAACATGTTACTTTTTCACTTTATAGGGTACTTATATGTTCTTTCAGAGGTAATAGCTACTAACTCATCTCTTGGAATGTCATTAAGGAAGACAGTCGAACAACCAGCAACTGAAGATCTGTGATGAGTTCTTCATTACTGTTTTGTTTAAAGTCAATTCCTGCCCTTGGATGGGTATGCTAAGGAAATATCAATTTTAAAAAGTCATTCTTAGCGTGAAAGCCAATTGTTACTGCCTTTCTGGAGATAGATGGACAGCACATAGTGAAATTACATGTACATATAGCTTGACCCAGTAGTTTTATTGTTTTAAAGGAGTGAAAAGTTGCTAAGTAGAATTTAAAGATCCTCACCATAATCACAAAAATGATAAGCATGCAAAGTAATGGATATGCTATTTTGCTAGATTCAGCCCTTTCTCAATGTATATGTATATGTACATATAAACCTCATGTTGTACATTATAAAATATATAAAATTTTTATCATTTAATTAAAAAATCAATGTAATATTTCATTTTAAAAGGCAAGGTGTAGAGAACAGTTAAGAGCATTGACATAGTGCATTGCAGGATTTGTGGATATCTTGGAGCACTTGCTACTTGTGTCAACTTAGATCCCATGTCACTTTCTCCCTTGTGTACAATGCAAATATAATAAGAATATCTTCCTCATTAAACACAATGCTTCACACATAATATTACCTTGACGAAATATTTTGCAGGTTTACCAAGGGGTACATACAATAATTTTTCTAAAAGCATTTTTTAACACTTTAAACAAAATTCTGAAGTAACAACTAACATACAAGGAACTAAAGTCCCACATTTGCATGTCTTAAGTCACTGTTCCCATAAACATACATGAAATAGATTTTATGCTATAGAATGAGAACAACTCCAATATAAATTAAGTAGAAAAATTGAATATTGAAATAATCTGGGTTATATTTGTTATCTCTTTAGTTAACAGAGTTAATCATATGTATATAAAATCAATTGAAAATAGATCTCAGTAAAAAATAAGTAGGGGGAATAAGTGAGTGAGGTGGAAGTTTGTAACTAAAGCTGTATAGTTCTGTATACATCCTTATGGACTTACTTCTAAGGATACAGTTTAAAACCTTGTCATGGGACTCCAAATCCTATTAAAATTGGTGATAAAATGCCATCTTAATTGTTAAAGTGATCATATTAAGTATTAAAGTGAACATATAGATAGGATTAAGTGTTAAAGTGATCATATAAATAGCATCAAGTGTCTGGTAATGATAATGGAATTAAAAAGGAGGGGATGCCCAACATGGGAAGCAGTCCATACAGCAGAGTCATAGAATGACAATCACTTTAAGTAACTCCCTGACCTCAGAATCAGCCCTTAAGGCATTCAGATCTGGCTGAAAAGCCCATGAGAGCATTTCTGGCATGGAAAGCCAAGACACTACATGAAGGAGCTCTGTGAGTGAGACCCCAGTGGAAAGAAGGGGCCATCAAAAAAGGATATACTTTTCTCTGAAGGGAGGAGACAACTTTTACTTTGCCTATATGACTTTGTCTACTTTGCCCATATGGCCTTTTTCTATATGGCCCTGTCTGAACACTGACAGTTTGTCATCACAAAAGACTTCCATATCCTTGGCAGCTCATGGTGAGAGCCTCAGGTGATCACTGATGTCGTAAATAAGAGTGTCAGTTGTTAAATCAACAACAGAAGTCACTGTGCACTTACTCGCCATGTAGGACCTCTGTCCTTAATGGGTTGCACTATGATAATTAACTGTAAAACTTGTTCTCAAACAGTACTTTATATGTTGTGTGTGTGCGTGTGTGTGCAAACTTTTGAAATCTTTACTTAGTATAGAGTTGGTCTTCTGTATTTAAAGCTAATTAAAAATGAATCTTAATGAAGAATGCGATGGAAGAGGGAATAGGAGGTGGGTTAGGAGTGGGGGTGGGAGGGTAGGTATGGGGGGAAGAATCATTGTATTCCTAAAGTTGTACCTATGAAATTTGTCTTCATTAAATAAAAGCTTTACATAAAAAATCTGAGTTATTTAATTTAGCCATAAATACTTATATGTCTTTTTGTGTTAGAGTTATTTTATCTCTAGAAAGATACCTGGAGCTAAAACTATCAAATTGTTAACAGCAGATACTTTAAGGAGAGGTTTAGAATCTTGAACCACTATACCACAGTGCTGGCCCTGTAGTACAGTCTTAATGTGGGGGCCAGCATTGTGGTGTAGTGGGCTAAATCTCCACCTGTGGCTCTAGCATCCTATATGGGCACCAGTTCTTGTCCTCACTGCTCCTCACCCATTCAAGCTCTCTGCCTGGGAAAGCAAAGGAGGATGACTCAAGTCCTTGGGCCTCTGCACATATGTCGGAGGCCCAGAGGAGTTGCGTGGCTCCTGGCTTCTGTCTTCAGCCTGGCCCAGCTCCAGCCATTGAGCCCATTTGGGGAGTGAACCAGTGTATGGAAGTTCTCTATGTCTATAACTCTGCCTCTTAAATAAAATCTTAATGAAATAAAGAGGGATATTTTTATACATAGTTTTAACTTTTACAATATATGTGTACATATCACTCATTTAATTTTTTATAAAGATTTATTTATTTATTTGAAAAATAGAGCTACATAGAGGCAGAGAGAGAAAGTCTTCCATCCACTGGTTCACTCCCCAAGTGGCCACCACAACCATAGCTAGGCCAATCCAAAGCCAAGAGTCAGGAGCTTCTTCTGGGTCCCCAACATGGGTGCAGAGGCCCAAGAGCTTGGGCCATTTTCTACTGCTTTCCCATTCCATAGCAGAAAGTTGGACTGGAAGTGGAACAGCTGGGATTTGAACCAGTGTTTATATGGGCTGCCAGCACCACAGGTAGTGGCTTTACCAGCTATGCCACAGCACTGGCCCTTCATTTAATTTTTAAAAGTTAAAAAATAAAACAATGCAAATTTTATGTGTTTTCCTCACTATGGTAAAGTATATTTACCAATTTTGCATTATGAATATGAATCCTGACTATGTATTAAATGAAAATCTTTTCTGTGAAAGCAATAACCTGTTTTGTGACATAGAGAAATAGAATTTTAAAAAATACAATAAATAACCATTTTGATCCAGATAACCTATATTCTATCTATAGAGTTAATAAAAAGCATCAAGCTTTGAAAGATAGAAAATTTTGTCTAGATTTTCTATGTGGTCTAAGCTATTAAATAAAATATATTATATGACAGAACATTTCCATAGTCCAGGCAGAAGAAGCTTTTTCTATAAAATTTGTGTTGTTGGTTTCATTATTAAATTTTATTTTGCTAAGATGTGAGACACTGACAATTTCTGTTTAGCCTCTTGAGCTCTCATCCTCCACAGTCACATGAATCGATACTAGTCCCCAAACTTGGTCTGATTTTTGGGCCTAGCAGTCAATATTTAGGTACTGAGAAGCAATTAAGTGGAATACATATAATAAAACTTAAAGGACTATCTAAAAAAGAACAAACATTTAAAAATATCTAATTAACCACAAATAGGATTCTATAAAAACTAATATAAATCTTTTACAGTTTAGTGGCTATGCAATTGAAAGTGAAACCTGAAGAAATGTTTTTTGGAGAAGGAATCATGGGAATGAAGTCAATCACAGTGCTAAGAATGTTCTGTTCACCTTCAGAATCCGGTGATAAAACATGAGCCTGTTCCATCACCTTTCCTTTTCCAATAACTCCACTGGTTATAGTGATGCAGCAGATTAAGCCACTGCTGGAATGCCTGCATCCTGCTTCAGATACGGCTTCTTGCTAACACTCTGGGAAAATTAGTGGCTGACTACCAAAGTACTTGGACCTCTACATCCACTCAGCAGACCTGCCCAGAGTTCCTGCCTTCAAGCGTCAGCCTGGCCCAGTCCCAGCTGGGTGGGCACTTGGGAGTAAGCCAGCTAGTGTGAGATTTTCTCTCTCTCTCTCTCTCTCTGACTTTGTCTCTCCCTCTCCTCTCTCTCTCTCCCCCTCCGCCTTTCCCCCTGCTCCCCTTGTCACTCTGTCTTTTAAGTATATGAAAATAAATAAGCATTTTACAAAAGAAAGAACCCAGAAATATCATGTCATTAGTACAAGCATCAGTAGAAAAGTTCTATAGAATTGTGATATTCTGGCCGGCGCCGTGGCTCAACAGGCTAATCCTCCGCCGTGCGGCGCCGGCACACCGGGTTCTAGTCCCGGTCGGGGCACCGGATTCTGTCCCGGTTGCCCCTCTTCCAGGCCAGCCCTCTGCTGTGGCCTGGGAGTGCAGTGGAGGATGGCCCAGGTGCTTGGGCCCTGCACCCCATGGGAGACCAGGAGAAGCACCTGGCTCCTGCCTTCATATCAGCGCAGTGCGCCGGCTGCAGCGCGCCGGCCGTGGCGGCCATTGGAGGGTGAACCAACGGCAAAAAAGAAAGACCTTTCTCTCTGTCTCTCTCTCTCTCACTGTCCACTCTGCCTGTCAAAAAAAAAAAAAAAAGAATTGTGATATTCATAAAGTTCCATCTTCATCAGATTAACATAATCAGATGGATCATATACTAAAAAGGTTTTGGTATATCATTAATATTTAATAAGTTAAAACATGTTAAACCATAAGACAAGTGTAAGGAAATGTAAGCGTTTAACTTTCTTCTTTGATGATGAAAGTGGATGTTCTATTGAAAATTCTTATCAAAACACTAATAAACATTGGTTTTTCTATTTTTCTGTTGCATCGTCAAACACCATGATTGGTTTGCTTTTTGAGTAAATTGGCATTATTACAAAAATAGAGGAGCTCTGTAAGCACATCTGCTTTCATTAATCCACTTTCAGAAATGAATTCATAGTAGACTCATTAGAAATTATTGAAATCTCTCCAATTATGTGTGCATTGTGGTGCATAATGAGGCATTTTTTTATCCATGAGGTAAAACTATTTAAAATATTTCATCTTACCTGAAATGTCAGTTTTAGTTTATATTTTTTATATATCAGGTAGATATTTTATCAGGTTTTTTTATTTACCAACTTCACTGGAGATAAAAAACTGAAAGTTTCATTGCACTAAGGATAATTGTAGTTGATGAATTAATGAAGAATGAATGTGCAGATGGACAAATAGAATGTTTCATTATATAATAGTCGATATTAATTAATGCAATGGACAGTGTGTCCCATCTTTGACCATGCAATTACAAAATACATTTGTTAATACATTTGTAGCATTATAATTTTAATGTGGACTGCTTAAATTGACTTAAAATAAATTCCATTACAAAAAGCGTAGCAAATAAAAGTCAGAGAAAAGAAAAAATATTCCACATTTTGAGACTCAATGTTTGTGGATTTCACATCTCTGTATTTCCATTACTGTCTACTTTATGTTGGTCTGAATTTAGTTACTCAGAACTTTGGTGGAAAAATACAAGAGTAAGTCAGATATCTGTTGATAAATTTAGAGATACTGACTAATTAACTGAACTCATATCCATTCATCAACAATTGTCAGGGTATTTTAGGCCAACCTAAATATATCTAAATATATATCTTTATCTTAGTGTCCTGGATAATTTGAATACAAGCACACTTGTAACCCTGAATTACTGATGTAATTATGGTTGTGTGCTGACTTGGCTAGGTGAGTAGTGATTTCGGGCTTCCATTACCTTGACATCTGTTCTGAGTTACTAAAATTCAGCATGTTTCTCTGGTTTGGTTTTCTTGTTTTGTCCTTGCACAGCTGCAAATCTGACCACAGCAAATCTAATTCAGAGATGCAGAAAAGTTTATGATAAATCAATAAGTATTAGATAACGTTTATCAGTTTCATAACCTCATAATTGATATTTTCTTGGACTTTATCAGCCTCCTGAAAGTTGATGGAAAAAAACCATAGTGGCAAAATACTGGACAAGTAACACTTGAAGTGGAAGCTGAATATAATGTCCATGTGTTTGAAAACATGGTCAAACTTTAGGGGACATTTCAGATTTTTACAAACTGAACTGTATACACTATGGAACAAGCATGTGACATTTCCAAGTAGAAAAATATCTATCTAATTTAAAGATTTATTTATTCACTTATTTAAAAGTCATAATTATAAAGAGGGAGAGAGGGAGGGGAGAGAGAGAGAGGGAGAGAGGGGGAGATGGAGAGAGAAAAGAGAGAGAAAGAGAGAAAGAGAAACACACTTCCATCTGCTGGTTCACTCGCCAAATAGCCGCTGTAGCCAGGGCTGGGCCAGGCAGAAGCCAGGAACCAAGAGCCCCTTCTGGGTCTCCCATGTGACTTCAGGGGCCCAGGGACTTGGGCCTTCTTCCACTGCTTTCCCAGGCATATTAGCAGGGAGCTGGATCGGAAGAGGAGCGTCTGGGACTCCAAATGGCACCCATGTGGGATGCCAGTGCTGCAGATAGTGGCTTAACCTACTATGCCACAGTGCTGGCCCCTAAATTTTGTTTCTGTTTGAATCTTTATATAATGATTGCATTTCAAACTTTGTGTTTGATTTATGTATTGCTGCACTGCAAACCATCCTCAAATTCAAGGTAAACTTATGGACTGTGTGTTACAGGCATTTAGAAAATGTGTGTCAAGTTCAGAATGTCACTGTTCAGTAGTGTCTGAAGTAGTGTGAGAGGCAGCTGGAGGCTGGAATCATTTAAAAGTATATTCATTCATGAGTCTAATAATTATTGCTGTTTTTTTCTTTGTCCTTGGAAGAGGCCCTTGGACAGAACATGTACATGTGGCTTCCCCATGGGGCTGCTTGTGTTTCCACACTGCACAGTGGCTGAATTTCAGGAAGAATCCTCTGATGTAAATAGGGAGAAGCTATTTATGAACTTTATGAACCTATCTTTTATGAACTTTAATAACCTAGCCTCAGAAGTTTAAGACTGTTCAAATTCAAGGAACTAGAACATAGATCCCTAGCTCTTGAATGTCAGCATATAAAAATCACATTTACAAAAAGCATATGGCATAGGAGATATTGTGGTTGTTTTGGGAAAATGCACTCTGGTACAGGCAGATGATGCAGACATTTTACCAAAGAAGATATGCAGATAGACCAACACACATACACAGACAGAGAGACACGAAAAGATGATCAGTATCATTAGTTATCAGAGAAAAACATTAAATCCAAAATAAAATGTAACTATACACCCATTAGACTAGAGAATTAAAAAGACAGAATATACCTAGCATTAGTAAGTGGAGCACACATAGGTTGCTTCTGGGAATGCAAATGGTACAACCATCTTGGAAAACATGTTAGCAGTTTCTTACAGTGTCAAAAATATTATCCACAGAATCCAGTAATTGCTCTGAAAGTTCTTTATCAAAGAAAAATAAAGACATATGTCCACACAAATATCTGAATATGAATGTTTATAGCAGCCTTATCCATATTTATATATACACTAATATCAATATTTACACAGATATATTTATTTATCCACGGAAAATATATGGAAAAAAAATCCCAAGTACATCAATATGTGAATAGATAAATAGCTTTTGCTATGTCTGTGAAATTCTACTTAGCAGTAAAAGGGAAAAATTACTAATACATTCAATATCAATGAAAAACTCAAAAAATCATGCTTTTTAAGGAATTAAGAATATACCATCTCAAAATGTCTTAAGATGTTTTATCAGTTATTTTAAATTGAATTCACATTATGAACTGTAACATCAGAAAGGGCCACTTAGGCCTGTCTTTCACCACATGCACAAAGACATAGAGAATCTTCTGGTAAGAACATGTTTCACACACCAAAGCCTAAAAATATCTTTGATTATAAGGAGTGATGATTGGGGCTGCAGTGAACCTGAATGAACAAATTCTGTAAAATAAACCTCGTTTTCCACTAGCTTCTTTTTTTTTTTTTTTACTTTTAAGATTTTAATTTATTTGAGGTAGAGTTACAGAGAGGGGGAGAGATAGATAGAAAGTTCTCCATTGGCTGGTTCACTACATCAATGTCCACTAGCTTCTACATCCTTTTCTACATCCTCTTCCTTGCACCCAGACTTAGTAATATCTCTAGAATTTACCACTCCAGTCCAGATGCCCATGTGTCCTGTCATTGTTTTCCAGAATGTATTCCTTTGTCTAAAACATTTAGTCAAATCATGCTTTGGCCATTTATTTCAAGTTCACTCTATTGTGACCATCCCTACATACAGGTAAATTTAATAAAACCTTTATGCTTTTCTCTTGTGAATCGGTTCCAACCTAAGAGACCAAATAAAACTAAGAGGACTAGAAAGGATTTCTTCCTCTTTTACATAGTGCAGTAGGCACCAGAATTTTTTTTTAAAAAAATATTTACTATATAATTTTATGTATATGAAATTTTAGAAAACACAAAAACTATCTATAAGGAACAAGAACAGACCAGTGGTTTATCTAGGAAGAGGGTATATGGGAGGAATAGTCCTTTGTGCCATTTTCTAGAAGTTCAAGTGTAAACTTGGATTTTATAGTCAGCCAATAACACTCTGTTCTCAGGCATTTGAATTTAAGAAAATGATAGCATTAGGCCGGCACCGTGGCTCACTAGGCTAATCCTCTGCCTTGCGGCGCCGGCACCCACAGCAAAGGAAGACCTTTCTCTCTGTCTCTCTCTCACTGTCTAACTCTGCCTGTCAAACAAAAAAAAAAAAAAAAGAAAGAAAGAAAGAAAGAAAAAGATAACATGGTGGAAGGATAGTTAAGAATTTATTCATGCCTCTGATGACATGCTATAGCATCTCAGTGCAGTAAAATGATGTCAGATCAATACACTATCCTGGCAGCTTCCGTAGCGTGACAGTGTTTGTGTCTGCATTGCCCAAGATTCCTTTGTTTTCTATTCATCTCCTGTTCTTGGTTCTTAAGACGTAATATTGATTCTGTTAACTACACTAGTCTTCTAATAAATTTCCATTTGGCTTATGTTACCTGGAGTCAGCTTCTGTTGCCTTAAAAAAAGAACCCTAATGACAACAGACTCCTAAGTGCTGAATAATGGAAAATTTCCTTATTATGCAACAGGAAAACATCTCAGTAGGGAATTCCATAGGAATACAATATTCTGTTCAATATAGCTAATGGTACTATTGTTTCCAATTCATATTGGCTTGCATTACAGTCATATTATAAGAAACAGCATACTTCACATTAATTTTGCAGATGATTATAATAAATTGCCTGGCTTCTAGATCCTTCATCTATCAAGGTCTCTACTTGGTTCTGCTTAGTTTAAAATTGAGACTCAAACCAGTATCACCCTCTGGAGCTACCTCTTTTCCAGTGAAGGTTTTCTTAGTGTCTCTGTTGATTGTTACATTGATAAGCTTCAAGTCAACTTTGATGCTAATTCTAGTTGAATTTTTCTATTTGGTTTTTTTTTTTTTTTTTTTTTTTGACAGGCAGAGTGGACAGTGAGAGAGAGAGACAGAGAGAAAGGTCTTCCGTTGCCGTTGGTTCATCCTCCAATGGCTGCCACGGTCGGTGCGCTGCGGCCAGCGCACCGCGCTGATCCGATGGCAGGAGCCAGGTGCTAGGTGCTTTTTCCTGGTCTCCCATGGGGTGCAGGGCCCAAGCACTTGGGCCATCCTCCACTGCACTCCGGGGCCACAGCAGAGGGCTGGGCTGGAAGAGGGGCAACCGGGACAGAATCCGGCACCCCGACCGGGACTAGAACCCGGTGTGCCGGCGCCGCAAGGCGGAGGATTAGCCTGTTGAGCCATGGCGCCGGCCTGAATTTTTCTATTTGTTGACTAGATTTCTTGGCAAAGGTTTTCCTTCTTACTTAAGTTAATTCTACATCCTCATTGTTTCTTTATCTTTGTGCATATATCTTAGGACTTGGTTCCTTTAAGTGCTTTGGTGCTACATGAAGCCAAGCCTCCATTTCTTTGAGCTTTGCCTTTTGGCAATTCCATTGGTTGCCAGTCAACAGATTTCCCTAGCACCATTTTCCTGCCAGAACATCCACTGGCTGCCCTCCAGTGGACATTGCTGATTACATGGGCAGGATGCCTGCTTGCTTATCTTTCTGCCTACTGCCTACTGGCAAATCCCCTAGCACTAGATTTGCCAGTACAGACTCTTATTACTAACTTCCAGAACCTTCTCAGACCATGTTTCCATAGCTTGATAAAAAAAAAAAATTGGTCTCTAGGCCTCTTAGTTTGTTTACTCTGCTCTGATGGATGACTTGGTAAAATCATAAACCTAGTTTTCATTTACAGCACAGTTAAATCCATTTTTCTTATATTTGGCTCAGTTGGTTAAGTTAGATTAGATTAGATTTCTCATATTTTGTGTCTTACGCTTTCTCTTACCTCCCTTTCTACTTATTAAATGCTGCTAGAAAAACTTTCATCCTTCTTCAAGGCATTCTGGAAATTTCTGGAAATATCCTTCTAATGTAAATTTATACACGAAGATACTCTCAGCAGTCTTTGCAATACTGTTAAGTTACTTCCTCTGTTTGAAAATAGGCACATAACAGAGTCTGAATTTCAAGAGGAAGAGATTAGATTTTCTGCTTCCTTCATATTTTCATGGTGTTTTCAATTACAATTATTCAGAAAAATTAATATGATGGTAACACAATATCAATAATTTTTAGGATTTTTTTTCTATTTTTCCTATTGCCTAACAAAATTATTATTTTTAAGATCATGTTTTTGAGTATATAAGTACAGAAGCTTATTATCTGAATATGTTGTCTTATTTAAAATATAAAACCACTTGCATCTTACACTATGCCAGGTTTATTAGTACATCCATGCCATTTAACTGGATTGGAACCTTAAAATATTTATCAGGATAGATGTACACTCTGCTGTAACAAAAGGCAGGCAAATGTGGGTATAAATACATATTCAAAGATATCAAAGTCAAGTTTAATTACATTCTATTTCAGATGGCATTCCATTCCATTTATTTGGAATTTGATTCTTCAGAAAAAATATCAAATTAATATTTTGTATACACTTAGAATTAGTCTTTCTTTCACATAAATAATTTATATTTTATCACTCATGTCCTAAGGAAGGGCAAATTTATAAACAAAACCCACTAACCCATGACTATATATGTTAAGTATGGATTTCAAGCCTGTTAATATGATATTTAATGATTCCTAATGTCCTGTTTATTTGAACTGGCTCTTAATGTCTCAAACCAGTAATGACCTAAGGAGTACTTTTCCTTCAATATACTTTTACCAATATATATTTTAAAGTCCTGAAAACAACTATGCTTATATTAAAAGCAGTGCAATGGGTTAGTATTCTTGAGCATCAAAATTAAGATTGTAAATAATTCCACCATTCATGTGTCTAGGGGTAGAGTGTGCAGCCCATTCCTTCTAAGAGTGATCTTAAGGCAATGTTATTTCCCATTCTTTCCCCCAACGTGAAATCAGACATCTTTTATTCTGTTATTTTATTTCCAATTGGTGAACTTTTTCACTCTTTTTTTTTTTAAAGATTTATTTTTATTTATTTGAAAGAGTTACAGAGAGAGGTAGAGACAGAGAGACAGGTCTTCCATCCACAGGTTCACTCCCCAATTGGCTGTAATGGCCAGAGCTGCGCTGATGCGAAGCCAGGAGCTTCCTCTGGGTCTCCCACAAAGGTGCAGAAGCCCAAGGAGTTGGGTCATCTTCTACTGCTTTCCCAGGCCATACCAGAGAGCTGGATCAGAAGTTGAGCAGCCGGGACTAGAATAGGTGCCCATGTGGGATGCCAGCCAGCGCTTCAGGCCAGGGCTTTAACCAGCTGCGGCACAGCACCAGCCCCGACTCTCTTAAAGTTATAAGGCTAAATTGACTCTTTCTTTTCCTTTCTGTCTGGTTCTGTGCTATCATAGCTGATTATTCCAACATGGATGGAGATCGAAATTGATTTTGAGGATGTTGCTGACCTGGCCTCCTGTAATCATAGTTATGACATTTTCTGTGTCAGGATGTGGTGCATTTTCAAATGAAAAAATGTGTTACATGCCTCAGTTTTCACAAAAGAAAATTATATGTGTTACCTATTTACCAGGAAAGCTAACATGTTTTAAGTAAATATTATTTATTTGCATTGTAAGCACATTTATAACTTAGTTGATGTCCTTAAAGACTTGAGAAAATTACTGTTCATAAGAATCACATTGAATTTACGATTTAAAAGACAGTTGATTACTTGGGTGTTCTTGTTTAAATCCCCAAAGAGCAAGCTACTCAGACTATATTAACTCAACTCCTTGAAGCAATGCTTTTGTTTTAATACAGAACTAGGTAAAAATATTCATATGATAATATTTCTTCATTCTGTGGTGCCTTCATTTCTCTTTATTCTAAATAGCATCAGATCTTTATTGTCATCTTTTTTTGATTTAGTGGATTGATTTTAAATAGCCTAAAATTTCTCAATATGCCCGAATACTGGTATGAAACTGAACCAATATTCTTTTCTCCCTGTTTGGAGACTTCTCTTATCCACTCTTATCCTAAACTCTTCAGTGCAAAAACTGCACTTTCTCAGCAGCACCAGGATCTGGCTATACTTTATTGAACATCTGCTCATTCTGAGCAAGGTACAATACTAACTGTTGTAACTTCTTTTATCTTACTGAATCCTTACAACTGCATTCTGGAGGCAGAATATAGGTTTAGACATTAAGCATCTAGTACATTATAGGTGATTGAAAATAAGTACCTGATTTGTGATATGATAAAAAAAAATTGGTTTCCCAATATCTCTCTAAACATGACCTTCAATTGTTTGAATTATTATATTTACAAAATCAAGTACTTGAACTTATTTATAATGGATTAAAATAAGATAGATTTATGGATTGATAAATTTGTGCAAGTGTGATAAAACAAACAGAACAAACTGTTATATGTGGGATCTAAGTGGTGCATGTAAGAGTGCTCATTGTATGATTCTTTCAAATTCTGTATATGCTTGAAACATTTCTTAATAGAGTACTGGAAAATATAAATACTTGATAGTCATATACTTGCATGAACATTTTCAAATGTCATGTTGGTCCTACCTGCCCAACCAATGTGTATTTGTTGTTCCATGACTTGTGAGTACCACCTTGCTGATACCTAAGTAAAGAGCATAGTGGTTAAAAACACAGACTTTGAAGATCCATCTTCGTACACTTATTTTCTGCCTCTTCCATTTACTAACACTGCTCACCTGTATATTAGGAAAAAATACAGTATCTGCCTGATATAATGAAAGGGTTATGAGAAGATAAATTGGAACTCTTAAAGCAATGACTTATACATATTAAGAGCTCAATATCAGCTGGCTATTATTGTTACTTATCTGATGATACAGGTACTGCTGTTTTCTTCTCAACTGTACTTAACCAAAAGTAGGTTCCCCAGATTAACAAATTACTTGTGTTTTCATTTTAACCTCTGACCATACCACAAATTGGAAATGTTGGTAGTATTCATATCTGTCACAATTTTATATACTTTAACTTGTCCCTTTAGGAATCAATATTATAATCTGTGTGAATCTTCAACGTGGTGATGTTTATACTGCATCTCTTCTACTCAAGGCATGAAAGGCTGTTATTAAGTTGACGTCAACAGCATCTTGAAATAAAGATATTCACATTTTATATTTACTTGCTCTAATTTCAAATGTTCGATATGTGTTAATAGTCATTTAGTTAAAATAAGGAGAGTGAATTGCTAATGACGTCTTAAAAATCAAAACTGTAAGTCAGCATTTGTTGCCTAGTAACCCAATTATCTATCTTTTTTTGCCCACTGCCAGTTCTGCTCAAAAATAGATTAATTACAACATATTTTAAATAAATACTATTACAGATTTCCTATTTGTCAAAGCAAAATTTAAATACCATTGTCATTTGCTTGTAAAGGGTTCACATCAGGTAAAAATAATATCTGCTTAATAAATACAATTATCAGATCTAAATCATAGCAGAGCCAACTGAATTGTCAGTCAAGGAATGTTTACCATTGAAGTGCCCAAAAGAAAATGAGTAAGTTTCTTCTTTTTGATTTCTCCACAAAACAGTATTCCTTTAGCTGGTAACATCTTCAGGTGAAAACATCACATAGTCCTTTCCATTTTTCTCAAATGTAGAACAGATTGATAATTGCAATGTAATGCTAGATTGATCACTCCTTCAAATCATATTATTTAAAAAAAATCTTACTTGTGGAAGAGTTGTAGAACTATGGAGTATGTGGAACTCAGTGTGAATTATTGTAGAAAGTGAAAGGTTATTTCTGATTTTCTAAAATTACCAAATTTCTGATGGCCAAAGCATATTTTTAAACATTCATAGTGCTTTGAAACATTACGTATGGATGAAAAGGAAAGGAAGAGAGGAAACAATAGGAAGATTTCTGTATTCCATATAAATTCCCATTACAACTTATGATAATAGCTGATATACAGTGAGTGATCTAGAAATAGTTGTTGATGATGATCAGTTGCACATTTTGTATGTACTAATGTCAGTGCATGAACACATTGCTTGTGTTTCTAAAACCAAAGCAAGCAATAATGTTGACAAATGACCACATTCTCAGCTGCTTCTAAGTACTGGTAGTTCAAAGTCAAGACCCTCATCCGTTTATCAAGACTGTAACTGAAATTCAGCTTCAATGTATTTGTCCAACCTGAACATTTAAGCATAAACACCATTTATCTGGAGTTACTTTTATTCTCTTTAGATAGGTTGTGAGGGGGAACTTTTTTTTCTCAACATGTGTTGGACGGTTTAAGAAGTACTGGCCTTCATATGAAGAATGAGGTTTCTATACTCTAGAAATGAAAATAATATTTTTGGGAAAAAAAAAAACCTCTGGCTTCCATTTTGTGAAGTTAAACTAGTTTACTGTTACAGTTTAACTTCCAGATTTTGGAGTTAAAGGAGGCTAAATTAAAATATTGCATCAATTTCTAGTCTTACGCCCTCGGACACATAACTGAAGCTTGCTGAGTCTTTATTAAGAATTCCCATCCATAGAAATTTTGTGAGAATTAGATGATGTATAGTATGCATTTAACAGACTGTCTAGTATATGTTAAGTACTCAAGAATAAATGGAAAGGCTGATTTTAAAAGTGCTTTAATGTAAAAAGAAATCCACATCAGGTTAACTATTTTATAACCACCGTATTTGTGTATGTCCTGTTATTCCTCATGTTTATTCATTCTCTTTATTGTCCCATCCTTTGGAACCATGCTTTTTAAATTAGTTTTCAAATGTTCATTCACTACCAGGTGGCTTCCTCAGACTTTATGAGGGAAGATTTTAGCATTACAACTTTTGAAAATTGCGGAAATTATCAAATTAACATAAAACCATGGAGAAAATAAAGTTAACTGACTCTTTATACTCATATTAAGCTTCAACAGTTTAATATTTTACAAACCTTGTTTATCCATTTCCCAAGCGCTAGCATCATCTAGCTCAACGTGACTCGATTGCTTTCTTTTCTAAGAATCCTTTTCTTTAGAAAGACTGCGGACTATTAAGTAAATTCATCGTTTGCTTCAGGAAATTTCTAGAAATCAATTTCTCACAAATAATGATCTGGTCATCTGGGTAAACAGCTCACTTATTAAGCAGAAATTTATTTATGAAGACTTGCTTTAAGATGCTTCTTACCTCTCTGTCCATGAGTCCTAAAGTACTATATTATGAACTTTCCCCAATCCCATTCATTTCTCTGCTTTAAATCACTCCATCCTGAGACACCACTAAGATCCTTTCAAGATAGTGTTCTGTCTTATTGATATGATTTGTACAGATTTAGTATTGCTCCAAACAGGTTGTCTGATGTTACTTAGGGAAAATCAATACCTATATATATGATTTGTGTGCGTGTGTGTCTAAACAAAACTTTTTGCAGAAGTTAAAAGCAAAACAAATATAGAATGTCATTTCAACTATAAATTTTTCAGTTGTTGTTTCCATACTTAACATAATTAACAAGTATTCTATGAAATCAAAAACAATTAATATTTGAGTTTCCCTTTTTATTTCAAAGATGACATTTTAAGATTTTATTTCATTTCTAATTAGATTTCAAAAAAAAATCCATTTGTTGCGTTGGGTTACTAGATCTATAATGTGTCTTTTACTCTACAACATAATGCTCAGCTTATTTTTTTTTAATGCCACTGATGTGTTGGAACCAGATCACTTGTATTATAAAGTGACCTATTTTCTAGACTTCACCTTTCTTCCTCATGGTATGCCTTAAATTTTTGTCCTATTGACTTACTATATTTCATGTAATCTACAGATACATTTACAGGTTTTATTTTGATGTGGGGCAACATTTTGATAAGATATCAAATAGATGGTGCTGCACACTTGCTGTTTGTCAATAGCAAGAGGCGTAGGGTGTAGGGATGTCCAGTTGTCAGTTATACTAAGACTCATCAATGGGCTCTTGTGGTATCAGTCTTAGTCCTCCACTATAAATTTCTTCATCGGAACTCTACCTAAAAGTTTCAGGATCTATTGAAGTTTTTTGGCTACTTCCATTGTTTCATTATATTAAAAAATGGAAACTTTATAGTATGCTCATTCCTTCCATATTTGTTAGCAATAAATTATTTTATGAGGAAGAATTTCCCTCACTGAGTACTTGATTAGTCTGACATTAAGTTTGTACGGGAAATGGAGGATAAATTTGGATTATCTCCTCTCACTTCTTAATTTTCGGAGTTATGAAAGTGTGCCTTCACAGCATCCAGTGGTGACCAACAATATTTCTTGAGTAACATCAATATTAAATTTGATGCATTTGCAACTTAAAGTTTACTACTTTTTTTATTTTAACATTTGGTGAGCTATTCCTAGGATTTAAATTCTTTTTTTTTTTTTTTTTTTTTTTTTACAGGCAGAGTTAGACAGTAAAAGAGACAGAGAGAAAGGTCTCCCTTCCGTTGGTTCACCCCGAAATGGCCACCACGGCCGGTGTGCTATGCTGATCCGATGGCAGGAGCCAGGAGCTTCCTCCTGGTCTCCCATGCAGGTGCAGGGCCCAAACACTTGGGTCATCCTCCACTGCACTCCCGGGCCACAGCAGAGGGCTGGCCTGGAAGAGGGGCAACCAGGACAGAATCCGGCGCCCTGATTGGGACTAGAACCCCGGGGTGCCGGCGCCGCAGGTGGAGGCTTAGCCTAGTGAGCCGCGGTAAAGTCCAGTAAACACTCCCTTTTTCTTTTTTAAGATTTAATTATTTATTTGAAAAGCAGAGATAGAGAGAAGGGGAGAGAGCTCCTCCATCCACTGGTTCACTTCCCAGATGGCTGCAATGACCTAGGCCGGGACTGGGCCAGGCCAAAGCCAAAGCCAGGAGCACTTGGGCCATTCTCCGTTGCTTTCCCAGGCCCATCTAGCATGGAGCTAGATCAGTAGTGGAGTAGCCAGGACTCAAACTGCCCATATGGGATGCAGGCACCGTTGGTAGAGACTTAACCTTCTATGCTTCGACACTGGACCTTATTTTGTTTTTCTTTAGTTTCAGTGCAAAAATTTTAGAGCAACATTCACAACTCCTGAATACACGTCTCAGTGATTGTCACAAAGCAATCATATTTGTGTGAGCATCACCCATTTTAAAAATTTAAATGGAATATTATTGGCTCACCCCCTTTATGTGCCATCCTGATCTATATAATTTCCTTCTTAACAAACGTAAGCATCCTCACATCTTAACAACATAAATTTGTGTTTCTTATTTATGAAGTTACTATGAGAGGAACTGTCCATTTATGCCCACTTACTTTGACTCAACTGTATGTTTTAACAGTTCCTCCTGGATTGTTTAAGAAGCAATGTTTTCTTTTTCACTTTTTTGTGTTAATTTATTGCGCGAATATAAAAACAATATTTGTCAGTCCAGGGGCCAGCATTGTGGCATAACTGGTGAAACTGCTGCCTGCAGTAGTGGCATCCCAGAAGAGTGCTGGTTCAAGTCCTCGCTGCTCCTGGCTTCAGCCTGGCCCAGCCCTAGGCTTTGCGACCTTCTAGACCAGTGGATAAAATCTCTCTCTCTCTGTCTTTCTCTCTCTCTCTCTCTTTCTTTGTGTGTGTGTGTGTGTATGCATGCTCTTGTGCATTTATCACTTTTTCTCTGTAACCCTGACTTTCAAATAATTAAATAAATAAATGTTTAAAAATATATATTAGTTCATTCAACTGTAACATGCATCTTAAATATTTTAGCTTTATAGTATAATAAGACCTACTTTGTTCTTCAAGTCTGATTTGGATTTTCTTTTCCATATAAATTATAGAATCAGTTGCTTAATTCCTCCATTAAAAAAAGCAAATAAAAACCTGATGGGAATTCAATTGTAAGTTTAATGGATCTACAGACAAATTTGGGGAAAACTGAAATATTTAAAACTCTGCATATTCCAATATTTGGCCAATTATGGTTTACATAAAGTCTCACATTCAAAGTCACACATTCTCCCTTGTTAATAATCATTTTAAGTATTTGTATGTTGTAAGGCAATTTTGTCCATTTTTCTTTTTATAGATTGTGCTTTAAGTCAATTGGCACTTAATTTTCTTGTTAAATGTAAAATTATAATCCAGTACTTAACATGATTTTCCACCTACAGATGGTTTCCCTGTTATCCTCAAATAATTATCCACATTTATATCCCAATATCTTGTGAATTTTTACATCAAAGATGATGAAATATATGATACACTTACAGTTTTAGGGAGACACAATGTACAGTCTCCCAGCCATTTCAGCACATTTTATGTGTTTGCTTGTCAGATTAGGATGCATGCTACATTAGCTAGGCACACTATAACTGTCTTTTTTGTGTCTAGCTATAGCTACATGATTGTCTCTGAGGCTGTGTAGATTAAGTGAATAGAAGAAGATAAATTAACAAAACAAGTTATTTTGACTTGCGACAAATTATTTTCGGTAAATCTATTTTAGTTATCAGTTAATAGTTTTATCTGTGTTATCTATTCATTACTTGGTTAAGACATCAGAGTATTTGGTTGTAGTTCACTAAAGACCATTTTCCTCCCAGAAATTAAGGATTACAGCAATACAACTAAACCAACCATAAATACAAATCTATCTCCATACTCTTGCCTCTTAGAGAAAGGACTCTGAAACTGAGGAGTAGCAGCTTAGTGTACTTGCAATAAGTTTTGGGAAGAGTTTAATATAAATTTGTTTATAATCTGAACCACGTTTGGAGGTAAGCAAGGATAGGTTGTCCTAAAAGTATATTCTCATGAGGAATGGAAACAATCTTGAAAGGTTAAAGATAGAATATTATATGTGAGGCAAAGCTTTACCCATCTCAGGTTTTATTTATTTGTAAAGCAGAGTTACTGGGGGTGGGGTAGAGGAACGAGAAAGAGAGATTCCATCTGCTGGTTCACTCTCCAAATGGCTGCAGTAGCCAGGGCTGGGCCAGGCCAAATCCAAGAGGCTGGAGCTTCGTCCTGGTCTCCCACATGGGTGGCAGGGGTCCAGGTACTTAGCAGGCACGTTAGCAGAGACCTGGATCGGAAGTGGAGCAGCTGGAAATAGAACCAACTGGCACCCATGTGGGATGTCCGTGTTGCAAGCAGTGGTTTAACCCTTTGTACCACAATGCCAGTCCCGATCTTAGATTTTCATTTGTGATTTTTAAAGAAAAAGTTAGATTGATAATATAAGAACAGAGTTTATTAAGACTTTCAGTTCACATCACATGGAGGAAATGTCAACTAAAATTGAAACAAAGTGATATCCTAGACTTCCAGATAATACAGTAGTCCCCCTTTGTCTGTGGGGGATACATTCCAAGACCCTTCATGGAGGCCTGAAACTGTGGATAGTACCACATTCTGTAGTATATAATATGTATTCTTTCCTATACTTACATACATATGTATGATAAGGTTTAGTTTATAATTTAGGCACAGTAACAGATTGACAACAATGAAAAAGATCACTTACAACAACATACTGTATTAAAGTTTTGTGACTGTGGCTCCTGTATCTCTCAAAAATATGTTCAGGTTCTGTATTTACCTTTCTTTTTTGTGATGATGTGCATTGATACAATGCCTACTTGATGAGATGGAGTGAGCTGAACGATGTAGGCATTGCAGTTTGGCATTAGGCTACTTCAGAAAGGTTGCTTGAACACAGCACTGCAATAAGGAGATAGTCAATCCTATAACCCGGGTGACTACTGGTGCCTAATGGTGGGTAATGTATGCAACATGTATATACTGGAGAAAGGAATGATTCATTTCCTGGGTGGAGCAGAGCAGGAGGGTATGAGATTTCACCACACTGCTCAGAATGATGCCAATTGAAAACTTAATACATTGTTCATTTTGGAAATTTTCCATTTAACATTTTCAGACTGTAGTTGCTTGTGGATAACTGAAGCTGCAGAAAATGAAACTGTGGATAAAGTGGAGACTACTGTAGGGCATCTTCAGCAAAGAACCATAAATTTGTAGAGAAATGACAGCGTACAAGAAAGCAGTTTTTGGCTTCTGAGGGTAGGATATTATGGAGAGGTAAATCTACAAGTATGGAAGGAAACTAATGGAGTAAGATTTGTTTCAGATTCCTCTGGTGCCATCTTTGGGTTGGTAAGATTCTGTGGTTGCAGCTGGTGCTGTGGCACAGTGGGTTAAAGCCCCAGCCCAAAGCACTGGCATCCCATATGGGGGCTGGTTCTAGTTTTGGCTGCTCTACTCTCAGCTATGGCCTGGGAAACCAGTAGAAAATGGCTCAGGTCCTTGGGCCCCTGCACCCACATGGGAAACCCAGAAGAAGCTCCTGACTCCTGGCTCTTGCCTTTGGATCTGCAAATTTCTGGCTGTTGTGGCCATCTGGGGAGGTAACCAGAGGTTGGAAGACCTTTCTCTCTCTCTCTCTCTCTCTCTCTGTCTTTCAAATAAGTAAAAATAAATCTTAAAAAAAAAAAAAGAATCTATGGTCTTCTCCAGTAAAGGAGAATTTCTGCCCTGCCTTTAGGCATAAAGAAATGCAGGGGAAACTTGAACTTGGTGCTATTTATGTGCCCTCAGTTCAAAATAAATTTTATGTCAAAGTGGCATATTTTGGAGTGATAGATTCTGGCTTCACTCAGTATACATGTGGAAATAATAGTTCACATTAATCAGAACAACATTTCAGAATTGTTTGGTATTTACAAAGAATTCAAAAAGACAAACTTTGTATGCTAAAGTCTAAGAAAGTCAGAATTCACCAGGTTGAAATGAATAGATAACAGATTTAACTGAAAGGCAAAGTGTGTAAAATCTGGTTAGAAATGATGGAATTAGACATGAGGGAAGATTGTGGGGCAAAATAAAATGGAGGAACAGTTTTCAAATCCATTTTGGAAAAATGTAAAGACCAGAACAGACAGTATTGTGCATATACATGTATATTTATTATGTCATTGATAAGCCCCTTTACTTTATATTTGCTATATTTTTCATCTTTCCAATAACCTATGAATTACACGGTATGGACTCGGGTGGTACTAATGAGCAGTAAAGCCAGGTTTTCATCACAGTAGTCTATTGAGAGCTAAGTTGCTTGAAAGTTCTAAAAGATTGAGAAAAAATAAAGACATTACATAGAAATGGTTATGCCTACAAAGGTGGACAATGTAAGCACAAAGTAAGGAATCAAGTAAAAACACAACGACAAAGAAACAATAACCATTTAATGTGTTATAATTGATTTAAAAAAGCTAATTTTCATTTTTATTTTTAGAAACCATTATTTATTTGAAAGGCAAAAATACAGAGAGGAAAGGAAAGAGAGAGAGAGAGAGAGAGAGAGAGAGAGAGACTGACTTCCTTCCATCCACTGGTTCATTCCCCAAATGGCCACAATGGCCAGGGCTAGGCCAGGCAGAAGCGAAGAGCCAAGAGCCAGGAGCTTTCTGGTCTCCCATGTGGGTTCAGGAGCCCAAGCACTTGAACCATCTTCAGCTGCTTTTCCAGGTACATTAGCAGGTATCTGGTTCATAAATGGAGCAACTGGGACTTGAATCAGTGCCAGTACTGCAGGCAAAGACTTAACCATCTGTGCCACAGTGCTGTTCCCAAAATACTAATATTTAACAACAAGCAAAGCAAAAAGTTTGCCAAATGGAATATACTAGAAAGTTTAATGTAAAAGCCTACAAAAGAATGAAAATGAGATTGCATTTAGGTGATTTCTTTACCCTATGAAGTACCAGAATACAACAAATTATTTTAGACTTCATAGGAGGAAAATGTGATGACATGAGAATCTCATAGGTAAATGGAACTGTTTTTCCATGATGGAGACAAATAATTTGATTCTTGAAGAATCAAGAAGTTTAACAATGTACTACCCATGCACCTTTTCTTTAAAAATAGTACTTAAAGGCTTTTTCTGAAATTAGTTAATACTGTAACATAGAGTGTTTAAATCATTACTAAAATTGACTTTCCTTAATAGGCTGGATACCCTGAATGCAATGCCTCTTTGGATGATTTATTGCTGGATAGATTCCACAGCTCAGAGTGAATGTTTCTAAGTGCTTGCCAACAGCGTTCTCTTGTTACAATAATTATATTGGTCTAGTACTAGGAGGTATTTTAAGTTTGTTTTGTTGTAGTTAATTTCTCATGTGTCTCTAATCTCTCAGTTTAGGAAGAAAACCTTGTCATTTTTGAGGATGACATAATTACTCTTGCTGTCCTAATCTGGTAATTGGTAATAATGATTAAATTGTTTTGGAGCCTTTGCTGGGTGAAATTGCACCCCAAATGAATTTTTTTCCACCCACAAAAACATATTTAAATAGAAAATTATAATAGTCCAACTTTTGTTGGGGAAATGTAATGGTTTTCGGCAGCTTTAAATATTGTATTGAGTGAGTCACTTTTGTGGCCATTTTATTGTTGTCTCTACAACTTAAAAATCTTCGATGTAAGATTTATGAACATTCCTGCGTAAACTAAACATCCAGTATGCTCTGAATGATGTAAATTTTATGTACATAGTCAATAATAAGGATAGTGAAGAAATGTACAATTATGATAAATCATTATGTTTGTGTGACAAGGTTACTATATTTAAGAAATAACTTTGTGGCCGGCGCTGTGGTGTCCTGGGCTGAAGCGCCAGCATTACATATGAATGCCGGTTGAGTCCAGGCTGCTCCACTTGCAATCCAGCTCTCTGCTATGGCCTGGGAAAGCAGTAGAAGATGGCCCAAATCCTTGGGCCCCTGCACCCACGTGGGAGACCCAGAAGAAGCTCCTGGATCCTGCCTTTGGATTGGCGCAGCTCCGGCCATTTCAGCAAATTGGGGAGAGAACTATCGGATGGGAGACCTCTCTCTCTCTCTCTCTCTCTCTCTCTCTGCCTTTCCTTTCTCTGTGTAACTCTGACTTTCAAACAAATAATGAATCTTTAAAAAAAAAAAAAAAAGAAGCTTCTGGCTCTTGCCTTTAGTGCAGCTCTAGCCATTGTGTCGAACTGCGGAGTGAACCAGTGGATGGAAGATCTCTCTCTCTCTGCTTCTCTATCTTTGTAACTCTAACTTTCAAATAAATAAATAAATATTTAAAAAAAGAAATAACTTTAATAAAACAACTGCTACATGTATATTAATCACAAATACAATTTATTAAAAATGCTGAGAAACTGTATCAAGGCATAAATACTTTGTCAGGATGGTAAAATTAGTGGCACTTTTTATTGGGACCCGTTCTAAGTTTGATTTAATGATAGCGGGTGTCAGATAGAAAATGCCGTATATTAGGTGTTTTGTAAAGTATTAATGTTTTGATTTCACTTAGTAATACTTTCTTCCAGTTTTGCTTTATGTAGACTGTTTACCTTTTGGCTTTTTAACTGTATTATCATATTCCTAACCCAGTACATTTGTACTTGCTGGTTGAGTTGCTGGAATCCCTTTGTGGGTTTTTTTTTTTTTTTTTCCTTTTTAAGAATAAGGAAGGGCAAGGGTGGGTGGGGATGACTGGGAGGGAGGGTAGGGCAGGAAGTACTGCTATGCTCCTAAATCTGTTTATATGAAATATATGAAATTTTTTCACCCTAAGTATTTCCACTTTATTTTATTTGTTTGAAAGAGTTACAGAAAGAGGTAGCAACAGAGAGAGAGGTCTTCCATCCACTGGTTCACTCCCCAGATGGCCACAACAGCCGGAGCTGCAACGATCCCAAGGCAGAAGCCAGGAGCTTCCTCTGTGTCTCCCACCCAGTTTCAGGGGCCCAAGGATTTGGGCCATATTCTACTGCTATCTCATAGCAGAGAGCTGGATTGGAAGAGGAGCAGCCGGGACTATAATCAGCACCCATATGGGATGCTGGCGCTGCAGCCCAGGGCTTTAACCCACTGTGCCATAGTGCCGGCCCCAGAATTTCGCTTTTACATGTGTTATATCTATAAGGATACTTTTTTTTAAAAAAATTATTTATTTGAAAGGCGGAGTACCAGAGAGGCAGAGGCAGAGAGAGAAAGCCATCTTTCACCCACTGGTTCACTCCCCAGATGGTTGTAAAGGCTGGAGCTGAGCTGACCCGAAGCTAGGAGCCAGGAGCTTCCTCTGGGTCTCCCTCGTGAGTGCAGGGGCCCAAGGACTTGGGCCATCTTCTACTGCTTTCCCAGGCCATAGCAGAGAGCTGGATCGGAAGTGGAGCAACCAGGACATGAACTGGTGCCTATATGGGATCCTAGCACTACAGGCGGTGGCTTTACCCACTATGCCAAGCACTGGCCCCAAGGATACTTTTCTTATGCCATATTTATATTCATTTTATTTATCCTCTAACATTTTTAAATGAAGTAATTTTTTGTTTCCTTATTAGTAGTAAGTGCTTAGTGTTTTAAATTTCTTCTATGTATAGAACAACATCCTCTTATATATGTTATATGTGTGTCCTTAGTTCTACCATTTTAAATATTTTTTCATTGCAAGTTTTGGCATAATCTTTAACTTTTTGTTTTTGGATTAGTTTCTTAGATTTGTTTCTCCTTTGCATGCTTTTGGAGTCTTTGATTGCATTATAATCACAAAGCTTTATCTACATCATGTTTACCTTATGGAATTAATTGTGGATGTATTTGGTCATATCGTTTAGTTATTTTAAGTTTATTTGATAGAGGGAGAGAGCAAGAGAGATACATCACACATCCATTCACTGGCTCACCCCCAAATACCAACAATGACTGTGACTAGGCCAGGGCCCGAGCCAGGAGCTGGGAACTCATTCCAGGACTGCCATGTGGGTGATATGAACCCAACTACCCATTGCTGCTGCCTCTCAGGATCTGCATTGGCAAGAACCTGGAGACAGAAAGCAGTGCGAGATAGTGAACCCAGATATTCTGATGTGGGACAGGGGCATCTTAACCTATATCTGAACTGCTAGGGTATATACTTACCCCTGTTTTGATATATGTCTTATTAGTGTCTGAAAAAGTAATTTATTCTAGTTTTTCAGGGTATTCGTTTAAATATAAATACTTCAGGAAACACGTGTACATTGCTAGTGGGAGCAGCTATAGCCATTTTGGAAAACAATATGCAGTTTCCTAAACAAATTTAAAATAGAGCTACAAGATGGCCCAGCAATCCCTCTTTTGGATGTATAATCAAAGGAAATGAAATTAGCACCTCCTAAATAAATCCCATTGCCCTAGTTCATTGTAGCACATTCATTATAGCCATGATATGGAAACAATGTCTACTGATGGACAAATAAAGAAACTATGTATTCAATGAAATATTATCCAAACTTAAAAAACAGACATCCTGCCTTTCACCACAACATGGGTGAACCTGGAAGATATGGGAAATGAAATGAGCAAGACAGACAGAGAAAAGCACTGCATAATGTCACTTATTCAAGGCCACTTCAAAAATTTTGTGGAAAGTGGAATTGAAAAGAAATTTTTTTTTTTGCCACAAAAAAATTGAAATCTATACATATGAGGGGTCTTCAAGGAGGTCATGGGAAATGCTTATTATGAACAAATTGTATGGGTTTCAAAATTCTTTGTCACGGCCGGCGCCGTGGCTCAACAAGCTAATCCTCCGCCTTCCGGCGCCGGCACACCGGGTTCTAGTCCCGGTTGGGGCGCCGGATTCTGTCCCGGTTGCCCCTCTTCCAGGCCAGCCCTCTGCTGTGGCCCGGGAGTGCAGTGGAGGATGGCCCAGGTGCTTGGGCCCTGCACCCCATGGGGAGACCAGGAAAAGCACCTGGCTCCTGGCTTCAGATCAGCGCAGTGCGCCGGCCGCGGCAGCCATTGGAGGGTGAACCAACGGCAAAGGAAGACCTTTCTCTCTGTCTCTCTCTCTCACTGTCCACTCTGCCTGTCAAAAAATAAAAAAAAAATAAATAAACAAAATAAAATAAAAAACAAAATTCTTTGTCACAAAATAAACTTGTCTTTTAATTTTTTTCACACAACGTTTTGAAGCACCCTCATACGTGTAAACTTAAAAAGGATACACAAAGAGAATAAGTAAAACAGTGAGTACTAAGGGTGAGGTGCAGGGGAAGAAACAGAAATATAGGTCAAAGTATACAAAGTAGCAGATACTAGGATAGAGATAACAAAATAGCTAATGTACATCAGGGCTATGGTTAACAATAATGTATTGGGAATTTTCACTTGAAGCATAGATTTCAAGTGCTCTTACCACTAGAAAATAATGGCTATGTTAATTTGCTTGATAATAGTGGCCATTTAATCTCTACATGTATGTCAGAACACTTTGAATTATACAATAAATTTTAAAGAAATAAGTCTTGTACATTAAGTCATTATTCATATTACCTAGATCCTAATATTGTTGCTTTATTTGTCTTATGAGCTATTAAGAACTGAGAAAATGATGTAAAAAATCACCTTAAATTTAACATTTCTGTCATTATAGGTACTTTGCATTTATAGATACTTTGTCTTAAAACAGCAAGGTTAAATGCAAATGATCCTCTGTATCTTCTTAAAATAAGTTCATTGGCCAGCTTAGTAAGTTCTACTCTAAAAGCACTATGGATGTTAGTAGTGTTTGTCTTTTTATTTCATTGGTGTGATGTGTCTTTATTGTTTTAATGTAGTCAATTTTTTTCAAAATAATTACTGAGGCAATATAGGTTTGACATTTTAGGTTTCTGCTTTGATTGGTTTTCTTGACCTTAGGAGTCATGTTAATTTTTATATACAAATTGTATCTGCCTTATGTTTCTTATTAAAATTGATATGACTGGTCTTACACTTGGAAAGCTCCTTTATTTTGTGACTGTAAGAGTCCTTTGTTTAATTTTCTATTGTGCTCTGAATTATGTGAATTTTGACTTTTGTATTTTTATATCACATAGATTTTTTTTTTAAAGAATTGGAACATATACATCCTCTTTGGTATCCCTAGTTTTCAGATATTTAAAATGAATTCTTGTTTAAATCAAGTCAGCCTTTCTTCTTATCTTTATAAAATTATTATTCATTTTATCTTAGCTCTGGGTCTTTATTAAGAAACTATCTGTTCCCAGTCCAAAAGTGATAAATTCCTCCAATCCTTATAATTTAAGTTTTTTTTTTTTTATTTGTGAAACAATACTCCAGACAGAACTTCCTGGTAAAAGTTTTTTTTTGTTATAACTGTGGTATAGAAATTGCTCCATGGATATGTAGCAGTTACAGTTGTAGAAGAGAGAGTTGCATTGAATGTAACCATTTTATTCTTCCTTTGGTAAACACAATTCTGTCATGTGATTATAATATTCACTTTTTAATATCAGAATTGCATAACTTCGTAATGTAGTTTTGGGGTATAACTTGTGTTCACTAAACAGTGTTTCTAAGTATTGAGATTTTACTCGTGCATATTTACATTTTCCTTCATTTTATGAAAATTTCCCATTATATCTCTGCAATTGAAAGAAGATTTTCCATTTGTCCTGGTCTCGGCTTTAAGAATATTAATTTCTCTATCATCCTTCCTCTAAAAGTATTGATGTTTTTGTCCTTGTCTATTGATTTCATGTGATTTTCTCTAATATACATTACATATCACCTTAAAAATGATTTTATGTTTTAATTTAATTTTCACAATGTTATTTTTATCCTTAAATTGCCTTTTATAATTTCTCAGTTGTCATCTTTGTAATTAATTGACTAATCATTGCCTACTTTATGGAATCCAGAAACCAAGAAATTGAAAAGTTTTCTCTCTTCTCTCCCCTGCCCCCAAGATCTTTATAGTTCCTGATCCCGCTGGTTTATTCATCTTTAAGGCAGGGGAGCAATAATTTTATTTCACCCAACTTAATTCCATATAGATGTCAGCGGCATTTGCTTGACTACTCTTGAGGTGATGAAAATCATTTTTAAGTTCCAAATCCTTTAAATTTGATCTCAGTGATTTGGAAGCTGATTATTTGTTTTCCATATTTATCCACCAAGGTGTTTAAGGTCAGTGAGAAGTTCGGCTATCTGGCAGCTTCCTACTAGGCTATTTTTCTTCTTATATTCTCTCTCTGAATACTTTGCTACTTCAGCCCTCTCTTGAATTCCTGTTTTATTACAGAGGGTCCTGTGCATTTCAGTCTTATTCTTTCTCTTCTAAGTTGGCCCAAGTGGCAGGCTAGTTTGGTTAGAAGTCATATTAAAATAATGTTGCAGTTTGTGGAGTTTTTTAAAAAGATAGAATATATATATATATTTTCAAAATTATAAAAATTTTAAACATACAACAAAATTTAGAGACTTTTACAGTAAATTTCCATGCTCAGAACACCTAGACTGTGCTATAAATATTTTTTCATATTTTTATCACATGCTTATTATGTATTCATTCATCTACCCATCCATTAATCCATTTTATTTTTTATGTATTTGAAATGTATTTGCAGGAGACATTAGTACTCTTTTATCTGAATGTATCTTCTGGTTGATCATTAACTACAGACAAATTTATTTGCTGTGTTTTTTCTTTTGATTTAAAACATATAAATCAATGTATTCATCTTCAATGTACATTTACCCTTACTTTTGAGAGATAAATATACTAGTGTATACTATTCTATCAAAACAAACATTTTATCACATTAGAGATTTCCCTTATGCTCCTTCCTAAAAAAAAATCTTGGCCTGTACCCTTCCAGAGGCAAACAATGATCTGCGTTTTTTTTTCTGTGTACATTACTTTTGCCTGTCCGAAAATTTCACATAAGTAAAATAACACTGTCTGTATAATTACATTTCTGAAAATAGCATGAAATATAATACAGTAATGAATAGGTATTGTCTTGTGTAAAGCCTCTCTCAGCATAGTGATTTTGAGATCTATCCTCATTGAGTATATCAGCCATTTGTTCCTTTTTCTTGCTGAGTAATACTCTGTTACCTAGGTATATCAAGATTTGTCCATTATCCTATTAGTGGAAAGATGAGTGTTTACAGTTTTGGCTATTGTGAGTACAACTCTTGTGAATGATTTTTTTAAATGACTTATGTGTTTATTTGACAGGCAGAGAGAGAGAGAGAGAGATTGAGAGAGAAATCTTCCATCCACTGGCTCACTCCTCAATTGGCCGCAAGCACCAGGTTTTGGCCAGGCCAAAGCCATGAGCTTCTTCTGGGTCTCCCATGTGGGTGCAGGGGCCCAAGCATTTGGGCCATCTTCTGCTTCTTTCCTCGGCATATTAGCAGGGAACTGGATTGGAAGCAGAGCAGCCGGGACTCGAACCAACACCCACATGAGATCCTATGCTGCAGTACCTACTGTGCTACAGTGCCAACCTTTGAGAATGATTTTACAGATCTTACTGTGAACATGTTTTCACTTCTATCAGTTAAGTACCTGAAAGAATTACATCATCACATGATATATTATTGGTTTTATAAGAAAATTCCAGAAAATTTTCTAAAATGTTTATATCATTTATACCCCCACAAGCAGTGTATAATAGTTCTAGGTGCAACCCCAGCAACATTTTAAAAAGGGTGCTTTAGTTCCTATTTTTCATTATTGTCTAATTTTGGTGGAACATGAGATTTGTACATGGGCATTTACATCATTGTTTCCCTAGGCTTTAATGGAGAAGTGTTTAAACAAAAAAATCAATAGGTTACATAGTTTTGAAATTATTAAGTAACATTATAAAAAGGTTCATTAATTCCTAAATCCATTTTTAGCATCATATATTAGTATTGAAAATGGAGCTACCTGCAATCCATTTTTCATCACTATATTAATGAGTTTTGGATGATTTTGTTTTATTTTAATCTGTAATTGAAATTTCACTCTAAGCAGGGTTTTATTATTCAAAATTATAACAAGGAAATTTTCCATGTTGTTGATAGTTTGGTCTTAAGACTTAATTTTTTTTTCAAACAGAACAATGTTTCTAAACTATGACATAACAGAGAATACAATTGATATAACTTAGCAGCCTAGACAAAAATATGCATTTAGATATTAAATTTCAATATTTATGGCAGAGATCAGAATTTATGTTTAAAACTTAATGTTCTGTTACTAAATACTCTGATATCTAGACAGTTTTATAATTTGAAATTCCAAGTAGTTGTCAATGCTCTTATTGAAAGTGCACTAAGACCCAACAAACTTCCATGTATAGGCCCTGAAGGAACTGGTGTTTGAAGACATATTATTGATTGAAAAATCTAATCATGCCATGGGTTAATGGGCATCTTCACCTGGTGGCAGGTGAAGACCCTCTGTACCTCACTTCTTTAAGCAGTCCCAGATGTTTCGATATTAGTAAACCTTGTGAGGAAGTAGCTGTTCATACTGTGAGAAATAAATATATACTCATCAAATAAGAACAATCAAAGACTATTTATTCAGCACTTTATGTAGCAAGAAGATCAGTTACCTTCATTAGCATTTGGTAGAGACTCAAAAACAGGCAGAGGAGTAGGAAAGCTTTATAGTGGAAACAGGAAGGGCTCCCAGTATATCCTCCCCGACTGAAGGTTGTTGGCCTGGGGAGATTTTAGATTGAGTACTCTAGAAGTTGGGCATCCAGTGTTGATGGTTAGGGGTACCTTTGGGATCTTATCCAAAAATCTTTGCACATACCGATATCTTGAAGTGTTCCTCATTTGTTTTCTTTTAGTAGCTCATAATTGCAGGTCTAACATTTACATCTTAGATCACCTTTAGGTTGACTTTTGCATAGGGTGAGACAGGGAGGGGGGTCAAGTCTGAGCCTTCAATTTTCCTAGCACCATCTATTGAAGAGACTGTCATTTCTTCAGGGACTGTTTTTGCCAGCTCTGTTAAAGATAAATTGCCTGTAGATGTATGAATTTATTACTGCTGTTTCTATTCTGTTCCATGTGTCTGTTTTCATGCTGTTTTGATCACAGTGGCTCAGTGTACGCCTTGAAATCTGGTATCGTAATGCCCCCAGCTTTGTTCCTCTTATTCAAGATCACTTTGACTATCATAGATCTTTGTGCTCCCATATGAATGTTAGGATTGCTTTGTCTAGTTTTATGATAAATATCGTCATTGGCATTTGATGGGGATATGCATCTGCCACCCACTTGGGAGACCCAGGTTGGGTTCTGGGCTCCTGGCTTCAGCCTAGCCAAGCCCTGGCTGTTGTAGCCATTTGGAGAATGAACCAGTGGATGGAATAGAACCGCTCCCTCCCTCTCTCTCTCTTTCTCTTCCTACAATAAATAGATCTTTAAAAATTCTACTAATTTTTGTGTGCTGATTTTGTATCCTGTGACATTACTACTTTTCTTAAAGATTTATTTATTTGAAAGGCAGACAGAGAGAGAGAGAGAGAGAACGCGAGCTTCTATCCCCAAACGGCTACAATTGAGGGGGCTGGGCCAGGCAGAAGCCAGGAGGCAGGAGCTTCTCCGAGGTTTCTCACGTGGGTTACAAGGGCCCAGGCACTTGGGACATTTTCCCCCGCTTTCCCAGATGCATTAGCAGGCGTTGGATCAGAGGTGGAGCAGTCGGTGCTCAAACTTGTGCCCAAATGATATCCTGGCACTATGGGCAGAGGCCATAGCTCCGGCCACAACTTGCCTAAATTTGTTTATCAATTCTAACAGTATTTTGGTGGAATCATTATGTTTCTGTTTGTATAGAATCATGTCATCTGCAAACAGATGATTTGAATTTTTGTGTCTTTTACTTTTTTCTCCTGCCTAATGGCTCTGGTGAAAACTTCCAGTACCTCATTGAATAAGAGCAGTAAACATGGGCATTCTTGTCTGGTTCCAGATCTTTAGAGGGAACACTTTCAACTTGTCCCCTTCCATGTGACATCAAGTGTGATTTTCTCAAAAATAGCCTGTATTATGTTGAAGCATGCTCCTTTTATTCACTCTGTAAATGGCCGTAATGGTTGGAGCTGGGCCTGACTGAAGCCAGGAGCCCAGAGCTTCTTCTAGGTCTCCCACATGAGTGTAGGGACCCAATTACTTGAGACATCTGCTGCTGCTTTCGCAGGTGCGTTAGCAGGGAGCTGGATCAGAAGTGGAGCTGCTGGGACTTGAACCGGTGCTCAAATGTGGTGCCAGCACCACATACGGAGGCTTTACCCACAAAGCCACAGCACTGACCCTCTTTCTTCTTCCTTTTTTAAAATCTTGAATGGATGTTGAATTTTATTGATCTTTCTGGGTCTGTTGAGATGATCATATGGCTTTTACCCTTCATCTTGTTGCTGTATGTTTTGCCTTCATCAATTGTATGTGTTTAAACCATTCCGCCATCCCTGGGAAAATCCACCTGATCATGATGAATATTTTTACTGTAATGTTGGATTTGATTTACTAGTGTTTTGTTGATAATTTTTGCATCTATGTTCTTCAGAGATGTGGATCTGTAGTTTCCTTTTTTCCTGTGTCCTTGTATAGTTTTGGAATGAAAGTAATGTTTTCTCATAGAATAAGTTTAGAAAAGGTCTTTCACTTTTCAATTTTTGAGTAAAGAAGAACTGCTAGTTCTTCCTTAAAAAGTTGGTAGAATACAGCAATGAAGCCATCTGATCTTGGGTTCTTCTTTGCTGGGAGACTTGGTTACTGGTTATGTCCCATTACTCATTATTGATTTGTTCAGGTTTTCTATGTTTTCATGATTCAACTTTGGTAGGTTACATGTATTCATAAACTACTTTTCTTCTAGGTTTTCTAATTTTTTTTTTTTTATTATTTTTGACAGGCAGAGTCTACAGTGAGAGAGAGAGACAGAGAGAAAGGTCTTCCTTTGCCGTTGGTTCACCCTCCAATGGCTGCCACGGTCGGCACACCGCACTGATATGATGGCAGGAGCCAGGTGCTTCTCCTGTTCTCCTGTGGGGTGCAGGGCCCAAGCACTTGGGCCATCCTTCACTGCACTCCTGGGCCACAGCAGAGAGCTGGCCTGGAAGAGGGGCAACCGGGACAGAATTCATTGCCCCAACAGGGACTAGAACCCGTTGTGCCGGCGCTGGCGCTGCAAGGCGGAGGATTAGCCTACTGAGCCATGGCGCCGGCTCTCTAATTTGTTTTCACATAGTTTTTTAGAGTAGTCATTAATGATTCTTTGTATTTCTGTGACATCAAATATAACACCTTCTTTTAAAAAAATTTATTTGAAAGGCAGTTAGAGAGAGAGGGAAAAGTCTTCTATCTACTGGTTCACTTCATAAATTGTTACGACATCCAGGGCTGGGCCAAGCCAAAGCCAGGAACCTGGAACTCCATCTAGGGCTAATGTGGGTGGCAGGGGCCTAAGTTTTGGGCCATCTCCTGCTGCTTTCCCAGGTACATTCACAGGGAGCTGGATTGGAAGTGGAGCAGTTGGGACTTGAACTGGCAGTCCAATATGGGATGCTGATAACTCACATGGTGACTTAATCTGCTGTGTGACAACACCGGCTCTAACATCTACTTTTTAAATTCTGGTTTTATTTATTAGAATTTCTCTATATTCCTTAGTTTAGCTTAAGATTTATTGATTTTATTCTTTTCAAAAAGAAAAAAAAAGTCAGCTCTTTATTTTACCAATCACTTGTTTTGTCTTTTTTGTTTCTATTTCATTTATTTCTGGTCTTACATTTATTGTTTCTTCTACTAACTCTGTGTTCGGTTTGTTTTTGTTTTTCTGTCTGTGAGATCCATTGCAATACTGTTTTTATTATCTTTCCATTTTTAAAATATAAGTGTTTGTTGCTGAAGACTTCTCTCTTAGTACTGCTTTTGCTGTGTTCCACAAATTTTGGTATGCTGTGTTTTCATTAGTTTAAAGTAATTTAAAATTTTTCCTTTTAATTTCTTCAGTGACCCATTATACATGCAAGAGCATGTTGTATTCAATATTCTTGTCTTTGTGTAGTTTCTAGACTTTTGTTGATTTCTCACTTTATCCCCCTGTGGTCAGAAATATGCATGATATGGTTTGGATTGAAAAAAATTAAACACTTGTTTAGTGGCCTAATATAGGGTTTATCTTAGAGAATGTTCCATGTGCTGATGAAAAAAATGTCTTTTTTGCATCCATTGGATGGAGTGTTCTATAAATATCTGTTAGATTCACTTGATCCATAGTGTAGTTTAATGCTAGTATTTCTTATTTTTAAGATTTCTTTATTTGAAAGGCATTGTACCAGAGAGGCTGAGGCAGAGAGAGAGGTCTTCCATCTGCTGGTTCACTCCCTAAATGGCCACAACAGCCAGAGCTGTGCCAATCCAAATCCAGGAACCAGGAGCTTCTTCCTTGTCTCCCATGTGGGTGCAGGGGCCCAAGGGCTTGGGCCATCTTCTACTGCTTTCTTAGGTCATAGCAGAGAGCTGGATGGGAAGAGGATCAGCCAGGACTTGAACCAGCGCCCATATAGGATACCAGCACTATAGGTAGTGGCTTTACCCACTACATCACAGCATTGGCCCCTGTGGTAGTATTTCTTTGCTAAGATTTGTCTGGATAGTTGGCTCACTGATGAAAGTGGGATATTGAAGTTTCCCATTATGATTGTATTGGAGCTTGTCTCCAGTGCACTACTGTCACTACTGTTTTCAAGGACTTCAACAATCATCTTGATAAAGTCACTGGACTTTTCAGACATTATATTTGAGGAATATTGTTGGTGACACTGGTTGGTATACCTACATCTAATATTGGTGTGCATAGTTTGAGTTCCAGGTACTCTGCTTCTGACCCAGCTGTCCACTAGTGCTCATCCTGGGAGGTAGCACATGATGGTCCTAGTAGTTGGTACCCTGCAACCCACACAGGAAATATGGATCTGGTTCCAGACTGCTGGTTTCAGGCTGGCACAGCCTTGGCAGTTGTGGGCATTTGAGGAATGAATCGGTGGATGGAAGACCAGTCTTGCTCACTCTTTCTTTTTTCTCTCAAATAATGTGAAAATGACTGTATATATGTACACTCAAAATTGTTGACCATTTCTTTTTATTATATTCTTAAAATTGTATCTAAGGGGGCTGGCGTCATGGCTCACTTGGTTAATCCTCTGCCTGTAGTGCCAGCATCCCATGTGGGCACCGGTTCTAGTCCTGGCTGCTCCTCTTCCAGTCCAGCTCTCTGCTGTGGCCCGGGAGGGCAGTGGAGAATGGCCCAGGTCCTTGGGCCCTGCACCCCATGGGAGACCAGGAGGAGGCACCTGGCTCCTGGCTTCGGATTAACACAGCACCAGCCATAGCGGCCACTTGGGGGGTGAACCAATGGAAGGAAGTCCTTTCTCTCTGTCTCTCTCTCACTGTCTAACTCTATCTGTCAAATAAAATAAATAAAAAAAAGAATTGTATCTATGAACTTCATTGAATCTGTTAAAAACTAAAATGTATACATAATTCAATTTTTATTTTTATTTTTATTTTTATTTATTTTATATTTTATATATTTAAAAGGCAGAGACAGAGACCTTCCAAACCCTGGTTTACCACCCAATTGTCTACAACAGTGGAGACTGGGTCAGGCCAAAGTCAAGGGCACAGAACTCAATCCAGGTCTCCCAAATGGGTAGCAGGGATTGAAATACTTGATGCATCAGCTGCTGTCAGAGGAAGCACATTTGCAGGAAGGTGATCAGAAGGGGTATAGTGGGGACTCAATTCAGGATTTCTGATATGGCATGCAGGCATCCCAAACAACGACTTTACTGCTCTACCAAATGCCTGCTCCTTTCTTTGTTTTTTTTTTTTTTAATAACATATTATGCTGATTTTTTTTTAGATTCTTGGTTTCTCCTTTTAATTTCTTTGTGGATAAATTTTGTCCTGCCTATTCCTCGAATATTGGAGTTCTTTGGATTTCAGTCCTAGGCTACCTCCCTTACTTGATGTATAACACTCTGTAGAACATTCAAGTACTCCCAGGACTTTGATGGCCATCGGACATTGATCTAACATATAAACTGAAGTTTTCTGAATGTTTTCCTTCAGCCCAGGGCTTTCTCTTGATTTGAGGTACAGGAAGCCAACTGCCTTATAGATATTTCCAGTTGGATTCTTCACAAGGGCCTCAAACTGATCGTATTCAGATGATAGGATTATCTTTGCCACTATAGCTTCTCCTCATAATATATCATTATGAGACTGGGTAATAAATTCAGTTGCCCCCAATTATTAAATTATTCATTTTCTTAACTCTTTCCTTTACTTTATGCCAAGTTTGTAGTAAATCACCTAGACTGTTGATTATACATGTTATATGCCTTTATAAATCTTTCTTTTCTCAATATTTACTGCCCAGAAGAAACCAATAGCTCTCCTCTGAGTTGAGTACTCATACCAAGATTAAAACTGAGTTTTAACTCATTTTTGCAAACTTTCCTCCAGCCTGACTTAGATTGTTCTCTAGTTTTCTTAAATATCACAGACTCTTGCACAAAATTACAGTGTATTACACTGTGTGGAAATTTGTTGTTCGTTATCTTCCACATGACTATAAGGTTTATGAGTAACTGAGTCTTTCTTGTTAGTTGTGGGAAAAAAAAAAAACAACTAGCAACTACAAAACTGACGGCATGGTGTGCTTAATAAAACTTGCTTAAGTTGGTACTGCTGCTCACTAGGTTAATCCTCCGCCTCTGTCAGCTTGCTCTGGTCGTTGGGATCAGCATAAATGACGTATCCAGAGACTTAAAATGAACTTGCACTTTAGATTATACCCACTTCTGTGTCTGTGTCATTACCATGAAAACATTCCTGACCTAGTCTACTGTAGGATGTCACCTCAGTTACAAAAGCCAAAGCCAACCTAGATAAGTTGATGGTCAGCTCACTCCAGAGCATGTGAGCTAGACCTATCAAACAAGACAGACACACTTAGTCAACTTCCAGATGAGCAAATGACCATTAAGTGGTTACTGTGTTATCCCTGTAAGGTTCTGTAATTGCTTATTATATAGTAAAATATAACTGGTACCCTACAGCTGTTTCTGGAGTTCATTCAAGAAACTTCCTGAACAAACATTGAAAAGTTACTCTCAAGTAAGTGGAAAACTTGAAATGAATTATTTTTAAGTAAAAGAACAAAATGATAGAAGTACCTCAACTCTGAAGTTAAACATAGACATTCAAGGAGTATTTAATAGTAATAAGTTTCTCTTTGAATCTGTTGGGTATCTCTGCTTTATTTCCATGACTCTAAAGCCACAGTCCAGATGCAGTAACAATGTTGCCTATTAAACACCTTTTCCTGGAGATAGATTTTATTTACCACCCTCCTTTACCATTTGACTAGTCTCATGTTATCGAGGTTTTGCCAATAAGAATATTAGAGAAGTGATGTATTATTTGCAGTTCAAGGCACTGTGCTCTAATGTACAACTGGGGTTTCTTACAAGAAAAGAGACCCAGTTGTGCAGTGCACTTGATCTGAATTGGACTGTGACATGAACAAGAAATAAATTTTTGATCTGTTTGTGTATTGGGTCAGCAAACATTAATTATCCTTTATAATTCAAGGTCATAACATCCGAATATACGCAGGTGAACCTTTAAGGTACAGAATTGTGTTAATTATATTTGGCTATATAACAAATTTATACCCCAAATTTGGTAACTATACACAACAGTTATTTATTTCACAGTTTCTTTGAATCAAGAATTAATAGGTGGCTTAGAGCTGCTGGCTCCAGATCTCCTATGAAGCTGCATTCATGAAGCTGGTAGGGGCTGCACTCTTAAACTGGAGGATTCCCCTCCCAGTTCATTCCTCTAGATGTTGGAAGATTTCCTGTGGCTCTCTCCATAGGATTGCATGAATGGCCTCATAACAAAGCAGCTGTTTGGCTCACAGCAAATTATTCAAGAAAAGGACACCACTGTCTTTCATAATTGAATCTCCGAGGTGACATGCCATCAATTCTGTTGTATCCTACTGGTCATACAGAGAAATGCTGATACGAAATAGGCATGGACACCAGGAGAAGGCGATCACTGGTACCATCTGAGAGCCTAGCTACCACAAAACAAAAAGGAATGCAGAGGCCTGAGATAACTAGAGAATGCAGCTGTGAGTGGAGAAAGGGAAATCTTCTGGGTGACTGCAAATCAAAGGAAGCGCTCTTAAAATGCTGTATGTAACAAGGGAAAAGATAAATGTAAAGATATTCCAGTGAAAGAGAAAATGAGCTGCTTTTGGAATATGTGTTATTTTCAGGTTATACAAGAAAGAAAAGCGAAAATGTCCTTTTTCTATATCTTTGATTTCATGTGCCAAGAACATTTTTTTTAGTTAGTGTTGAGGGGCAAGGTGGTGTAATTGTCTGTTTCGAGCTAGAGAACTTATTAACTATCATTATACGTACATTAAGATAATGTAAAAATGTGACTTGCATAAAGTGTCATAATCATCTTTAAGCCCACTGTAAAAAGAACTCCAAAGTAATCCATCTGGTTAAAATGTTATTTTCCACTACTTGTCCAAATGCTTAACAAGGGGAAAAAAAGCTAACATAAAAATTGTGGTCCTACCTTGATTCTTGTGAATACAGGTCTCCATTATTTTGCCACATATTCCATTTTGTGGAGAGGATGTGGGAGTTGAAAGAACATAACTACAAAAATAGTTCTTATGTAGGTGGCTCACCAATTGAGAAAAAAGGAGGTGGGTTGAATACTAAAGCATATAAAAGGAAAACTCCGTATGTATTACAATTTTTGGAACTTGGAGAAAATAGAGGTGCGTTTCTAACATAGATTAAGTTAATGGTACCAAGTAATGGCATCTGTAATTGACAGAGGCAGAAGGAAGAATTTAGAGTCTGAGAAAGGCAACAAAATTGGATAAAATATTTTGTTCTATTTGAAATGTCACAATTTTTTCAGATTACAAATAGATCCCATATCATTATTACTGATTTGTGTATATGATGTTGTTTAGTCATACACTTATATAAACATATCTGTGTTTATCTTCCAGGCATGACACAGTTAATTGTCATGTTTTGGAGGATAATTAAAACATGGCAGATGAAAAGAATGGATGTTCACTTAAGAGTTCTGCTAAAATTGGAATGACTATTGGAGTGGTCCAGCTTATGTAAAAATAGTAAATGATTAAAAAGGCAGTATGGTGGTTTTTATTTGGTGTAACAAATGTAAAACTTAGTAATGTACAGATTGGAATAGATTGTTTTAGAAATCAATATGTAGTATGAATTTTAGTATTTTAAACACATAATATTGACTTCTTGCTCAATTTTCATAACAATTTGTAGGTGAACATTAAAGACAATATGACAATTGGGCAGAAAACTGATCTTTGCTTTTCACCTAGACCTGTTGCTGCTATTATTGACATCGCAACATTTGGCAACCTGAGGCTCAGATCAGCAGTTATGAAATGAGGATAATAATGGCTGCATCAAGTGACTTTAAAAGGATCGAAAGAACAATAAATTTCAAAAAGCTGGCTACTGAAAAGCTCTACACAAATGTTGGTTAATATCTCCCATTTCCCTCCAGTCCTCAAATACGTTTCTCTCTTTTCAAATACAATTTCTCTTTTCTGCTGTACTGTCTTTACTTTTTTTTTTGTAAATGTCATTTTATTCTTTTTTAATATTTATTTTACTTGAAAGTCATAGTTACACAGACAGGGAAGGAAAAGCAGGGTGGGGGGAGAAGGAAAGGGAGCAGGGGTCTTCCATCCGCTGGTTCACTCCCCAGATGGTCGCAATAGCCAGAGCTGCGCCAATCTGAAGCCCAAGCGGGTGCAGGGGCCCAAGCACTTGGGCCATCCTCCACTGCTACCCCAAGCCATAGCAGAGAGCTTGATCAGAAGTGGAGCAGCCAGGACTCAAACCAGCGCCCATATAGGATGCTGGCACTACAGGCAGCAGCTTTACCTCCTACGCCACAGCCCCGGCCCCTAAATGTCACTTTATTCTTTAATTTGAGAGATGAGGAGAGAGCATGTATGTAATTAAGAGAGATAGAGAGAAGATAGCGGGCCAGGGGCACTGTGGGCTAGCGAGGTAAAGCCTGACTGCTGTAGCTGCCAGCATCCCTATATGGGGCTGGTTTGAGTCCTCCGGCTGACTCCACTTCTGATCCAGCTCTCTGCTATGGCTTGGGGTAGCAGTGGAAGGATGGCCCAAGTGCTTGGGCCCTTGCACCCACGTGGGAGACCCAGAGGAGGCTCCTGGGTCCCAGTTTCAGATCTGCGCAGCTCCGGCCCTTGTGGCCATTTAGGTGGTGAGCCAGTGGATGGAAGTCCAACCTCTCTGTCTCTACCTTTCTCTGTAACTCTGTCTTTCAAATAAATAAAATAAACCTTTTAGAGAGAGAGAGAGAGCGAGCTATTGCATCCATTGGTTTAGTCCTCAAATGCTCACAAGAGCCAGGGCTGGGCCAAGCTAAAAGCCAGCAGCTTGGAACTCAATACCCGTCTCCCAGTCTGAGTGTCAGAGACCCAAGTGCTTGAGCCATCGCCTGTTACCTCCCAGGGTGTGCATTCACAGGAAGCTGGAATCAGAAGTAGAGCTGGGACTCTTACCCAGGCAGCCCAAGAAGTTTCTTAACCGCTGAATAAATGTTCCCCCTCCCGAGCCCGTCTCCCTCCTTTCTCCCAAATTGTCCACTGTTGTTGCTCCTTATGTTTTGATACTTGTCTCTGAACAGTTCCTTCAGTCTTGACCTTCCTATGGTTTGGTTTTTCTGATATGCTAGGCACAAAAAAACAAAATAAAACAACCCCAGGAAACTACCTGAGTGGCTTGAAAAGTTAGCATTAAACACATATAAGTATATTTTAATGACTCTAGTATGAAACAAAGTGGTAGCCTTGTTTGAAACATTGTAGGTCATTTATTATTTATTTCTGGCTTCCTGGTTGAGTTTTAGTAAGATGAAATCTTAGATGTGTGGAGTCTTCAAAAAGCTCATAGAAAATGATGCGTATATTGAGAAAATGATACATGGATTTCAAAGTGCTTTTTCACCAAAATAAACTTATCTTAATTCCACTTTCCTACAAACTTCTTAATTATTCTTTTTTTAAATTTTTAAATTTTTTGACAGGCAGAGTGGATAGAGAGAGATGGTTCACCCCCCAACGGCCGCCACTACTGGCGCACAGCGCTGATCCAAAGCCAGGAGCCAGGTGCTTCTCCTGGTCTCCCATGGGGTGCAGGGCCCAAGCACCTGGGCCATCCTCCACTGCACTCCCGGCCCACAGCAGAGAGCTGGACTGGAAGCGGGGCAACTGGGTTTTTTATTTTATTTTATTTTTCTTAATTATTCTTGTATCTCACAACAGAGTTTGCTTACAACATCTCAGGCCTATTAACTTATCTCAAATAATTCTCCTACCTGAAGTGCTCTCCAGAAAAATAAAACACAATTTTATTTGTAAAAGAATTTTATGCAGTTCCTCACTAAAAAGGCATGATGATAATATTAGGGTGTCATTAGTAATATACAATATATTTAATCAACATTTGACTAGGTACATTGTATGGTATAAGGATCTTTAAAGCCTCTTCTTACTCCTGTGTATGACAGTATCAAAGAATGTAATATACTGTCCTATGTTTGTTTTCTCAAATATTTCCCACACTAATCTATTAATGCCATCCTTTGTCTCTTTGTATCTTAAATAACTAGCTTAAGACTGATAGTAGTTGTCAAAAATGTTTTTTGAATGGGTGAATATAGTATGAGGGCAAAAAGAAAGAAATGACTAATACAAGAGGGCTGCGGAAAGTTCATGGAGAATACATGTTATGAAAATAACTGCCTGTAGATTTCAAAAGGTTTTTTTGCATCCCTGAATAATCTTGTCTTTCAATTCCATTTCCATGAACTTTTTGAAGTACTCTCATATAGCTGACAGTATCTAGAGTAAAATTCACAAGAACATTATCACTTCATCTCTGCCCACCCCCCAACACATCTTGGGTTTCTTTTTGGGGTTTGCCCTTTTTATTTTTCCAAGATTATAATTTACAAACCCTAAATCCACCCATTGTAAATGTTCACCTCAATGATGTTTAGTATCTCTTTATTTGTGAATCTATTACCATAATCCAGTTTTCCACAATCCACTTCCATTATTATTATTATTATCCATTATTATTCCATTAAGCTTGCCATGTTCCTATTTGCTGTCAATCCCACTGCCTACCAAGCCCTAAGCTACTATTCACCTGATTTCTGTGTCTATAGTTTTTTTAAAAGAAAAATTTCCTATCAATTTAAATCATAATATGGTACTTTATAATTGACTTAGCATTGTAATTTCAAGGTTCATACAGGCATAATCCTGTATCAAGACTTCATTTTTGTTTTTTTTTCCCTTGTATGTACCACATGTTGCTAACCCACTCACCCAAGGATTTCAGACCCTTCCTTTTTTGGAAATTTAACTTATTTTGAGATCTTCTTGTTTTAGGACTAACTTCTGAGCCTGGCTACACTCCAACTGCATGAGAGAGAGCCTCTTTATAAGCTACCTAGGAGGATTTGTGTTTGTTGTCACATTTATTTTTATTTGTTAATTACTAGAAACCTTTTTTTAAACCTTTCCCCAAGTGTCATTTATGTCTGATATCATCTACCTAATTCCACTGTCTTTAGAGTAATGATTCCCCTCATTTTTCTCAAAGGCCTGCTACATTATCACACCTGCAAGTTCATTTTCTTTCATTAGTAGACCACTTGAGTCCATCATAGTAAAAGTTTTAGTGACTGCCCTGCTACCTTGTTTGAAAGTATACAGAATTAGTGATGGAATCCTATTGCCAGCTGAACTATTGAATATCCCTGCTTAGTGTCTGCTTTCTGTAATCAATCCAGGTGTGGTTCTCAAAAAAAAAAAGACTCTAACATAAAAATTTGTGTATAGAAAGTTCCTTTAGAGAGTGCTCTTGGCATCCTAAGGAAGGGAAGAAGGTAGAATTTGACAGAGAGGATGTTGTGCCTTGATGCATTGTCAATGAAAGCCTCATACAGCTGAATAGGGAGTTGTAGGCTGGAGTGGACCTACAGGATTGTCCAGAGTTGTTCAAAGGAGGTAGGCCTTTGTGTTCCTGTGTTGGTTAGTGAGAGTGACTTTGAGCAGGTTAATTTCTTCAAGAGAGGCAATCGATTATTAAAAATTTACTTATTTGTGAATCAGAGAGACAGAGATAGAAAGCTTCCATCTACTGGTTCACTACCGAAATGGAGTGAAGGCTAAAGTTGGGATCCAGTGAGTGGCTGGAACCCAACTAGTTGTGCCATCATTGTTGCCTTTCAGGGTCTGTATTAGTATGAAGCTGGGGTCAGAGGCTGGAGTCCCGTATCAACATAGACATGGGGTATGTGGGCATCTGATCTGATACCTTTACTGCTAGGCGAAGCACCCGCCCTGGGTGTGGCATTTTTGAAGAGTGCTGGAACATTAGAATTGTCTATCAGCATCACTTGCAGCAGCTAGGTTAGTAAATCCTTCAGTACTTAAGGGAGATCCAGGCTGTATTTCCCAACATACACTAGGTAGAGCCAAAAGGATTTTCTGAGTAATGATATGAAGTGTCAGAGGCAAATGGAGGCATCAGGGATGACTCCGAGGATTTTGGCCTGAGCAACTGGAAGCATGGAGTTGCTGTTAAATGAAATAGCAAAGACTGTAAGTGAAACTTTTTTGAGGAGGATTTCATGATTTTAGTTTGGGTCATGTTGTGTGTGAGATGTCAATTTAACATCCAAGTAGATATGCCAAGTTGACAGTTGGATATATAAGTCTGTCAAAGACTCAAAGTGATTTTATTAATAACTGCCAGTATTTTTAGACTGCTCTTTCCAAGTTCTTATGTTGTTATTTTGTTTTTGTTTTCTGGTGACCTTTGAAAATATTTTCAATCAACTTTCTTAACACAAATACCTGACTGTTCTATTTGCTGAAATCTTGGAAATCTAAGTGAAGCTGAATTTCTACTCCTAATGCCTTTGGCGTGGGCTTTATCAGGCCCCAGTTTCTCTTCTCCAGATTAACCAATTCTGTCTTTCCTTGTTAATTACAAGTCAAGTCTTTGCTAAAGATTAACTCATTAAATTAAGAGAGTTCACAAGGTTAAGAGCAGAATTACAAGATTCTGAATCACAGTCACATAGATCACTTCTGTGTCTAATAGCCAATGCTAGTCTTCCTTCCGAGAGTATCTAAAATAGCCAGTCTACCCACAGACCCCAGACAGACCTGAGTCCACTTTAACATGACAGAAGAAACTTCCTGACCCCTGTCACTGACCAATCAAAGAAAGACTGACCATTCAGTGCTCAGCCCCAAACCTACAAGCTTCCCTGCCCTTGATCTCATTGGGAGTTCTAGAACCGAGCAATAGCTTGCTTTACTCTTCTTGCATTGCAAATAAACTCCTACATTTTTTCTACCACTTGGTGTCAGTAATTGGCTTTCTGCACACTGGGCAGGCAGAACCGGTTTTGAGGGTGTTATATAACATAAGAATATCTTTTTTTCTTTTTATGTCCACACTTGGATGACAGTTTAAGTATATATCAATTACTGTGAAATGATAAACTGTTCTTATAACTAATATATTTTTCATACATACATATTTATGTTAATTTCTAAGCCGTTCCTCTTCATTTCTACTATAGTACGTATTCGTAGGACCCACAATATAGTTATTGTTTGTTGACTCATCCTTGAACATAAAAATCTACCTGTGGCCCATTGTTTGAAGACATGAAATATGAATTGATTGGATTTAGCTGTTTCTCAATGACTCAACATATTAGCTTGTTTTTTAAAAATATCTATTTATGTTGTATTTGAAGTGCAGAATTAGAGAGGGAGGGAGGGAGGGAGAGAGAGAGAGAGAGAGAGAGAGAGAGAATCTTCCATCTGCTGGTTCATTCCTCAACTGGCTGCAATGGTAGGAGCTGGGTCAGGTTGAAGCCAGGAGCCAGGAACTTAATCCAGGTCTCCCACGCAGGTGCAGGGGCCCAAGGGCTTGGGCCATCCTCTGCTGCTTGCTCAGGCACATAAGCAGGGAGCTGAATAGGAAGTGGAGCAGTACTGTATAGGATGCTGTTGTTGCAGGTGGTAGCTTTACCTACTATACCATAATGCTGGACCCAAACATTATTTTCTTAAGTTGGAGGATAACACAAATATTTTTAAATCTTAGTGATATTTGTGGTTGATATTGTTTTCTCAATTATGCAGATTTACCTTAGAGGTGATGTGGGCAATGAATGTATCAATTTTTTTAATGCAGGTTCTTGCCTCCCACAGAGAGAGAAATGCTAAGTATAGACTGGTAACCTGTGCAAATAGGAAGTTTATTAGCAGTGAGGAAATAAAAGTACATGCACACATGTGTGGGCCACACTACACAGAGAAATACCCAACATGAGTGGGCCAAAGAATTGTCAGTAAACGAGAGAGACAGAAAAAAAAAATGAAAGTGGTACCTATAGTTGGGAAAGTCCATTCCAGGATGGCTAGTGGGAAATTGGGAAAGGTCTGAGTTCTGTGGATGAGAGAGCAGTACCTCTAAGCGAGGCCTATGGTGGAAGGAGATTTCTTTCCTTCCTTCCTCCCTTTTATAAGGAAGGGCCTGGTACCGCAATTGGATATGCAAACAGAGTGGGGTCTTAGCATGCGCCCAGGTCCTGGATGGGACAGGTGTATCTGGCAAGATGGGAGTATCAAATCAACAGTAAAAGAGACAGCATCATTATGCAAGGATATAAGAGTTCCAACTTGCCTAAATTTAACTAACTAGTTACATGATATCAAATACTTAATATCATCACAGCTGTTAACATATTTTTGTCTCAATAATCTTGTTATTATAGGAAATCATATAAAATACTTTTTGTTTTGGAATGATTTTTTTTTCCTAACTTTTGATTGCAGACTACTTTTATCTGGAGAAAGATTACATTCATGTGTTAAAGTTGAGTAGAAGTTTATTTCATTGATTGCAAGTAATAAAGAGTAAATCCAAAATAATTTCACAGAAGGTTATGTACTAAGGCCTAGGTAATCATATTGAGCACATGGGCAGAAACAGTGACCTGTATATATACATAATTCCATTTTTATAAACTTATTATTGAGGGGCTAGCCTTGTGGCACAGTAGCTTGCATCCCATGGTGATGTGCCAGCTCAAGTTCTGGCTGCTCTGCTTCTGGCCCAGCTTCCTATTAATGTGCCTGAGAAGGAAGAAGATGATCTGACTTCTTGGGTTCCTAGCACCCATGTGGGAGAACAGAATGGAGTTCTTACTCCTGGTTTCAGCCTGACATGGACCTGGTTCTTTTGGACTTTTGGGGAGTAAATCAGCAAATGAAAGATTCATTCTCTCTCTCTCTCTCTCTCTCTCTCTCTCTCTCTCCTCTCTCCTCTCTCTCTCTCTCTCTCTCTCTCTCTCTCTCTCTCTCTCTCTCTCTCTCTCCTCTCCTCTCCTCTCCTCTCCTCTCTCTCCCCTCTCTCCCTCTCTCTCTCCCTCTCTCTCTCCTCTCCCTCTCTCTCCTCTCTCTCCCTCTGTCTCTCCATCTCTCCCTCTCTCTCTGTTGAACTTTCAAATACATAAATGAATAAATATTTTAAAAATCGATTATTGAAAACATATTTGGCTTTAGCTTAACAAAAATTCTTTACTCTTGTAACATATGGGGGAATAAGAATCTTTTTCTTTGTGATATATAGTTGTTTATTTGAAAGGCAGAGTTACAGAGAGGGACACACACGCACACACACAGAGAGAGAGAGAGACAGAAAGAGAGAGAGAGAGAGAGAGAGAGCAAACACACATGCTTCCATTCAATGGTTCACTCCCCAGATGGCTGCAATGGCCAGGGCTGAGTCAGTCCAAATCCAGAAGCCAGGACCTTCATCCATGTCTACCATGTGAATGGCAGGGGATCAAGCATTTGCACAATCCTCTGCTGTTTCTCCCAAGCCATTAACAGGAAGCTGGATTGGAAATGGAGCAGCCAGGACAGGAATCAGTGCCCATATGGGATGCTGGCATCGCAGAACCAAGGGGAATAAGAGTTCTTATAACCTAAATATGCTTTCACAAGTATTTCTGCCAGTAAATTCAGCAACAATAACAAAATCCCACGATTTGACAGACAGGATTTAGAATTTTGAAAGCTTTGTAGTCAATAATTATTGTCAACCATTTGTACTAGCTTAGATCCTGTGGTTCTTTCTTGGAAATGTGCATTCGATAAAACTTCATTAGGTGCCAGTGCTGTGCTTAGCGGATAAAGCCGCCGCCTGTAGTGCTGGCATCCAATACGGGTGCTGGTTTGAGTCCTGGCTACTTCTCTGCTGATCCAGCTCTCTGCTATGGCCTGGGCAAGCAGTAAAAGATGGCCCAGGTCCTTGGGCCCCTGCACCCACGTGGAAGACCTGAAAGAACCTCCTGGCTCCTGGCTTTGGATCAGCAGTGTGACCAACTGGGGAATGAACAAGTAGATGGAATGCCTCTCTCTCTCTCTCTCTCCCTCTCTCTCTGCCTCTGCCTCTCCTTCTCTTTCTGTGTATCTCTGAATTTCAAATAAATAAATAAATATTTTTTAAAAAAGAAACTTCATTAACAAGAACATTAATTAAATTTGAAAGAGAAACAAAATCTTTACAAAGGTGTTACTTGTCCAAAATCAATTATAGTGGTTAAATTAAAGTGGAACTCTGTTGCCTTGAGCCCCAATCCAGAAATATTTTCAATATGTCTTATGAACAAAATTCAAAGCTTCAATTTGACATTTATTCTATTGATTTCCTAGGGGGAAAGATGAAATGTGCTATTGTGGTCCTATGTGCTTTACTGTCCAAATAAACTTTAATTAATAAACCTGTGTACGACTCTAGTTTCCACTCCTGGGGCCAGCATTGTGGTGCAGCAGATTAACCTGCCCCTTGCAATGATGGCATCCTATATCAGAGCTCCGGTTCCAGCCCTGGATGCTCCACTTCTGATCCAGCTCCCTGGTAATGCACCTGGGAAAGGAGCAGAAACTTAAGCCCCTGCCACCCATGTGGGAAACCAGGGTGGAGTTCTTGGCTCCTGGCCCAGCCTATGCTGTTGCAACCATTTGGGAATGTACCAGTGGATGGAAGATCTGTTTCTGTCTGTCTGTCTGTTTCTAATTCTGGCTGTCAGATAAAAAAAATCTTATTTAAAGAATTTATTTTAATAAAGCTTCTTCAGTGCTTGCTGATTACAACTACACATATCAATAAACAATACAATTAATGTTCAAGCGGTTATTACTGATATATCTAGTTCATGACCTGCTTTTTTATAGAAAGCTTTTATTTCATAAATACAAATTTCATAAGTACAACTTTTGGATTACAGCGGTTCTTCCCCCCATACTTGCCCTTCCACCCCAAAATCATCCCACTTCTCACTCCCTCTCCCATCCCATTCTTCATTAAGATACATTTTAATTATCTTGATATACAGATCAACACTATACTAAATAAAGATTTCAACAGTTTGCACCCACACAGACACACAAAGTATAGAATACTGTTTGAAGACAAGTTTTACCATTAATTCTCAAAGTACAGCACTTTAAGGACAGGGGTCCTACATGGGGAGCAAGTGCACAGTGACTCCGGTTGTTGATTTAACAATTGACACTCTTATTTATGACGTCAGTAATCACCCAAGGCTCTTATCCTGAGCTGCCAAGGCTATGGAAGCCTCTTGAGTCCACAAACTCTGACCTTATTTAGACAAGGACATAATCAAAGTGTAAGCATGGCCTGCTTTAGTCCAAATAATACCTTCATTGAATTTCAGAGCACTTCGTAAGGAGTTTTGTAATGAAGCACATGTTTGACAAGAGTCAAGACAGAATTGCAGTTCCCAGAATCCTTCAACCTTACTGACTGTATTACAATCTAAACAAACAAAAGAAAGTTATATTTATGAATAAGTTATATGTTCTGTTCAATGTTTTTGTAAAGATATATCTTAGTCAAATTTAAAGTCTTTTTTTTTTTTTTTTGACAGGCAGAGTGGACAGTGAGAGAGAGAGACAGAGAGAAAGGTCTTCCTTTGCCGTTGGTTCACCCTCCAATGGCCGCCGCAGTCGGCGCGCTGCGGCCGGCGCACCACGCTCATCCGATGGCAGGAGCCAGGTGCTAGGTGCTTATCCTGGTCTCCCATGGGTTGCAGGGCCCAAGCACTTGGGCCATCCTCCACTGCACTCCTGGGCCACAGCAGAGGGCTGGCCTGGAAGAGGGGCAACCGGGACAGAATCCGGCGCCCCGACCGGGACTAGAACCCGGTGTGCCAGGGCCGCAAGGTGGAGGATTAGCCTGTTGAACCACGGCGCCGGCCTAAATTTAAAGTCTTTTGTATGCTACCCAAGCTATGGACGACTAAACGCGTTTCTCTTCAAAATTTCTTTTCCTCACATTCATTTAATACTAGCTTCGTTAATTTTCTTGTATGCTGATCATTATCAGCAAATTGAATATATTTATTTTTCTTTGATATGTTAAATTCACCATTCTTGGCTACAAACAAAAGCAATCTAGTTTGAACACACTTTTGAGAGGAGGATAATATTCATCACTAAAGGCAGATGGAGATGAATTCTCTTATGATTTTCCTGGTCTCCACTGACATTATTCACTGGCATATTAGAAAAATCATAGGAAAGTGATTTGTTAACCTATGCAAGTTCATCTGTTGCCTCTTATTGTATCTCCCAAGTGCTATATTAAGTGCAGAAATAAGGATAAGGTACGTAGGTAGCAAAAGAAAATAAATGTTGGTTTTAAATATTTTGAACAAGAGCCTGAATATGACAATCATGGCAAATTGCACTGTTGTCATAAACTGTACATCAGACTTCACATTGTAAAACAATATATGCAATAGAAACCTTGACAAGTTATCCAATCTTCATTGCAAGAACTCCCACTGAATTATATGCTTCAAGTATATGCATTTCACGAAACAGTGGCATCAATCAGCAGGATATAATTGGCATTTTTAGGACACTTCACCCACCAGCAAGATATATATATATATATGTATAGATATATATATATATTTAAGTCCATAGGAAACATGTCCAAGGCAGGCCATATCCTCTACCATAAAGCTAACAAAGGATTCAGCTGTGGCATAGTGGGTTAAGCTGCAGCCTACAATGCCCTCATCCCATATGGGGGCCAGCTTATATCCTGGCTGCTCCACTTCCAATCCATGCTAATGGCCTGGGAAACACTGAGGAAGATGCCCCAAGTGCTTGGGCCCCTGCACCCATGCGAGAGATGTGGATGAAGCTCCTGGCTCTTGGCTTTGGCCTGGCGCAGCCCTGGACATTGTGCAACAGGGGGGTGAACCAATGGATGGAAGACTGACTCTCTCTCGCTCTCTCGCTCTCTCGCTCTCTCGCTCTCTTTCTCTTTCGCTAACTCTGACTTTCAATAAGTGAATAATATAAAGCAGGCTCTTGGATCATAATGGAATCCAACTAGAAAAAAACATAACAGGAAAATACCCAAACAATTAAAAATTAAAGGAGACACTTCTCAATATTCTGTAGATCAAAGAAATCTCAGGAGATGTTAAAGAAAAACATCAAATTGAAGAAAATGAAAATGCAGGCCATCAAAATCTGCGGGACACAGGTGAAGTACTACTGCACTAAGTGCCTGTATTACAAAAGTGGAAATGTCCTCAGTTAACAATTCAAACACTCATCTCAAGAAACTAAGAGTAAAACCCAACAGAAGCAGAAAGGGGATAATAAAGAGCAAAAATCAATTAAATTGAAAACATAAAAAATAGAAAGCAATGAAACCAATCATTGGTTTTTTGAGAAGATAATCAATTTTAGAAATCTCCAGCAAGTCTGTTAGTCATAAAATGAAGAGAATAACAGTTAACCACCAATATGAGAAGTGAAGCAAGGGGATACTATGACAAATAAAATCTGGACAGAATGCATATGTTGATTTTCCCCAAGTTTATATATAGGTTTAATACAATTGAATCTACAGTTGTTTCAAACAACGACAACAAAAACAAAATAAAACATTCATCCATAGACACTAAGTTTACCAGTGCCCTCTATTACTGTCCCATCTGATGGGTCTGTTTTCAATATTTTCCTTAACTTACTGATGTATAATAACTATTCAATTATCTGTTAAAATCATAGTGAACATGTCTAGTTTCTCAAATGTACTTTTCTATTTTCTTGGAGCTTATTCATTTTTTTTACCAGATTAAATTTTCTTCCAGAAATATTTTAATAAAAATTTGGCCATTTCTAAGAATTCCTACTTTATGCCAATCAATAACAGAGAACCTTAACAGAATAGACAATTTGCCATATGGCTATGATTTAAAGAAAAGAAATTGAAGACACTTGAGTATATCAGTAAAGTCCAGTATTAAAGTCACATTCCTTTTTATGGGCTATGATTACGAATCTGGTTAGATATCAAAATGAAACTCAATACAAATACAGAACTATTTAGGTGAAAGGACCTCTATAGAAACATCTGTTCTCAAAGGCATTCCAGTCTGAGACTCAATTTTAGAATAAGGCATATCAAATATTAAGAAGACATACCCACATACTCTGAGCATGGTAAAAATCTATATTTTTTAAAGATTTATTTATTTGAAAGAGTTAGAGAGGCAGGGGCAGAAAGAGAGAGAGGGAGGGAGGGAGGGAGGGAGAGGGGTCTTCAATCTACTGGTTCACTCCCCAGATGGCTGCAGTGGCCTGAGTTTTGCCGATCCGGAGCCAGGAGCCAGGAGCTTCTTCTGGGTCTCCCATTTGGGTGCAGCGACCTAAGGACTTGAGCCATCTTCTGATGCTTTCCCAGGCCATAGCAGAGAGCTGCATTGGAAGTAAAGCAGCCGTGTTGGGAACCGGCACCCATGTGGGTTGCTGGTACTGCAGGCAGTGGCTTTACCTGCTACACTACTCTGCTGGCCCCTAGATTTTTTAAAATTTATTTTAGTTTAAACAATTGTCAAGACTAGACTCAAAGAGAAGATACCATAGTTTTGCTCTGATTTTCGTTGTTTGGATTTTGGGACTTTTTGTTTTCTATTTTTTTACAAATACAAATTAAACATGAAAAAATTCTGCTTAAAAAAATAACAATTCAAGAAAAGCTCATTGGTTGCACTCTACACATTTAAAACCTGTCTCACAATTTACGTCTTAGTGGTAGAAACATTTCAGAATTGTTTAGTGATCATACTGCAATATATATGGTATTATCAATATAAATTAACTTTATTAACACTTTTATCCAGTTTTTCACAAAACTAGAGAAAATCAAAGTTCTTAAATTTTCCAATGGCAATTTTTCTACACTAGTATGTTATGACTCTCAAATAACAATTAGATTTTTCTTGCCTTCAAAATGTTTATCAAATCCTGTATCTCACAAGTTTTTCAAACATGTGAAAAATAAGAAATATTACAAGGAATGCAACATACCAAATGTCAGTAATAAGCAAGACACATCTCTGTGGGGAAATGCCTATTTTTTAAAAAATCCAGTCTGTATGTGCAAAATATAAGCAAGGAAATTCAGTCTTTTGTCTTTTTCTTCTTTATAAATCTATTACTCCTCAAGTATCATTCCACAAAATTGGAAGTGAAGGACTAAAAGTGAAGAAGGAGGGAAAGAAAGCACACACCATTAGCACAAAAGAAGTGCAATTGTACAAACATAAGCAGTTTATAACAGACTAGCTCATACTGCAAGATACAAAAGGCTGGTTGAGGAAATGCACCGTTCTGCAGGAGCTAGGGTTTGCACTGCTGTGTGATGATCAGTGAAGGGCAACTCACTGCCTTGGGGGAATCCCCTTCCCACTCCAAATCCTGCTTTCTGGAAATTTCAGCTTCGGTTTCTATTCATTCCTAATTTAGGTTTCATTCATTCATTTACCCTGCACATATTTTCTCTTTCAGACATTGTGCTACTCAGTGAATGGACAAGTATTGGCAACATCCTTCTTAAGCTCCTTGTTCAGTTGTAATTCATATATTGGACTGAGAGTAATAGGATATTCATTTATATAGTGGTCTTATTTGCTTATAAATGTAGCAACACCATCTACTGTATTTCACATCCAGTAATCCACATCCAGTGGATTATGAATGTAACTGGCAAATAATTTCGATTCAAAACTTGTTCAATTAACATGTTTTGAGTAAGTCATTATGCTTGAAACTTATTGAAACTATTTTTCTGATTTGTATTTTCATGGAGTTTAAGATATGATACGGACTTTTTTTCTGTCTTTGTTAGACATGAGCAGTAAACATTATTATGTCAGTAATGCTTTAAACATGTATCAATTCACATAAAGTTTTAATAATATAGTGGCCCCCACAAGCCATATTGTACCTTAAATTACTTCATTTGAGCAAGATATTTGAAAGAAAAATATGCAAATATACTTGTTTTGCATTATTCATTGCTCCTGTGAATATTAAAGAATGTGGATCTATGTTTATCATGAATCTAATTTTGAGACTCATATCTTTTGCAGCTCTAAAGTGTGTTCATTTTGAAAATTTTTGGTATTTTAAGATTCTTGATGGTATTTTTAAAAATCAAGTGATAGCAGAAAAGATTGGGAAAATCATAAAATGGCTTTATCTGTAACTAATTATCCTCTAATCATCAGAACTTCTCATTATTATTTATCAGTGAAATGAGACAAGGCCATTTGCACTGAACTCTGATGAGTAGAACAATCTTCAAATCAATCTATTAAATGTGCTTATTAGAAATATACATAAGAGATATCATAACTAGTATTTTGAGTTTTTAGATATTAAAATTGTATTTCTTTTGTTTTTCCTACTAACCTGTATTTTTTTTTGCTGCAATTATATTGATTTAGGTTTATATTTTCTCTGTTGTTTACTTAGAAAGCAATATTCAAATGTGTAGCCAGACCTATTATTCATATTTAATACCTCCTAGGAGGTATTTTTAACTCTTCTATAAGGTCTTAGTTTGACATCTTGCTAGCTGTATTCCTGAATGACAAATATCTATTTTGGACATTTGAGTCTAAGGACATATTTCTTAGTTTTTAGCTATGATTGGATAAAACTGCTCAGCAATTCGTTAAAGGAAGACCATGATTATAACATTGATGACATTAAGCAACAAACTAAAATGAGAAGAAATACATTGTAAAATAAACCAATTTGTGATTTTTATTATACTGCCCAGAGCTTCCCTACTCCAACCTACCTCTGCAAAAGCACAATGAAATCTGTGAATCTCTGTGCATACCAACAATAGGGGCTCATTCATGACTATCATGGAAAACTTTTATTTCTCAATTGAACCTAGACAGTCTTCTGAAAACAGCTGTATGACTTTTCAGTGGGTTTGCTAAATGCTATTAACTAAACAGACATTTCCAAAACATATTATGCAAAAGTGATTTGCTTAACTGAAGGTGATTCAAAGTGTTCCTGGCAATGCATGTTACAAAAAAGGACTATGCATGGGAATCAGGTTTTTGCACAAAAATGAACTTATCTTTTAATTTCATTTTTCTGTGTACATTTTGAAGTACCCTTGAATTCATTTCAGAGTCCTTACTGCACATTTAACAACCTCTGAAGCTTCATATTGTGAAGATTAAAATAAGGGACTCTTGTTATAAATAACGAATTTTTCATCATTATCACAATGCAAACTCATTCACAACTGCCTTTGAAAAGTTACTAAGACAAATTTGATTGTGGTTTTTCTAGACTTAAATAACTTGAGATTGCTTGTGTTGTGGCAATATGAATATATACACCTAGACATTAAAAAGCTTCATGGAAAAAGAAATTTAAAGATAAATTTATTTGGGTGCAAAAAAATTGAAATCATAGTTTTTTTGCAATATGCATTTTCCATAAACTTTTGGGACATCCCTCACAAATGGTGTCATGGAAATATGTTCTTTTTATATGATTCTCAATAGTAAGTGATATAAATATATTTTAAGGAATAAACAGTTATTGTTCTAATCATCTGTGATAGTATATATATATGTATATATGCATACATAAAATCACAAACATACATGTTATATGCACATGAAAAAAGCATGTGAAATTATAAATTAAAAATTAAGGACTTTTAAGCTTCATCATTAATGCATCATTGCAAGAATCTTTAGCTCCTTTCTTCACAGGAGGATGGTAATCTTTTCTGAATCCCCCTGTAATGGTTAAAGTTCCATAGCACCATGTGAAATCCCCTAAGTATTTTTCTTTTAATAGTTTTAGTTTTACTCTTTTGCCTTAAATGGAAACACATAAGGTTTTGATCATTCTCAAATTTTTGAAAATATGGGTTATTTTTCACTATTAAAATAAATGCAAAGTTTAGTAGCATTATATACAGTTCTTTTCACATTTTTTGAATAGGACTATGAGGTAATGTCCTCCCTTACCCCCCCAAAAATTTGCTGGATGAAATTTCTGGAGTTTAAACTTTTTTGGGTATTGGAAAACTCAGCTCAGCTTAGGCCTTTGCTGACATTTGGGGAACGAACCAGAGGATGAAAGACCTCTCTAGTCCTCTCTCTCTGTTGACCTCTCTCTCTCGAACTCTCTCTGCCTTTACCTCTCTGTAACTCTGCCTTTCAAATAAATAAATAAATCTAAAAAAAAACCACAAAAATACTTACTCTTCCTAGACTATGGTGGAAACAATTCTACTTTTTACTTCTATGAAATCATCTTTCTTAGACTCCACATATGAGTGAGATCATGTGGTGCTCGTCTTTCTGTTCTTTCCTTATTTCACTTAACATAATGACCTCCAGCTCTTTTTTTTTTTAGGACTGAGTTTTATTCCACTGTGTGTGTGTGTGTATGTGTACATCCTATTTGCTTTACTCACCCCTCAGTTGCTGGATACTTAGGTTGTTCCCATTTATTGGTTATCATGAATAGTGCTGCAATAAACACGGGTGTGCATTTATCTCTTTGATTTATTTCATAGTGGAGTTAATGGATCAAACAGTAGTTCCAGTATTAGCTTTTGGGGGAACCTCATACTGTTCTCCAAAACTAATTTGTGTTTCCACCAACAGTGTGAAAACGTTGCCTTTTCTCCACATCCAGCATTTCTTCTGTTTTCATATATTTTATAATAGTCAATCAAATTGAAGTGATATGATAATCCCACTGTGGATTTGACTTGCATTTTCCTGATGAATAATGATGGTGAGAACTTTTGCATGTACCTGTTGGCCATTTTTATGTCTTCCTTCAAAAAATGTTTGTTTAGATCTACGGCCCCCTTTTTAAGTGCATTATCTGTTTTCCTGGTATTGAGTTGTTTCAGTTCCTTATATCTACTTTTTATTAACTCCTGGTTACATATAAAACTTGAAAATATTTTCTCCCATCCTGCAGGCTGTCTCTTTATTCTTGACTGTTTCTTTTCTGGAACAAAAACTCTTTAGTTAGATGAGATTTCCTTTTTCTATTTTTGCTTTTGTTTACTGAGTTTAAAGGATCTAGTAATTTAAAAAAAATCACTGCCCATTCCAATATCCTGAAGAATTTTTCATATGTTATCTAATAGTTTCAAAGATTCAGTTCTTAAAATTTTGGTATTGAATCCATTTTGAGTTGATTTTTGTACATGGTGAGATAGTGGTCTAATTTCATTCTCTGCATGTGGATATTCAGTTTTTCAAGCACCACTATTGAAAAGACTGTCCCTTTTCCAATGCATGCTGTTAGCAATCTTGTCTAAGATTAATTGGCTGTAGATGTGTGGGTTTACTTCTAGGGTCTCTAGTCTGTTCTAGTAGTCCATGTATGTACTTTAATTTTTTTTTTTTAAAGATTCCTTCATTTATTTGAAAGGCAGAGTTACAGAGAGACAGAGGGAAGAGAGACAGAGACAGATAGAGGGAGAGATGGAGGGAGAGACAGATAAGGGGAGACGGAGGGACAGATGGAGGGGAAGGGGGAGGGGGAGGGAGATCGAGATCAAGATCCATCCACTGGTTCACTCCCCACATAGCCACAGCGGCCGGAGCTGGGCCCATCTGAAGCCAGGAACTAGGATCTTCCTCTGGGTTTCCCACACCAGTGCAGGGGTCCGAGGTCTTGAGTCATCTTCTACTGCTTTCTCAGGCCATAGTAGAGAGCAGGATTGGAAGTGGAGCAGCCGGGATTCAAACCCATGCCCATGTGGGATGCCAGCACTGCAGGCTGCAGCTTTACCTGCTACACCATATTGCCAACCCTTATGTTTCTACTTATATTATACATTTTAAAAAGTTTGTATCCTTAATCATTACTCATTCTATATTCTCCAGTACTAGTTTGCGTTTATCCTCTAATATAAAGGATGTATAATAGTGCTTTGTATTTTTCAGACTATTTTGAGATAATTTTAGGTCTCCTTTTGATCTTAAGTTTAAATATTACACCATCATGATCAGAAAATGTGGCTTTTTCTTTTTTTATACTCTGAAATTTGTAATAGTTTTATTTGTGGTCTAACACATGAGGATTCTTCAGAAAGTCTGTGGAAAATTTTTATTATGAGAAAAACTATGTGTGGTTTTCAAAATTTTTGCAACTAAAAAAACATTATCTTTTAATCCTACTTGCCATGAACTTTTTGGTGTACTCTGTATGTTCAGTTTTAATAGTTGTCCTATTGTTACTTAAAATGTTTTATTATCAAGTGAATTATATGGCTATAGCAGTTAGCACTAGGGCCGTACTCTTTCCTCAGATGCTAGTTTTCAGTGTGCTCCCTTGAACTTTCAGTTGGCTGTGTCTTTATCTGTGCCACAGTGTTTTTGTTTTGTTTTGTCTTCTGGTTTTGCTCTGACATCTAAAGCACTATCCTGTTTCCAGTAGTTCTGGTGAATTTACACATGCAGTTCCCAACCAGTGCCTGCTGGGACGTGATAAATAGCTACCTCACGCTTAAGACGCAAAGTTCAGTCATATTTCATTAGTTGTTCATCCTTTATTGAATAATTTCCCTCCCTATACAACTTATCTCTTCCCTTACTTGTGTTCTTTGTCTTCTGCAATAAATAAATTTCACTGTAATTTTTTGTCTTAGGACTGGTTCCTGGAGGAATTAAAAATAAGACAATACCAATCTTATTAATAGACTTTTCCTGATAAATTATCTAGTTGACTAGTCTGAAAGATTAAGTGACACTCATTCACTAACTCTTTTTGGTAGGATAAAGTCCAGTTTTCATTCTTGTAGCCTTAATTTTGTTCTTGCCATCTGTTTCACATTGCTTTTTATTTAGAACCTATATATATAATGACATAGTTTTATTATTAATGTATATGGTGGTCTTTGTCGTTCTAACATCCCTTATTTGTATTATTTAAGAATTCTATATGATCTACTGTTACTATCATGGCCCAATCAAATTCATACTTTTATTTTTAAGTCATTTTAGATGCACCTCTTAGATATAGTATATATTTGCTGGTGTTACTACATAGCCTATTCTTTGTAATGTGTGAACTTTTCCCATTTCTATACCAATATTTGGTCTCATTTCCTTCCTTCCTTCACATTATTTTTTGTTATGTTTTAAGTTCAGTGTTTCCTTTGTTTTTTTTTTTTTTCTTTTCTGCTGCAGGAACTATGGGAGTGCAGATTTCTTTGTTCTAATGTTTAGCTTTATAACCCTTGATGAAAGATGTTGAATTTTGAAGGTTGAATAAGAGTAGGTAGTACCTCAATGAAATACTAGTTATTTCTCAGTTACTTTTCCTGGGGGCTAAGGGGAAGAAAGGCTTAAAAGGAAAAATATTGTGATAGGGTGTTTATAATTCTGGCATTTAAATTCTTTCTGGTTAGAAACACTTTAATATATCAAATGTCCCATTTTCCCAGACTTTAAGATCTTGTATTAAAATAATTCAAATTCAGGTATATCTCTTCAAATTTTGAAAACTCTGCTCAAGCTTTCCTTTTTTGATGATTCTTGTTTTTATTTTGTAATTAATAATAATATTAATTGTTGGCATCATGTTTATAAAGTTACTTCTCTCTGGCTTTCCAGATAATTATAATAAAATAGTGAAACAAATTATCTCTAGTACATAGTGTTTATTGCTGCTCTGTATCATTTATGTGTTATAGTTTGGTTTAGCTTTTGTGAGTTAAATGAAAATTCTATTACATACAACTATGAATTGTACATTAATACTATTAGAAATTTACATCTGAAAAAAAAACTGAGTAGCAGGAGGTTATATATTCTGGCCTGGGTCTCACATCTTTTGAAAAGTAGAGCCAGATTTGAATTTTTAATTCATGCTAGGTGGCTCCTGAATGTTCACTCTTAAGCAGGGCATTACCCAATCTCAGCTAGAAATCACCATTGCAGATACTTCTGGGAGACCAAGAGTAAGTACATTTCACACTAATTCCTCACAGCCATTACAACTAAAACTTGGATAAGACAAATGAAGCAAGTAGCAAAAGACTGTGAAAAGACGCAGACCCGCAAGAGAATCAAGGAAGGACACATAATTGAGTCTCCTGGGGCTTTTTCTCCCCACACTGTATGCAGTGCAATCTGTGTGCAAGGGAAATTGTCAAAAAAAAAAAAAAAAAAAGCCAACAGGTGCAGGAAAAAAATCCTCAAGAGAATGAAGGAGAAAGAAACAAACAACAACAACAACAAAACCAGAGTAAGTCCATTATATTTGAACTGAGAGAGGAATGATTCTCAGCTAAAGGTGATTTTTCCTCTTAGAGGGTGTTTGGAAATGTCTGGAGATATTTCCAGGTGATGCTTCTGGGGTGCAGGGGTTCTACAGCATGCAAATGGTAGAGGCCAAAAATAATGCTCAGCATCCTAAAGTGGACAGACCTACCCCTTACAGCAAAGAAGTATTTGACCACAAATATAAGTAAAAACAACTTTGAGGAATCCTAGTCTAACTGGTCCAAAGATGCATTGGAAAATGTGGACCCTTGTGCCAAATTCAGCCTTCCACCTGTTTTTGAAATGTTTCATTAGAACTGTGCTCATGTATAATATATTACTTGTGGGGAACACTTGTTATGTACAGTTTTGACAAGGATTTTTTCAGTTTGAAATGACAAATGAAGGGATTGCTATTTAAGCTGAATTGTCTTTCAAAATAAAGAGAGCTTCCAAGGGGTCAAGTCTTTATTTTTTTGCTGCACTGAGTTCCTTTGGGTATGGTGTGGTTTCACTGATGAGCATTCTCTGGAGATAAGGGGTTCACTATAGATCATGAACATTCTGTCGTACTCTGATGTCAGCTGTTTCTCTGTGAATGTACAAATAAAACACACAAGAAATATGCAGGAGATCATCTCCGTAAGTCAATATTATCAAGACAAATATTCTGTTGGTAGGAAAAATGGAATTGCATTTTATAGTTACTACTTTCATTTGAACTATCACATCCTTATTCTATACTTTTGCAACAATTTCTACGGACTCCTTTAATGATACTTAGTACACTTGTGAACTGGTGATGCATTGAAAATTATCCAATTGAGGATATTTGCATAGTTTATAATGATTGTATACTAAAGCTATATATCAATTAAAAGGAGAAAATATTACCAATTATTGGTCTATTTAGGTTTTCTATGTCTTCATGACTCAATTTTGGTATATTGTACGCATACAGAAATATAACCATTTGTTATAGGCTAATCCTCCGCCTTGCAGCGCCGGCACACAGGGTTCTAGTCCCGGTCGGGGCACCGCATTCTGTCCCGGTTGCCCCTCTTCCAGGCCAGCTCTCTGCTGTGGCCCGGGAGTGCAGTGGAGGATGGGCCAAGTGCTTGGGCCCTGCACCCCATGGGAGACCAGGAAAAGCACCTGGCTCCTGGCTCCTGCCATCGGATCAGCACAGTGCGCCGGCCGCAGCGCGCCTGCCGCGGCAGCCATTGGAGGGTGAACCAACGGCAAAGAAAGACCTTTCTCTCTGTCTCTCTCTCTCACTGTCCACTCTGCCTGTCAAAAAAAAAAAAAAAAAAAAGGAAATGCAGAGAAACAGACTGAGAGTTTAACTCATCTAGCTCTGAAAGTAATAAAAAGATATTTAATATCGTTCTAGTCCACATATATAGAACAATACTCCTCATAACTACAGAATACATATTCTCTTCAAGTATCTATGAAAATATGACAAAATAGATCATACACAAAGTCATTAGGCAAGATTTGACTGTTCAGATGCTCAATACACATTATATTCTATGTTCAGAGTGAAAACAATTAACTAGAAATTTAATTCCCCCCTCAGTGTTAAGCATTCTTAACATTTTGCATGTGTGGTTAGTTTTGATTGTATATAGGATTTTCAGTATGAGTTATATAGAGGTATTTGGAAACTAAATGATTTTATTTTCCTTCAGGGAGCATTTGTTTTTGCTAACATGAGGCAGTTAACGTGGTGGCAGTTAATCTCGGAGCAATTAGAGATTGAGAAATTTTAAAGCTGGTTCCAGAGTTTTCTGGCTCATACGCACGACTTGTACCGTCAAGGGTGGCAGGTGAACTCTTGGGGACTTTTCAGAAAGACTCTGCTCTAGTTTTAGAGGCCCCTGAAAACCACTCTGTCTTTACTGGGTTTTGAGAGACTGCCAGAGTCCAGTTCAGCTTCTCACTTTAACTTTCTGCTTATCACTTGGAGTTCTCAGCTGTCTCCTTTCCATCAGCAAAAACCTAGAAGGGACAAGCTGCACTGAATTCCTTCCTTATCACATGGGAGACTCTCCTGAGATCTTGTTCTTTTAAACCCTTGCTCCTGTGGACTTCTGTCTTCAAACAATGCCTTTGATAGTTCCCTCAGGTTTTTCTAGATTTCATCAGCAGTGTAGAAGCGCCTAAATAGGCCCACCTGTCATTACTGCAAGCCGACACCTTCGCATACCATATATAATGGAAAATATATATATAATGGAATGCTTTACTTTGTAGCTTTTTAAATACCTTCCTCTTTTAAAAATGAGCATTCGTGTTTTATTTATTTGAAAGGGAGAGAGAGAGAGAGAAAGATGTAGCACAGGAGCAAGACAGAGCAATAGCAAAAGAGTTTTCCTTCTACTAGTTCACTCCCCAATTGTCTGCCACAGCTGGGGATGCAGCAGGCTGAAGCCAGGAGCCAGGAACTCCACCTTGTCAGGGACCCACGTACCTGAGCCATCACCTAATGCCTTGCAGGTGAGCCAGCAGAAAGCTGAGTTGGAAGCAGAGGCAGAGGTGGGACTCCATCCCAATCCTCCCACACGGCATGTAGGTACCCCTCTGCAGCACACTGTTGACCCACTGTACCACAGCAATGATGCCTAACATGTAGCGTTTTATCCATGAAGCCAATTAGTGTAAAATTAAGACAGGCAATTTGTTTTGAAGCACATGATCCTCACAAGGTCAGAATTCGGTTCAATTATTTCAATTAATTTAATTGATTCAATAAATGTTTCTTCAATACACCTGTGATACTATGAGCTCTTTGCTGGGGGTACATGTACCTCCTGATGGGGAACAGTCATGTAAATAAGGTGCATATGACAGTTACAGGTGCATACAGGTTCCTGTATTAGCACATGTTAATAAAAAACAAACTTCTACACTAGGTTTTAACAAAGGTATCAAGAATCTCAAGAAAACTGTATCAAACAAATCATAATGTCTGATACTGTTGCCAAAGGTGTGTTAAACCCTGCAATGTCTGATAACTTGTACATCAGAAGAGTTTTTCTCATCAAGGCAGACTGGGTAATTCAGATCAGTTTGAGTTCTACTTGGCTTCCACTATGAGTGGAACTTGAAAACCCTGAAGAGAGAGTGGTACAGAGACAGAAATTTGGATAAGAAAGCAGAGAGTGTGGAGCGTGAGAGATTGGAGGACTAACAAAGTAACAAAGGCACGTAAATATTACAGAGCAAAGATCCACAGAAATGAACCTAACGTTTGCAGCTGTCTTTCCTCACGAGGGCCTTCCGGGTTCAGATACCTATTTACTTAGAGGTTAGACGATAAACAAACTTGTGACTTGGGCACCAAGACACAGGGAAAAGCAGAGTTCCAGGCTTGCTCCTCAGTGTCTGTATGGTGAGAGATGGATGCGTATTCTGCAAGGTTTGGCCGGGACACTGAAGGCTATGTGTATTCTGAGAAGTATGATAAACATGAAACCAGACAACCACTACAAGGTACTAAAACCTAGTTTTGAATGGTTTGAACTTCTGGTGGGATTAAGGACCTGGAAAAATGATAGTGCAATTAGTTGTTTAGCCACTGTGAGCTTAAAGTTTAAATGTTTATATGTAGTTTGTGTGACATTGTTTATAATGATCAGGATAATTAAAAGAAATGAAGGTGACTAAAACCTAGCTGATAAAATGCAAATACACAAGCAAATAATAGAACTATCAGACATGCAACTAAAAATGCCTAATATGTCCAAGGAAATAAAGATGTGGTTAAGAATTCAGAAGTTTGGCCGGCGCCGTGGCTCAACAGGCTAATCCTCCGCCTTGCGGCGCCGGCACACCGGGTTCTAGTCTCGGTCGGGGCACCGGATTCTGTCCCGGTTGCCCCTCTTCCAGGCCAGCCCTCTGCTGTGGCCCGGGAGTGCAGTGGAGGATGGCCCAGGTGCTTGGGCCCTGCACCCCATGGGGAGACCAGGAAAAGCACCTGGCTCCTGGCTCCTGCCATCGGACGAGCACGGTGCGCCGGCCGCAGCACGCCGACCGCGGCGGCCATTGGAGGGTGAACCAACGGCAAAGGAAGACCTTTCTCTCTGTCTCTCTCTCTCACTGTCCACTCTGCCTGTAAAAAAAAAAAAAAAAAAAAAAAGAATTCAGAAGTTTGATCATAAGTTACTAGATATCCCAGAATTTTCATTTCTGATACTCTTGTAAATTGGATCCTTTAATAATGAAATCTCTTCTCTCCATTTATATTCCTTTTCTTAAAGTAACTTTTTCTAGCCTTAAATTACCCACTCAGGTTTTCTTTCACTTACTGTTTTTTGCTACACCTGCTCCCATACTGTAATTTTCAAGCTAAAGTTTCATTTGAATGTAGGCTGTTTCTCCTTTAAACAGCCTATCATTAGGACTTGCTTTACCCACCAGTCTGAAAATTTCTGTTGTAATTATAATGTTTAAACCTTTTAAAATTTGAAGTAATTATTAACATATTTTAAATGCTTATCATGTTCTCCTTTGTTTTATATTTTTGCCTTTTTTTTGTCTATTCCAAATTTTCCTACTTTTGTGTTTATTAATGAACATTTTTCATGGTTCACATTAAGTTCCACTGTTGCATTTTATCTGAGGTAATTTAAAAACATTTTTACACCTGTTTTCCTCCCAGAGGCGGAGTTTATGGCACCTGCTGGGTTTTTGGGCAACCTTAGTTACCACCTGGTAACCAGTATAATGTAGCTGTTAGAATGTTGCCTGCATTACTAAGGCTGAGATTTCAGCCAATTGCCATTACCAACTGCCACCAGCAGAGGGCGCGATATTGACTTTCGCCTCCTGGTGCTGTTCGCGCAGGCTCTTCATCCTGGGTCTCTGCTTTCATCACGTGTCACGCGGACCTCGTGCAGCCTCCCACGTGCGTAGCGAGACCATCAGGTACTAACGGAAATCACCGGTTTTCTTGTGGCAAACTCTCTCAGGTTTGCTTGTGGGGAAGTCTTTTTATTCTAAGTTCCGCCCCGTCTTCTCTGGTCGCAGGTTTCCCTGGGTGCTAGCGAGAAGGCAGCCATCTTCGGGAAGCTCAGGGCAGCGTCTGCCAAGCGGTGCCGTGCGGTTCCTAAGAGGTCAGTTACCTACATTTAAATCGTTCGTTTGTTGACAGTATGTATTTCTCTGGCACTACCCCTAGATACACAATTGCTCACTTTATTCATATTTTTCCCATTTCAAGCATCTGATGAATATGTAGTATGCTAAAATATTTCACAATTTCCAAACTTTTTCAAAATTATTTAATTTGTATAAACAGATCACATAAATAAATTTCAGTGATAGTAAATAAACAAAAGGAAAAAGGTGCCAAATAACAAAATCCAAGTTTCATTTTACTAACATACATATTAGAAAAAATTATATATAAAATAAAATGAATTGACTGTCTTTGTGAGGAACATTTCAAAATACTACCTTTTCTTATAATTGGTGATATGGTAGTGTTGGATGAGAAATTGTATAACAACAGTTAAAACTTCAACAAAGAAATTGAAATATTTGTATCACCTGTGCCAAAGAGAATTATGTCTACAATAATTATTTACTATACAATAGTATCATCTTCAAACATTTTATATACAGTAATTTATATAAAATCGTTCTTGTCTGAATCAATGCAGAAAAAATTTAAAGAGCATACATGAGAGGAAAAGGAAAACAATGCATATATATATTTTGAATATAATGAATATTTTGAATATTATATTTTGAATAATATTGATATAATAATATTTTGAATAATGAAATGATATCCTGTTAAACACTTGGTATTAACAAAATGCATCAATGCCTAGATACAAAAACATAAAAGATCAGTAAGTATATTAAATATGCCTAATATATGAATAAGATAATTAAATATTTTTACTGTAGAATCAAGTATGGAAGGTTAAAATGTTACTCCCTTATCTGGAAAGAAATTTCACATTCTTCAGAGGTTTCATATTTGTGTGCCTTTTGCACATTAATTCTTTTATCAGACACAGCTACTTAAAAGTATGGGTGCATAAAGGCCAAACAATTTTGAGATAAATTGTAGTGTTGTCCATCCTGAGAAACTATAAAACTTCTTATAGTCAGATAAATTTGCATATACTTATGAGAACATCTCCAAGATACACTGTCAATAAAAAACAAATTGTAAACTTTCATATAAGTGTTCATGTTTATCTAAAGTATATGTTTTCTTTGATAGCATACACACCTGTCAGCTAGTACTGATTATTTCTGCAAAGGGATATTCATTTGCATTCATTGGAAGTTTTACATTTAGTACATGTTATGTGCTAATAAAAGAAAGTCACATGGTGACACACGGGTACTTGAAGATATTTGTGGAAAATGAAATTAAAAGATATTTATTTTGTTGTCAAAAATTCTTGAAACCCATGCATAGTTTCTTTGATACTAAATATTTTCCTTGAACTTTCTTAAGACTTCTCATATTATTGAAGGTTGTTTTGAAATGCCTATGTTTCTGTTTGTTGTCTCTATAGACTATATATAATAATTTATTGTAATTTCATGTTAATATATTTATACAGTTTATAGTCTGTTTCAGTTTGTTCACTTGGTATATTTTTGAGATCTGTTCATGCTTTAAGTGTGTATCAGAAAATCGATTCCTTTTCAAGGCTGAATAAGAATTTCATTCTATGGTTATAGCATATGTTGTTTACGTATTTATTGTTTGATAGATATTTTGGTCCTCCTTACAATTTTATTATAAAGTGGCTATGGATAATTAAGAAAAATGTCTTCATATGGACATGAGTTTTGTTTTCTCTTTGGCGAATTTCTAGGGCTAGAAGGGCTGGAGACTATGGTAGAGTGTTTTAAGAAACTGTTGGCAGGCGCCGTGGCTCAACAGGCTAATCCTCCGCCTTGCGGCGCCGGCACACAGGGTTCTAGTCCCAGTCGGGGCACCGGATTCTGCTCCAGTTGCTCCTCTTCCAGTCCAGCTCTCTGCTGTGGCCCGGGAGTGCAGTGGAGGATGGCCCAAGTGCTTGGGCCCTGCACCCCATGGGAGACCAGGAGAAGCACCTGGCTCCTGGCTTCGGATCAGTGCAGCGCGCCAGCAGTGGCGGCCATTTGGGGGGTGAGCCAACGGAAAGAAGATCTCTCTCTCTCTCTCTCTCTCTCTCTCTCTCTCTCTCTCCCCACTCTGCCTGTCCAAAAAAAAAAAAAAAAAGAAAAGAAAAAAAAAGTAACCATTTAGAAGGTGTGACTTAGTGATTGTGGATTTCATTTGAATTTCCCTGAGAACTAAAGATACTGGAAAGTTATCAGTGAGCTTATTGAGAATATTTTAGTGGAGTGTTTACTAATGGCCATTAGAAATATATTTAAATTGCCTGTGATTATTGATCAGCAAAATCCTTTATATTATTTGTGGGTCAAGTCCCTTTTTCAGATACCTGTATTGTTAGTATTTTTTCCAGGTCTGTGACTTGTCTTTCACTTTTTAACTTTTAAGAAGAGGAGACTTTTTTAAAAAGATTCATTTATTTATTTGAAAGATTTATGGGGGCGGGGGGCGGGGGGAGAAGGAGAGAGAGAAAGAGGAGAGGGGCGGCGAGGCGAGGCAGGGAGAGGGGCGGCGAGGCGAGGCAGGGAGAGAGAAAGAATGAGAGAGGTCCTCCATCTGCTGGTTCACTCCCCAATTAGCCGCAATGGTTGGAGCTGCGCCTATCAGGAGCCAGGAGCTTCCTCCAAGTCTCCCACTTGGGTGCAGGGGCCCAAGGACTTGGGCCATCCTCCACTGCTCTCCCAGGCCACAGCAGAGAGCTGGATTGGAATTGGAGCAGCTGGGTCTCGAACAGGTGCCCATATGGGATGCCTGCGCTTCAGGCCAGGGTATTAACCAACTGTTAGACAGTGCCGGCCCCAGGAATCCTTTTATATGCAATAAAATACAACTACTTTTGGTATTATAAAAAACTACCTATAGCAAGGATTGAAATATTTTCTCCTATATATTCTAGTTTTTACTTTTGTATTGAATTCTAAGCTCCCTTGCACATAAATTTGTGTATTGTGGGACTGATGTGTTGATCCATTTTTGTATTATTCAGTCATTAGACTATTTATCAAAATAACTTTTTTTCTTCCATTAGATTAGCTTGGTATACTTGTCAATAATTTATTGACACTGCTATAATTTCTATTCCATTTAATTCTTTATGTCAATAATATAGTCTCTTTAATACTGTAACGTTTTAAGAAATCGTGCAATCAGGTGGTAAAAATCGTTCAACATTGCTTTAAAGGTTTTTCAAAAAATCTTTCAGTTATTGTAGGTCTTTTGAACTTCCATATTAATCTTAGGATAGTTTTGAAGAATTGTGTGTAAAAGGCCTGCTAAAAATTTGTTTGGGGGTAATCTATGGATCAATTTAGAAAAGACTACTATCTTGACAATATGGTGTTCTGATCTAAGAAAAAGAGTATTCCTCTTTTTTTTTTTTTTTAGGTCTTTTACTATTTTTCGCAATGTTTATAGTATTTGCTTACTGGCCTTTCATATATTTTATTGAGTTTCTCTAGATATTTCATATGTTTTGGTGCTCTCATTTTTGATTATTGGCTGGTGTTACAGACAAAAATAATTTTTAATTGAAAAATAAGAATTGTATATATTTCTCACGTGCAATATGTTTCTGTAAGGATGTATACATTTTGGAATTGCTAAATTCATCTAATTAGCATATATAACATGCTTATTTCTGATGAGAACTGCACACTTTTCAAGTATATAATACATTGATATTAACTATAGCAAAATATACAATGTTTCACTTGAATGTATTCTTCCTATTTAATTGACATTCTGTATCTTTTGGATAGTATCTCTTCTACCACCTGCAAACCCCACCCCTGATGATCAGCATTGTAATCTGTATTTTGGTGACTTCAGATGTAACATACCAGTGACATATTGTGGTGTTTGTCTTTGAGTTCCTGGCTTATTTTGCTTAACATAAAGTCCTACAGATCCTGCCAAGTTATCACAAAGGACAATATTTCCTTCTGTTTTAAGACTGTTATTCTTATGTGTGTATATATACCACATTTTCTCTATCCATTCATATATTATTGGATATTTTGGTTGACTCCATACTCTGGTTTTGTGAATGGCCGAAATGAATATGGTGGTGAACATGTTGCTTTGACATACTGGTTGTGTTTTCTTTAAACATACATGTAGTACTGGGATTACTGGATAATGTGGTAGTTCTTTTTGAAAATCGTAAATGTTTTTTCGTGTGTGTATGTGTGTGAGAGGGAGAGAAAGAGAGATTGAGGGAGATGGCATTTCCATCTGCTGGTTTACATCCCCAGTGTCAGCAACAGCCAGGGCTGGGCCAGGCTTGGAACTCAGGTCAGCTCTCCCATTTGAGTGGCAGGGACTCAAGTATTTGAGTGCTGCTTTTTCAAGCGGCACATTACCAGGAGGCAGGATGGGAAGCAGAGCAGCCAGGACTCAAACCGGGACCCATATGGGGTGCCAGTGTTGCAGGCAGTGGCTTTACTTGGTATGCCACAAAGCCAGCCCATTTCCTCATTATTTCCTTACTAATGAGTTGTTCGAGATTCAGTGTATTTTGGATATTAACCCTTTATCAGATGTATATCTTGCAAATTATTTTCCCCATTCCATATGTTCGCTATTTGCTCTTCTGATTGTAAAGTCAGTTGTGGAGAAGTTTTTCAGTTTGATGTATCCTCATTTTTCTATTTTTTATTTTATTGCTTATGGTTTCAGGTCACTATTCAAAAATATGGTTCAGACCAATGTCATGGAAATTTTCTTCTAGTGTTTCTCTTAGGAGTTTTATAGTTTCTGGTTTTATATTTAAGCCTATAATCCAGTTTGAGTTGATTTTTGCATATGAGTGAAATTGTATATCGAGTTGTCCTGACAACACTTACTAAAGAGATTGTCCTTTCCCTTTTATATGTTCTTGGTATCTTTTCTTTATTTGAAAGGCTAAGTTACATAGAGAGAAGGAGAGGCAGAGAGAAAGAGGTATTCCATCCTCTGATTCACTACCCAATTGGCCGCAATGGCCAGAGCTGTGCCAATCTGAAGCCAGGAGCTTCTTCTGGGTCACCTAAGTGGGTGCAGGGTCCCAAAGATTTGGGTCATCTTTGGCTTCCCCAGGCTGTAACAGAGAGCTGGATCTTAAGTGGAGCAGCCAGGGCTTGAACCTTTGCCCATATGGGATGCAAGCACTGCTGGTGGTAGCTTTTCCCACTACACCATAGGGCTGGCCTCTCTTGGTGTCTTTTCTAAAAATCAATATATGGATTTATTTATGGGCTATATTTTTTAAAGGTTTTTAAAAAATTTATTTGAAAGGCAGAGTGACAGAGGGGGTGAAGGGGAGAAGTATCTCCCATCAGCTGGTTCACTCCCTAAATGGCTGCTACAGCCAGGGTTGGGCCAGGGCCAAAGCCAGGAACCAGGAACTCCATCTGGGTCTCTCACTTGGGCAGCAGGCGTCCAAGTACTGGGATCATCCTTTGCTGCTTTCATAGGTGCAATAGCAAGGAGCTGGATTAGAAACAGAAGCCAGTACTCGAACCAGCACCTTTATATGTGGCAGTGACTTTGCAAATGGCAGCTTAACCTGCTGTGCCACAATACCAGCCTCTGGGCTCTCTATCCTAATTCATTGCTCTATATTTCTATTTATATTCTAGAGACATCTTGTTTTGAATATTATATTTTATATTACATTTTAAGTCAGAGCTGAATGCCTCCAGTTTTATTTTATGTGTTTGTTTATTTTGCTTAAGGTTGCTTTGGGCTTTTGTTGTTTCATACAAATTTTAGGATTTTTTTTCTTCAGTTGCTGTGAAAGAGTGTCATTGTAATTTTCATAGGAACTGCAGTGAATCTGTAGATGACTTTTGGTAGTGTGGACATTTTAACAGTACAAAGACATCCAAAGCCAGGAACAGAGGATGTCTTTGTAGTTACTCGTGTCCCCCTCAATTTATTTCACCGTTGTTTTATGGTTTTTAGTATTTAAATGTTTTAACTTTCTTGGTTAAATGTATTCCTGATTCATTTCTGGTAGCTATTATAAATGGTTTTTTAAGTTTTTTTTCCAGAGTTTGTTGTTAGTGTGTAGAAATGCCATTGACTTTTGTATGCTGATTTGGAATCCTGAAATTTTGTTGAATTCATTTATTAATTGAAACAACTTTAAAGGTTATGATGGTATTTTGCAAATATTTCAATATATAAAATCATGTCTTCTGAAAACAGAGACAGTTTTCCTTCATTTCTGATTTGGATGCATTGTATTTTTTTCTCTTGCCTGATTGTCCTGGCCAAGACGTCCAGTACTTTTGAGTAAGAGTGGCAAAAGTGGGTATCTTGGGCCAGCACCATGGCTCACTTGGCTAATCCTCCACCTCCGGCACCCCGTGTTCTAGTCCCTGTTGGGGCACTGGGTTCTAGTCCCAGTTGCTCCTCTTCCAGTCCAGCTCTCTGCTGTGGCCTGGGAAGTCAGTGGAGGATGTCCCAAGTGCTTGGGTCCCTGCACCCGCATGGGAGACCAGGAGGAAGCACCCGTCTCCTGGCTTTAGATCGGCACAGCACCGGCCATAGCTGCCATTTGGGGGGGGTGAACCAACGGAAGGAAGACCTTTCTCTCTGTCTCTCTCTCTCACTGTCTGTAACTCTACCTGTCTAATAAAACATTTTCCTGATCTTAGAAAAAAAGGTTTCAATTTTTCATTGTTGAATACAATGTTAGCAGTGAGTTTGCCAAAAATAGCTTTAATTGAGTTGATGTACATTCCTTCTGTACCTACTTTGTTGAGCTTTATCATCATGAATATATTTTTAATTTGTTAAGTACTCTGTATGTTCCTATTGAGATCATATATTTTTGTCCTGGGTTCTGTTAATGTGGTATTTGATATTTATAGATTTGTATATGTTGAAGCATCCTAACATCCTTACATCCTTGGGATGAATCCCACATGATCGTGGTGAATGATCATTTTTATGGGTTGTTGAATTCAGTCAGCTCTTATTTTGTTGAGGATTTTTGCATCTGTTCATCAGGAATATGGTCTTATTTTTCTTCTCTTATAGTGGCCTTGTCTGACTTGGTTATCAGGGCAATTCTGGCCATGTAAAATGAGTTTGGAGGAAATCACTCTTCAATTATTTGGAAGAGTTTGAGAAGGATTAGTGTTGGCTCTTTAAATATTTGATAGAATGAAAGGGTGGAGCCATCAGGTCCTGGGATTTTCTTTATTGGGAGACTTATTTTATGACTCAATCTCCTTACTCATAAAAGTCTTCTCAGATTTTCTGTTTCATCATGATTCAGTTTTGATAGGTTGTAGGTGTCTAGAGATTCATCCATTTCTTCTAGGTTATTCAGTTTGATGGCATATAATTGTTCATAGTAATCTTTTACAGTTCTTCAGATTTCTGAGGTATCAGTTACAATATTTCCTCTCACATGTTATTTATTTTACTTGCTTATTTTCTCTTTTGTCTTTTTTAGTCAAAGTTTCTTTTTAAAGTATGGCTTTATTTATTTATTTGAGTCAGAGGAAGAGTGAGAACAAGAGAGTGAGAAAGTGAGAGAGTAAGAGAGAGAGAACCAAATTAATTGGTTCACTCTACAAATGCTGCAACAGCCAGTTCTAGGCCAGGCTGAAGCCCGAGCTAGAAACTCCATCCTGGTCTCCCACATGGGTGACAGTGACCCAGGCACCCAGGCCATGCTCCTCTGCTTTCCCAGGACATTAGCAAGGAGCTGAATTGGAGGTGGAGTAGCCAGAATTGGAAGTGGTGCTCCGATAGGCAGTGCCAGAGTCTTAGGTGGTAGTTTAGTCCATGTGCCACAATGCCACCCCTGCTCTTACGTTTGTTTCCTTCTTTGTGATAACTTTAGACATAGTTCATTCTTGTTTTTTCTAGTCCCTTGATGTGTAATGTTAGAATATGTATTGGGGATCTCTTTTTTTTTTGCTTTTTTGTTGAGTATGTTTTCTATAAAAATCCCTCTTTGAACTGTTGTTGCTATAGCCCATAAGTTTTGATACATTGTTTTTTTCATTTTCATTTGTTTCTAAATATGGTTTTGAAGTCCACAGGGTTGTCTTGGTGCCAGGCCTAGAGCCTGTGTCTGTAGCAGGAGATTGCAGTCCTGGGTCCTTGGGGGAATCCCTGGACCTTAGATCTGCAGGAATGATTATGGAGACTTGGTTAACTGGGTCTGGCCTGGCATTGGAATCCTCTGAGGTGGGCCTGGATCTTGGATCTGCTGGAGTAGGCCTAGATCCTGACTCCTCCTCCTGTGACTGGCCTGGGTCTGGGATTGACACAGAGCTTGATTATACAGTTGCTGGCCTGTTGCTTGGAGCCACTTGGGATGATCTAGAGGCTGGAGCTGTGGAGGCTGTTCTGGACCCTGTGTCCAAGCATGCTATTGTAGAGGACTAGATGTGTATGTACTGGTATACAGACCATGTTTGTGTGCGCTGGCCTGGGCCCTGGGACCTTGGGAACCAGCCTGGGACAATGCTACACAGGGGTGATTCTCAAGCCTGCACCCATGGTGGATGGACCAGGCTGGTGTCTACTGGGACAGGCCTGGACCTGGGGTCAGCTGGAGCATGGGACCACAGGTACCAGCCTGGCTTAATGTCTTTGCCCAAAGGAGTTTACATGGTATTTGAGGCCAGGATTGCAGACCTGGTGCTGGAGTAAGTTTGGGGCTAGAGCATGGATCCACATGTGCTAGCCTGGAGTCACAGGTGGCAGTCGGGGGGCAGTCTGGAGCCTGAGGCCACTGAGGCTTGCACAGTACTGAGGGAGATCAGAGCCTGAGGTTGCTGGGTTAGCCTGGCTGTGGAGTGGCCTGCAATTTGAGTCTGCATCATAAGTCTGGAACCTGTGGCTAAAGGGATCCAACTTGGCTCTAGGGTGGAACTGGTGGCTCATTCTGTAAGATCAGTACTTGCTTGGCGTCTGGGTCATGGAGGCCTGCCCAGCATTGAATTTTACTGGAGCAGGCCAGCACTGATGTTCAAGCAAAGTCTGGTATTCATTTCCTTTTCTTTCTCTCATGTTTCTTTCCATGCTATGCTGGCTGGAGGTTGGGAGTGGAGAGAAGCCATAGGTAATGTAAAACTGTCTCTACGATCTTAACTGCAACTTCTCCTTTTTCTGTGCTTCACCCAGATGCTGTAATCTCTTACTTCATTTCCACAGGTCTTAGAAAGATACCTGTGTGGAGAGTTGCTGGAGTTTCTGTTTGTCAGGGTGCTAGTATTAGAAAGTTCTGTTTCTCCTTCTTGTTAATGTCATTCTCTGGCCAGTTGATTTTTTTTTTTTTTGCATACTAATTTGTTCACTTACTCTTTTTGATTAGTTTGTATATTCCTTCAGTTTTTCTATATATACATTATATCATCTCTGAAAAAGATTATAAGTCATCTTTCTAGTTTTAAGATGCAACAATTTTTAACATTTTGTCACAGCATCTTATAAATAATATATACCATTTTTTCTTGAAACCAGAGATATTAATACCATAAAATGTAGGATTCATGACAATGATCATAACTTGGGTAAAATGTCATGAACATGGTGTAAGTCAGAGAAAAAGTGCTTATAACCATTACCAAATGATAAGATATCCACCCAATTTTTTTTACTCTCCATATACTAATTTCCACAAATAAGAGAAAATGTGATATTTGCCTTTCTGTGTTTGGCTTATTTCATCTAATGTAATGATCTCTAGTTTCATCTGTTTTGTTGCAAATGTCAGGATTTTGTTTTTTGTTATGGCTGAGTAATATTCGATTGTGTATACTTACCACATTTTCGTTATCCAATCATCAGTTGGTGGACGTCTAGGTTGAGTCCATATCTTTGCTGTTGTTAATTAGACTGCTGTAAACATGGGAATGCAGATGTCTTTCATATGCTGATTTCACTTCCTTTGGGTATAGTCCCAGGAGTGGGATAGCTGGGTCATATGCTAGATTCATTTTTAGTTTTTCTGAGGAATCTCAGAAAATCATAATGATCTTATGAATCTGCATTCCCACCAGCAGTGTATTACGGTAAGCTTTTCTCTGCAAGTTCACTCGTGAGCATTTGTTATTTGATTTTTGAAGAATAGTCATTCTAACTGTAGTGAGATGATGCCTCGTTTTGGTTTTTAAAACATTTTCCTAATGACTAGAGATCTTGAGCTTTTTTTTTTTTTTTCATGTGTCTGTTGGCTGTTTGTATTTCTTTCTTTGAAAAATGTTCACTTTTCTCTGAAGTGAGGAGAGGACTTCCACTTTGCATGTGGCCTCATCTAAATACCCACAGAGTTTGTGGACTCAAAAGGCTTCCATAGCCTTGGCAGCTCATGTCAAGAGCCTCAGGTGATCATTGACATCATAAATAAGAGTGTCAGTTCTTAAATCAACAGCAGGAGTCACTGTGCACTTGCTCCCCATGTTGGACCTCTGTCCTTAATGAGGTGTACTAAGAGTATCAATGGTAAAACTTTTCTTCAAACTGTACATTATACTTTGTGTGTCTGTGTGGGTAGAAATAGTTGAAATCTCTACTTAGTAGAGTTGGTCTTCTGTACATAAAGTCAATTAAAAATGAATCTTAATGGAAAATGGAAAGGGAGAGGGAGTGGGGCTGGGAGGGTGGGAATGAGGGAAGAAACACTATATCCCTAAAAGCTGTACATAATAAATTTGTATTCATTAAATAAAAACCGTCAAAAAATTTTCATATCTTTATCCCATTTCTTAGTTGTTTTATTGATGATGTGTTTCATGAGCTCCTTGTAAATTCTGGATATTCTTTATCAGATGCATAATTTGCAGATGTTTTCTCCCATTCTGTTGGTTATCTTTTCACTTTGTTAATTGTTTCATTTTGTGTACAGAAGCTTCTTAGTTTGATATAATCTTATTTGTCTATGTTTGCTTTTATTAAATCTATAGTATTACATTGAAAGGTAAAAGACTGAATGATTTCCCACAGGTTTTGGGAACAAAATAAGGGTGTTAGTTCTTATCATTTATGGTCAATATTGAAATGGAGATATCAAACTAACTAGATTACCAAACATCTGGGAAATCATTTAGTCTTTTGCTTTTCATGAATGCTGACTGTAGATGTTTCATTGGTTCACTTTATTAAGATGAAGAAGATGAAGAAATTCAAATCTATTGAATACTTAAAATTGATGAGTTTTGGTGTATGTAAATTATGCCTAAAGACAGCAGATTTATAATGAGGAAATCACTTTAAATATTTACTGGGATTATTTTTCAGATGTTTAAATAACAAAGTTCCCTTGTTATAATTCAATATGTCTACCATCCATACTTACTTTTTAATGTCTATATATGTAAAATAGGAAAACAAGTATAATCACAGGTTCTATCATTAGAATTAAATCACATGAGGTTTAGGAAAGTATTTTATGAACTGAAAGAAAACATAGAAACATCAAATTATGCTTTTTAAGAAACTTGATATGTATCTCTGACATTTCTGAGTTTGATTATTCTTAGATACTTAGGCAGGATGACAGTCATTTGAGGATAAGTCTAGTTTCTTAGTTGTGGTAAAGTGAGTTGAATAAACTTGCTGAAATATTATCAGTAGAAACAAACAGGACTTGGAACAGGAACATATCTAGAAATAAAGAAAGGCCCCAAAACTCCACCAAAAAATCCAAAAGTGTTATCTAAGCTCAGAAACAACACATTATTTCCTTCGTAAGTTTCAAAAATTATACATTTTATTCTTTCTAAATTTTACCTGTCTGTAATAGTTATCAGTGATTTCCTGGGCATTCATCCTAGATTGTTGCTAAGCAATGACTACAAACATTTATCTTCTCAGTTTTACAATTTGCTACACAAAAATTCTTGCATGATTCTTTGCCAAAATACTGAGATTTCTTTCAAAAATGAATAAAGTACATTTTGTAGAAATTTTCCTGTGTAATATAATCTTTCGAGAGAAACAAATGAAATTTGTTGCATCATTGAGTTTTGTAGAATTTGTTAAATTTGTAATTACTTTTCTAGTATGTAAACACACACACACACACACACACACACACACACACACAATTGAACTCATCTGTAAAAGAAAAGCAGACCATATCACCAGTGTGACATAGGCTTTATCTGATTGGATTTAGCTAATTTCGCTGGGAAGGATGCATGCTGGGATCTAGATCTTTTTGGCTTATTTTGAATGCAGTATAAGATTAATTATAAATAGTTGTACAACCTTTTGTAATCATGTTTCTAGTTTTTTTATTATATAAACTGTTGCATTTTATTTATGTATCAACTGAACCATTCATACTTGTTGGCATAGTGGTAATAATACTTACCTATAATCGTAGTAAAAGGATGAAAAATTTTGGATTGGGTCTTAATGAGCTCTTGAGCAAATAATTTTTAGGAACATTCAGAAAACTCTGTTGGCAAAATTGAAGTAATAATTCTTTTCTCATAAACCTGAAAAAATGTAAAGAATACATGCAGTTCTCCAAAACAAAGCTCCTTGTTAAACCAACATATGATGGTACTTCAAAAAGTCCATGGAAATGCGCATGATGGAAAAACCCACTATGCTTGAATTTCAGGTTTTTTTTTTTGCACCAAAGTGAAGTTAATTCCATTTTCCCACAAATGTTTTGAATTGCATTCACCCTATATCTAGGTCTCCATTCCTAGAATGGGAAAACCTCTTTTTATATTTCCCTCTTTTAATGTTTCTGAAAATATTTTTTTATGCTCTTGCAGAGTCTTATATAGTCATTGCTCTTGCAGTGATAGGAAACTCTCTAACATCCCTTCTGAATTCATCTAAAATTCTGTATTAACGAGAAGGATGTTTTAAGATTATAGGAAGACAGCCTTTTAAAATAGATACTTAGATTTTATCATGCTTGCTTTGGATCACAGATTAAGTCACTGTCTTTATATTTGTAATTTGTACAATGAGATTCTCTGAGATCCAAAATGAACTTAGAACTTTTGAGGTACAGAATTTATTTTGATATATTCCGATTTTATTGTTTTCCAATTATTGCTCAAATATCCTAAAATATAATCATATTTGTATTTTGATGTTATTTATCTCTTTAAGTTACTGAGAATATATATTCTGGTATCTTATGTTAAGAGTAGATAGTATTTTTTCTTCAACTATTTAGAACTATTTAACATAATATTTTAACCCAGTGAATTGGGATTTATATGTATCTTTTTTTTTTTTTATTACGCAGAGTTAGAGACAGAGAGAAAGGTCTTCCGTTCGTTCATCCCCAAATGGCCACTATGGCCAACGCGCTGTGCCGATCCAAAGCCAGGAGCCAACTGCTTTTCCTGTTCTCACACATGGGTGTAGGCGCCCAAGGACTTGGGCCATCCTCCACTGCCTTCCTGGGCCACAGCAGAGAGCTGGACTGGAAGAGGAGCAACTGGGAATGGAAGCCGGCACCCATATGGGATGCTGGCACCACAGGCAGAGGATTAACCAATTGAGCATGGCGCCAGCCCCAACGGATTTATATATAGCTTAAAATTTTATATGTGGTAGAATTTAGTACTGGAATAATTTTTAGATTTTCTCATTCTTTATCTTGATATACTAATATGATGATTTTGTTTGTGTTGGATAGTAATTTTAGTATGTGTGAACCAAGGTTCTTAGTAATCTTATTTTCCAAATTCTGTTAGGCTTGCTTTGTTCTTCTTTTTTTAAGATTTATTAATTTGAAAAAGTTACACAGAGAAGGAGAGGCAGGGAGAGAGAGAGGTCTTCCTTCTGCTGGTTCAGAGCTGCATTGATCTGAAGCCAGGAGCCAGGAGCCACTTCTGGGTCTCCCACGTGGTTGTAGGGGTCCAAGGACTTGGGCCATCTTCTGCTTTCCCAAGCCATAGCAAAGAGCTGGATCAGAAGTGGAGCAGCAGGGACTTTGACTGGAGCCCATATGGGATGTTGGCACTATAGGCAGCGGCTTTACCTGCTACGCCACAGCGCCGGCCCCTTGTCCTTTATTCTTACTACAAATTTTTGAATTGTCTTGGTTATTGAGAAAATAATCTTATTGGGGCAAAACTACATACCATTCAGAACAGATATTTATGAAGCAAATTGGGCAGCAGGAGTAGCAAAAGATAGTGTATCACTGCTTGTTGGATAAATCTTTCATCATTTATGTCTTAGGCCTTTTTCCACAGGAAAATTATACAACTTAAACAATAGTCTTTTCCCCCAAATAGCCTAATCACTGAAGTAATGCACTTGCTAGAAGTCAGATAATAATCTAAGTGCAATATTATCATTATTTAGATCTTTATGATTATATACTTTTAAATGGTCTTTTAAGAATGCTTTTGTTTTGGTGATTGAATTTTGGCTCATAACTGTTTATTCTTAGACTGATGCATGGCAATTTCTGAATATGTAGCAGTTACTATTTTATTTTCAGCAAAGAAACACTGACACTTATAAAAGTGGAAAGAAATTAGTAGATATTTCCCTTTGAAGTTCATTTAAATCTTGCTTTTTCTTGTGAAAAAGTGATAAAGTTATTCACTCAAGACAGTATTAAAGGGAACAAAGGAAAATGAAATCAAGAATACTTTAAATGGTGAGATATCGGCACAAATAATTTTAATGCATATTATAATGAGATAGGTATTTAAATATTTAAATGGAGAGTTACTGGATTTGATGGGACTTCAAAGGAGGGAGAAATTGATATCATGTACAGAAATCTGATGTGACTTCATGTTTGATTTGACATCTGAGCTACAACGTGGCAGGTGGTATAGATCTGAGGTTGAGATAACATCACTGAAGAGTTGAGACAAAAGACACTGAGGTGTGAAGACTCAGTATATGTTCAGGGAAAACTTGGTGATTTAATTTGCCTGAAACATAGACTGTGTGAGAAAAAACAGTGGAAGATAATTTTTAGAAAGACAGTTCGAGACCAGATGGCAAAATATCTTGAATACTGCCCAATAAATTGTGGTTTTTTTTGTTTTAGTAATTTGGAACCCACGAAGTATTTTTAATGGCATTAGTAGGAGTGGTACTATGTTTCAGAAAGATTATAAAACATTATCTTCCCAGATAAACAATTAGAGTGTGTCTTTATTGTTAGAGTGACAGTGTAAGGTTCTAAAATCTGAAGTTCAGAAAGGTGTAGGTAAGTTATCTTAACCAATGATAAGGAAAGAGTTCAGTGCGCCGTTTCTATCTTGTGCTATAATGTTCAATCCCAAATTAGTATTTCCTGGTCCTTTTATTGAAAGCAGAAAATGTTGATATCCTTTGAAAGAGTTAAGTGACATATATAATTCTTACCTTCTAGACTGCTAGAATAACAAATGTGATGTGAAATAATAAAAAGATTTTTAGTATGTAGTAATAATTAAAAAATATTATTTAGTCTGGTGCCACAGCTCACTAGGCTAATCCTCCCCCTGCGGCGTCGGCACCCCGGGTTCTAGTCCCGGTTGGGGCGCCGGATTCTGTCCTGGTTGCTCCTCTTCCAGTCCAGCTCTCTGCTGTGGCCCGGGAGGGCAGTGGAGGATGGCCCAGGTCTTTGGGCACTGTAACCGCATGGGAGACCAGGAGTAAGCACCTGGCTCCTGGCTTCAGATCAGCACAGTGCGCTGACCGCAGCGGCCTCCGGGGGGTGAACCAACGGAAAAGGAAGACCTTTCTTTCTCTCTCTCTCTCTCATTGTCCACTCTGCCTGTCCAAAAAAAATATGTTATTTAAACACAACTTTAGTTCATCCATTTCACTTTTTTTCTCAGTATAGCTACAAATCAGTGAGTCTTCCTAATTCCCCTGCTAACCTTGGATTAAGGAATTTATTTAGTCTTTAGCTAATTTGGTGTTTCACATTAGATTATGAATTTTTTAAAGATTTTTATTTATTTATTTGCCAAATAAAATGAGTTGATGCTCATTTTGAGAAACACTAAAAATATAAATGAAGTCAAGTCAGTAATTAACTTGAGTACTCATGTATTAAAAGAAGTGAATGAAGAAGTAGAAAAATCTAGTTGTAACTGATAGTCCATTGGTGGAAACCAAATCATTTCTTAGTGACATGTAATCTTATTATGTTGTAATAGCTATTGTATAGTTTTTATAAAATTAAAATTTCTAGAATGTCTTAATTGTGAATTTTTGTTTAGAAACTAACATTATTGCTCAATAAAATCTTGTAGTATTAGAGTTCCAGAAACTGACAACAATCAGGATTAGTAATTCTTAGGAAGTCAGAAGATTTTAAAAGTTTAATGTTTATCAGCCATGCGTATGTGAAGTTTTATATTGTATACTTAACTATTGGTGTCTTCTCATTTGAGATGATCATACATGGAAATATATGAGAATTTATATAGAACTCTGTGAGATTGGATTCATGAGCTGAGCAAAAAGTATGAATGTTGACTCCAAAGTTTTGGCTTCCATAACCAAATGGCTTTGTGGTTGCCAATCACAGAAATAGTAAAGAGTATGGAAAAAGAGGGTTGAGATATACAAGAATCTCAATTTGAGTCTTCTACACACAGTTTTGAAATACTTTTTATCCAACTAGGTAGAGTTGTCAAGAAAGCCATTGGATGTCAAGATGTGGAATTCAAAAGAGAAGTCTGTTATGGGAGGGTATATTTGGTGAGTTATCCAAATGTAAATTGCCAGTTGAAATCAGAGGCACTCACCAGACTTTACAAGAAGACTGTAAAGAGGAGAAATTGACATCCTGGGATTGAAGCATGGAATGTTTAATCCTTTACTGGCCTGGTACAGGAGATTAATCATGCAAATAAGTTCAAAGCAGGGATGCTAAAAGGTGTAATGATATTTAGAAGTGTTACAGCAACTAAGGGAGCAAAATCATTAAAAATGTGTTACTGAGATTAAGATAAAGATTGGCTAATGATAATATTTAAGATTTATTGCATGATTACTATTTGCTCATACTGGGAGCTTTACTTGTATTGATTCATTAGTAAAAAACCAAGTGAGTATTATTATTTTCATTGAACAGATGAGGAAAACAAGGTTTTTAGAAAGTAAGAAACATTTATACATATATCAGTGCACTTGGAATTAGGACCCAGGCATTATGGATCCAGTAGATTGTGTGCTTAATCAATGTTATATACCATTCAAATAGCCTGAGAAATGCTCATTTACATGTGTTCCTACACATGTAAAGGGAAGAGAAATCTGTCAATGCAGAAACAACTAAAGGTTGTCAGAGGTATGCTTTCTGCACAAGCACAATTCCATTCAGTGATGTGATGAAGGCAGACCAACTTTCCTGAAACTTCCAAACTTGAGGAGTAAGGTAAGAATTCTTGAGTGACAAGATAGTAACGTAAGTGATGGCACACATGGGAGATCGGTTCATTTTGACATTGTATTGAAAAATTGCATTCCATTATTCCTTTAGGAAATGGCACTTAACTGAGATCTTGATTTAGGAGGTTTAAGTGAAGATAATTCCATATCCAGCTCCACTGGAGCAATATAGGTTGAGCAGTTCAAAAAGAGTGTCACAGTCATCTACCCAAGGATGGATTGGCATTGGTTTCCTTGATCCATCAAGTTCTGTTAGAAAAATCTCTGGAATCTGCTGCCTTGCTGTGCACCAAAAGGTTGATTGATTGTTACTGCCCTGATCCCTGAAAATTACAGTGTTATTCAAGAATACTATAGCATGTTGAAGCCAGGAGCCTAGGGTTGAAAATAATTCATCAGATATTGTTCCGTATTCTAGGCCACAGTCTGGTGATTTTAAATAGTTCTCATATTATTTCCATTAGGTTAAATGTGTTCACATTTGGACTTCATTTGTTGTATTTATACAGGGAATTCCCAAGACCACCTTGAGGACAGAAGAATTCTAAGAATTCACAGAAATACTAATTACTAAATAAAACTACTAATCCTAGAGTGTAAAGAAACACTCTAGAGTTTATCTAGATAGCATAAGAGTTTATCTCAGCAGAAGGATAAAAAATACAATCAGCAAAGGGAAAATGTGTATTCACCAGTGTACAGGGTAAACCATACAGAAACTTCTGGTTACCTTTTTGCTTTGAAATTACATGGAAAGTGTTTAATTCCTCCAACACCAATGTGTGATACAGCACATGCACAGTGTTGCTAACCTTGGCTGTGTAAACATGCAGCATTTGTATCCCTGACCTTTGCTACTTAGTCGTGATGTCAAAATAATACAGTCTACTATAAAACACCAGATATACAGAAACATATTCCCCATAACACACATTGTTAGTGTCAGCTATCTGGTGTAATCCAAGGCATCCAGCAAAGATAATCATTTTTTTTTTTTATTACTTGACAGAGCAAGACAGTGAGAGAGACAGAAAGGTCTTCCTTTTATTGGTTCATCCCCCAAATGGCTGCCACGGCTGGAGCTGTGCTGATCCGAAGCCAGGAGCAAGTGCCTCCTCCTGGTCTCCCATGCGGGTGGGTGCAGGGGCCCAAGCACCTAGGCCATCCTCCACTGCTTTCCTGGGCCACAGCAGAGAGCTGGACTGGAAGAGGAGCAACTGCGACTAGAACCCTGTGCTCATATGGGGTACCGGCACCACAGGCGGGGGATTAACCAAGTGAGCCATGGCTCTGGCCCACAAAGACAATCCAAGGGTTCAAAGGATACCCCCAGGAACTGGACAAGTAGTTCTGGAGACCTCTATCATGTACAGGATTTGAGCAATCAGGCCCCTATGGTACTGTTTTACTTTATAATATGAAGATTGTTGTTATTTTTCTGTATAATATTTTATATAATTTGATGAGTTTTTATTTATGAAAATGTTTCATATTTTTATTTCTTATGAAATACTTGTATAAATTCTAATAATTTCAGTTGCTCTTCATAAATATATGCAATCAATTATTTTTGCATCTACAAAATAGTTATCTTTGAGTAGTTTCTGACACTGAAGAGACTTTTTCGTCTAACTGAATTTGAATGCCTGTGGAAATTATTCAATGATGGAGGTAGTAATTATCTCATTGTTAAGCCTGTGCAACAAGTTTGACGTTGGATGAAACAGAACAGTATTTGTGTGAGTTAAAAAGTAAACAAAGATATGAGATTTAATTATATAATTCCCTATGCAATTCTATCTCAATAATTGCAAAAATCCAAAAATGAGGTTTCTAAGGAAGAAAACTTAGAAGGTACTTCAGAATTGAAAAGAAAAATGGATGCATCCATGACGAACACTGAGATAATAATAAGCCAAAAATACAGACAAAATAGAAAACACTAAAAAAGCATGCAGTAAAATTAATATAAAATAATTGATAATTTGATTAATTTTTTTTGCTTACTATCCAGTTCCCATTTTCCCAATTTTTCTTTAAGCAAATAATCCTATATTTGATTTCACACTGAAGTAGAACTGAGACTTCCCTATACTTCGTGTGAGTGGGGGGGAGTGAATCAATCAATCCTTCATCCTCCTGACTGAAATGCTTGATGCAGGGGCGAGTCCCTAATCCATGATGGATCAATGTGGGGTCTTTTACTGACACTGTTGGGAAGACAAAGTGTTTGATGCCATATTTTTTAAAGTTTGACAGGATAGACTTGGGGCAATAATTGTCAAAGATACTGAACAGTAAATTGCAAGGAAAAGTTTAAGCTTACCTGTTGTATAGGCCACTACCTACATGAAGTAAATCAGAATCACCAGTTTGTAAAGTTATAATGCTGAAAACCTTTGAATCAGATAATAGTCATTCTAAAACTTTGAGATGCATAGGAATGAATGTAGTGCTTCTTGAAATCGATATATATTGGTCCAATCATGCCATTTTTATTTTTATTTTTACTCTTTCATTGGATGTAAGTAGAGGCATGAGAATTTTTCTTTGAAGTGTGTAGATCCTGCTGATTCTGGTATAAAGCTTCTTTTGCATTTTTTATTTTTCTAAATATTTTGTACTCTTCATCTGTCTTTTAGTGGAGAACATGCATTTGTGTGTGCTATTCAGTTTTTTCGTAACTATTTTCCTAATAGATGAAAAATAGCCCATTGCCATATATTATATACCATCACATACATAACTTTGAGAACCACTACTCTACTCAGTGAAGGATAAAAGTAAACACACCAGTGAGAAGAAGGGTAGAGGGTAAAGAAGCAACAGAGTGGTTTTTTAAATGATAGAAATGTAAGGTAACTTAGGGTTCCAGGTAGGCCTGGGTGTGCATTTCTTAGAAGATTGTAGTTTGTTTGCCTACTCCTTTATGGGGATCCCATTTTGAGAACTCCAGCTCTGACTTGCCCCTGTCCTTCATTGCATGGGAGAGATACTGAAATATTTAACAAGAAAGAACTGAAGAATCAAAAGCTTCTCTGAGGCCACAGGGTAGATAGGACTCAAATTAGAATCTACAAAAAAATGTCAAAAATGATGGTCTGAAACAAAATGGAGGTGGTTTCACACTAGATGGAGGCTTCATTGCCTTGTTTTACTGGGAGCAGGGGAGAAAATCTTCTAGCATGTAAATCTGAAGCCAAAACAGTAAATATGCACTAATCCTTGGCATTAGCATCAGATGTCTCCCCCATCTTTTGGTGAGAATGTCAATTAAATATAATTATTGTGCCTGTAATGGAAGGCCTTGTGTGTGAGGGTCTGTGGGCCAGACATCTTTATCAAAACCTGCCTGAAACTCGATGTTGAAAGTCATACTTGAGCAGAGACTTTGACCAAGGACTCTGACGGTCCCGAAGCAGAGATAAAACCTTAATCTTCTAAAGTGAGGTGCTGGACCATTTGCAATGGAACTGGTCTATAACTGCTTCTATAGAAATTAACCAGTTGCTGAAATAATTCATATATAAGAATTGAGGTGTAAGAAGTAGGAGAGACTATTTGGGGAGAGTTGTCCGTAATTAACATTTCTCTAAACTCGTGAGAGAAGATGATTTTTTTCCTTATTTCAAGCCAAGTGCAGCAGGCTTAGAAAGCTTGCCCCCCGCCCCCATCAAGATCATCCCAGCAGTAAACTCATTGCAGACACAGTGAGTAGCCCTTGAACCACTAACAGAAAAGAGGTTCACAGAAAAAACAAATCTGCACTCCAGATACTCCTGATTGAAATTTGGAATCTAAGTTAACACTAGAGATAGAACTCATTGTTAAATTTTTGTCTGAGTACAATCAGGTCACAAATGAGAGAGAACCAAAGGGATGATTTCTGTGTGCATATTAAAATATGAAATGATGAGATCAAGCCATGTTTTTGGAAGTTCAGAAACATCCAGTGTTAAGGGAGAATCATCTTGTGTCAAAACTGTACAGTTAAGTTTTCTCATAGAATTTGGTTGATTCTTAAACTTAAGCATGCAACATAACCACCTCAAAGGCTGCTTATAGTTTGCTGAAATCTGCTTTTGATCTAAGTTTCTTTTTTTTAAAGATTTATTTTATTTGAAAGAGTTACAGAAAGAGGTAGAGCCAGAGATAGAGAGGTCTTCCATTCGCTGGCCACAATGACTGGGGCTGAGCCGATCCAAAGTCGGGAGCCAGAAGCCTCTTCCAGGTCTCCCATGTGGGCACAGGGGCCCAAAGATCTGGGCCATCTTCCAGGCCACAGGGCTTTCCCAGGCCACAGCAGAGAGCTGGATAGGAAGAGGAGCAGCCGGGACTAGAACCGGCACCCACGTGGGATGCCAGCACTTCAGGCCCGGGCTTTAACCCACTGTGCCACAGCACCAGCTGTTTGATGCTAGGGGTTTGAGGAACATACTCTTTGAACCATAAAGTGAGAACATAGGGCTCCCATTTGAAGGGACACTATCTGAGAATAAACCCAATGCAAATATAAGATGAATCTGGAGATTCCCAATGATATGTTCTGAGTCCTTAGTATCAGGATTATAGGAATCATGGCATATGTTTTTTTCCTATTTAAATTAATTTTTTTAAAAAATGCAAAGAGAAGCATTTAAATGAAAGTCACTTTAATTATGTACACACTTTAAATAGAAATTTTCAGTAAAATAATAAAATCAATTAAAAACAGAGCATCTGTTATGAGTTAAAGTATTTTTCATTGATGATACATAATTTCACTTTTTAAATTAATGGAAACAATTTAATTCTGCAGTTTGTGGAAATATTTAAGTTTTCAGAAAAGCAATGAATATACCTGGTAAGGAGTGTGGATGGCTTTTATTGAATCATATAATTAATTCCTAGATGCCAGTTTATATTAATGATGAATATGAGATTTTATAAGAGATTCAAAAATTGATTTAATATGTTTGAATATTAAAATAATTTTAAGAAACAGTGTATATTTTTAGGCTAGTAGCTGAGACATCCCTTTCCCACATTGGAGTACCTGGGATCTATTCCCAGTTCCAGGTTGTGACTCTACTTTCCTGCTAATACAACCCTGGGAGGCAGTGATAATCACTCAAGTAACTGGCTTCTTGCCACTTATTTAGGATACCTGTTTCCAATTTATGATTCTCATTCTGACCCTGTCTTGGCCATTGTGGACATTTGGGGAATGAATTAGAGGACGAGAACTCTCAGTCTCTCTCTATTTCTCTGTCTGTCACTCAAAAAATTATTTTCAAAAAGCTTAATATAGGAAATGGAATTTTTTAAGAGCTAAATTACACACAATAAAGAAAATGCTGAAAATTCTTATGGTGAAATGTGCATTCTGAATATACTTAAGATGATGAAAAATATTTTCAAATAGTAGTATTAGATGTTAGCAAAGTTCTTAAACCATGTTTGGTATGATTTTTGAGTTTGGTAATTGGTTATTAGGGAACTTAATAATTTTGCAAAGTGTGCTTTTGGCAATCTGGCCATTCATTTGGAAAATTGCAGCATATTGGATTCCAGTGAAATTAATTAAAGATTGACTCCAATGAACATAACTAACTTTACCCAGAATTAATCAAAGTTTATTGGAAAATTGTATTGCAGGCTACTTATTGGAATTGTACTTCATGAAATACACCTGCTACACTGGAGAATAGTGCTTTGAGAAGTACCACTATCGTCCATCTCTGTCCTTTGTACAACAGAGAGTGGTGACACTGATAAACCTCAACTATTAATGGGAGCCAACTTGGATGGTAAGGAGGCTTGCCTTGAGGCTCTGTTTGTCATCTTACTTCTGCTTGGCTCCCTGGGGGAAGTTATTGAGGTGAATCACAGCTATGCTAGAAGGAAATGAGAATTGGGGGCTCATGAGTTCACTCAGTGCAAAGGGCCAGTAGGAGACAGAACTGATGTGGAAGTGGAACAGAGCTGTACTTGCATACCTGTGCACTCGAGTGGAGGTGGAGTTTTCAGGCCCGTTGAGATCATGTACAGGTGAACTTTTTCTTGGGCAGGGGTCCAAGGCCACAAAAGTACGTAGCTACTACTGCATTGGGATTGTCTCAAATCAGTCCCTGCCTCTGTGGGTGGATAGCCCATGAGCCTTTGGTGCCTTGAGAGAAAGAGTTTGTAGGTATACCTGCCACAGGTCACACTTTTTATATAATTTTATATAATTTTTATATAATTCTTGTCCTTAGAATCTATAAAGACTATACATGATTTGGAAATGAGACTATACCGAACAACGGCCAAAGAAGTGTCATCCACTCTATGCCTTCTCTTTCGTCTGGTCACTCAAAGATAATAATATCAGCGATGATGGTTGTTGCTTGTCGCCTCGTGTTATTTTTATCCATGTATTCACCATAGTCTGCCTTCCCTTCCACATAAATTTGAGACCCCTTTTTCATATACTGATACACCACATCTCTGAGGCCTGGCCAGAATACTGATATTCTGCGCCATGTTTTTTGACTGACATCACCCATTTGGTGTGCTTCATTATCCCCTGATCACCACATCTCATTTGTCGCTAGGGGAAATATTGTGACTGGATTTTCTCCTTCCACCTGTCTCATGACAGGGTCCTGACCCACTTGCCCCAGTAACTGCACACGATTCAGAGATCTTCCAAGAAGCAAATGGCTAGCTATTCCTGAACCCCTGAGGTGACCTAGAGCTTGAAAGGCACCAGTTCTTTCTCATAAGCCATTGGCCTGACTTCAGAGGCCAAAACATGGCATGCAAAGGACCTCCTGATTGCCACAGGTCCTGGGGGCACTGGGCTGAAACAACTGCTGCTGCTGCTTGTATCAGCCAGGGCTCAGATACGTGATAAGTGAGAGCTGCAGTGATCCAAGTTGGAAAGACTGGGAAATGTGGCGTGGGTATGTTGGCATGCACCAGGCACAGGGATGTGATGGCTATTTCTGTGTGTGGCCTGAGTTGGAAAGGCCTTCAAGTCTGTAGTTCACACAATCCCAGCATCCCGAGAGCTATAGATCCTGGCACCCTTAGGCATACTGTGTGTGTCAGCTCTCTACCTAGAGCAGAAAATTTGGGAGAAGCTGCTTGTGAAGGAAAGGCATTTATCTGGGATTTGCACTGAAGGGTTGACCAGCAGAAACCATGTAGGCCCCACTGGTTCAGGCTCTGCTGATGGCACTCAGCCTTCCTGGAAGAGTTACAAGGCAGTCTAATTTCCAGGGGTCAAGGGAGAGTCCATCTACCTGACTTATTTGTATAGTTACCAAGATTTGATCATAGGTCATGAAGGCTGAATCATATCCAGTGCTCTCTCAGAGGCTGTAGCTACAGACAACACTGTTGAAATAAGTGCCAAAAACCTAAGGGCCATGAAAAGAAGACACTGGGGAGCAGGCGTGTAGATGGAAGATATTGGCAGTCCTCAACCTGACACCCTAACCATAACATATTCCAAGCACAGCCCCTTCACTAGGGAGTGTGCACTCGCTCTGGGAGGAGGGAAAAATGCCTATTTGGAACTTGATGCCTTCCTTCTTCTGGGAGGACTAGGGCTGGCTTCCTCCCAAATATTTTCCTCTGACACTTGGAAGCAATGTTGTTATCAGTACCCTAGCTTCCAGGATACAATGACATATTTGTTTAAGGATGCCAAGAGTGCCCCTGGGGGTCAATGCACAAAGTCCTTCAAAGGCACTGTTACCTCCCCTGTCATGAAAGTCAAGCCAGCTAGGGGAATATGCAAGTCTTCCCAGTTAGGCTTCTTAGTACCAGTCCCCCGCAGAGACCAGATTTAGTAATGGCTGTGCCGTTAAACAAAATAACTAAAACAAGCAGTTGTGTTGTTGCCTACCATGTGTAACAGATCATAAACAAAGAAGGAAACCTTGGAAGAACCAGTGAAAGGGTACAGTCGTGGAGACACCAGGAGGATGACTGCAGCTCTGATTTTACACAGAAGTCACTCGGCAACCTGTCCACAGGTTCACAGCTTATGAAACCAGGTAATCTCCGCAAAGATTCATTGGTACTGTCTTGCTGACAGCAAGTGTTTAAATGTAGCCTAGGACTCTCTAATTGTTCTGCACATCCAAAAGACAGTGGTTTACAGAGCCTCAAGGAAATAGAGAAAAATGGAAATACTGAGGAAACTGTGTTGTCACTAGCTGTGATGTGCAAGGGACGAGGAACCGAATCAGCCGTCCAGGGAATCACAGAGGATGTGCCCAGAAATGCAAAGGGGAAGGACACTATCTCGTCACTAATAGTGCTCTACGGTTCGCTAAGATCAAACCACTGGCAACCAGGGAAGACAGGCCCAGGCAACTTGCTGGGTGCCTGGATTTCAAATGACTGTGCTTTGAAACGTGTTCCTGAAAAGCTGCCCAGACCTAAAGCTCAAAAGACACCAGAACTAGAGAGGAGGCCCCGGGGGAGAGTTCCCAACGAAGTGTGGGGCCCCTGGGGCGGGCCAAGACAGTTGCGATCCAAGGCACTGGCCTGTCACTCTGTCTGATGAGGCTGTTGGGCTAAGGTCCAGCGGGGTGGGCTTGGGCCCTGGCGGCTGGGAACAGGCGGAGCGGCCGGCTGTCAGAGGCCCTGGCCGTCATTGCGCACCCCCCCAACCCCATCCCGGCCCGAGGGTCCCTTGGCAGTTGGCCTTCCCCAGCTGCTGGGGGGCCGTCTGCACACTGCAGCAGGGTCTAGTGGCACGAGGCCCAGCCCCTGCCTCTGCAAAGTCGGACCATCACCGAGTTCCAGCTTAGCGGGGTTCCGGGCTGGCACTGAGCCCCTGTGTTTGCCGTCTCCTTTCAGCTTGGCTCTCTGCGCATGTTCCTGACAGGACTGTCGACCGTGTGGATGAAGTGAGGACCCGAGGCCCATGGGGTCACGCGGTACCCGGGGTCCCCGTGAGAGAGAGGAACCGGCTGGATTGGCTCACAGCCACTTTGCCTTCTGCAAGCGTTGGTGCACTGGAGCGGGTGCAGTGGTGCCAGCTGCCGGAGCTGGTGTCCAGGTGAGCCTGTTCTCGGGGAGGGTTGCAAGGCCATCCTAGGCAGTACACAGCCACTACTGCTCTGTGATCGTCTCTCAAGAAACTCCCTGCCCGCTACAGCAGGAGGACCCAGGCGCCCTCCCTGGGTGCCTGGATTTAATGACTGTGCCCTCACATGTGTTCCCACAAGGCTGCCCGGAGCTGGAGCGGGACAGCCTCGTGCTTTGGGGTCGGATCCTACGGCGCGTCCCATGAAAAACCCCAAGGTCCTCCCAATGCCACAGGGATGTCCGCCTGGGGTCCCAGGGCCAAATGAGCTGAGGCCTCTCTTCCTCCCGGGATCCCCTGGTGCTCAGATGAGCTCTAAGTGGGAGCAGAGCAGCCGCGTCCTAAGAGGGGCAGGGTGTAGCCACGTGGCGTGGCCGCCAAAGGAGCTACCGTGGGCGTGCTCCGGTCCTGGGTCCAGGGTGGCACGTTCGTCGTGCAGACTGATTTGGAAAGGCCTCGAGGACCATGGGGCATGCGAGGCCTGCTCCCAGGAAAGTGAGCTCTGATGAGATCCCTGCCTGCCCGCACGGGTGGGCCTGCCGTGGATGTCAGCGCTGCGCACCTGCAGCAGAAAAGGCCTCAGGGTGGCTGGTGAAGAAAGGACGTTTATCTGGGCTAAGCGGCGGCAAGGCTAAGGCAAGGGGGTTCCCGTGTGCCCGGCAAACAGGAGGCAGCGCAGCGGAGGCAGAGCAGTTGGTGCGGCTGGAGGGGGAGCCCATCGGACTGACTTGTGTGGGTGCCTGCCGGGACCCGAAGGCAGGGCCTGCCCCTCAACTTCTAACACTCTCTGCTGGCCCCTGGAACGCCCCAGCTGCAAACATTGCCTTGGGACATGTACGCAGACCATGGGCGCCCACAAGGGCTGGACCACTGGGAGCAAGCGGTCAATCCCAGGATGTGGCGGTGGGGAGTGGGTTTGGGGTGGGGCTCCGCCCGCAGCCCGAGGACCCCCACCGTAGCACATCTCGGCATCAGGGTCTTCTCCAATGGGCGCCGCCGGCCCTTGGCTGCTCCGAGGGTACGCTTGCCGACTCGCCGCCTCCGTCGGGTGCCACGGCAGCAGGCCGGCTTCCTCCCCAGGGCTTTTCTGCGACGCCTGGGCTTGAACAAGCCCGTGGCTGTTGCCTGGCCCCCTGGGGCTCTTCCGCATGGTCCCTTGAGGATGCCCTGCGTGCCCCACGGGGGCACTGCACCACCCCCTCAGCAGGCAGTTGGTTCCTCATCTGCCACTAGTGCCATGCCAGCTGGAGCCTCGGGCCACGATCCTTCCCGTTGTGCTGCAGGAGGACGGATGGACGGACACCCCTCCCCCCCAACGTGCCTGACAACGCCTGTCTGCGCCAGAGAAGCGTCCTGGGACAGGCCGTGGTGCTGTCGTCCGCCTGCCCGCTGTTACAGTGGCCAGATGGAAAAGCACACCTGTGGAAGACACGGGTCCAGGGGCACCCTGCCGGAGAACCCCCGGTGGTGCCTGCAACGCTGCCTTTGCCCCGGGGTGTCTCACCGCCCAGTGACTGAGCTGCCTGGCTGGACGCCGGAGCACATGGGCTCAGCGTTGGCCCGCAGGTGAGCTGGGCAGAGCCTCTGGGGGGCAGGAGTATGGTGCCAGTACCCATGCGGCAGCGGTCCCTTCGCCTGGCCCACTGGCCTAGGCTGGTCAGTGCCCCCGGGGAAATGCCACCACCAGCTTGCTTGGGGGTGACCACGGGAAGCCGTGTGGTCACAGTCCCACGGGCGAGGAAGGCCTTGTGGGCCGCCTCGTTGGACCGGGGTTGAGGCGGGACTGTGCCCTTTGCTACCACGTTTAGCCCCATTGGTTTCCGAGCAGTTTGGGCCCTGGCGACCCCTGGTCTCCAGCGATGCAGGATGTGAGGGCGACGGCCGGGTCAGTTGGCGCTCAAGCCCTCCTACCAGGGAGGTCCCGGGGAACAGCCTCGGAGAAGCTGGCAACTGAGCGGTCGCGGTGAGTGACGGTCTCTGGCTTTACCCTTTGCCACCACTCGTGATCCTGAAGGTGGTTTTGGTGCAGCTCCGAAGGGACTTGCCCCTGTCCGATCCTCCAGCTGTCACTTGGCATGTCTCCCATCGAACCTCTAGGTCTCTCCGTGTTCCACAGGCTGTGCGTTGTGGGTCGTCTTCCAGTTGCACTACTGCTTCTCTCTCCGTTGTCTGCTGGTGCTCGGATGAAGCTGCAACATTCCGGAGTGTGGAGACGGTTTGGCCACACAGTGCCGCCTCCGCGGAGGCCTGATTACGCTTGTCTCACTCCCTGCAGGTCTCACGTTGCTTTCTGGGCCTTGAGCCTGAATGCTTTCTACTGTGTTTTCTTAGTCTTTTGCTAGAACTTTTTGAGGCTCCTCTTGTAATTTCAGGTTACTCCTGCTTCTCCATGTCATTCTGTCACCTGCTGGGTTATTGCTGCTGCTTCTCCCGTTTCCCCAAGCTCAGGTGAGCTGAGAGTGAGAGCTGCTGTGTCCAGATTACAATGCCCCCCCCATACCCTCCCTCCCCCCCACAACACTCCCCTCTCCCACCCCCTCTCCCCTTCCATTCACATCAAGATTGATTTTCAATCATCTTTATATACAGAAGATCAATTTAGCATATATTAAGTAAAGATTTCAGCAGTTTGCACCCACACAGAAACACAAAGTGTAAAATACTGTTTGAATACTAGTTATAGCATTAATTAAACACCTAATAATTGTTTATTAATTACAGAGTTCAAACAATAGTTTTAAGTAGAACATAAAAAATAATAAAAGAGTCAAGTATTAAGTTCTTTTTTTTCCTTGTTTTGCAACTTTTGTATTGTTGTGGCTTTCCCCCCCCCAACCTCCCTCCTTCCCGTGGCCCTCCCCTTTCCCACTCCCTCTCCCCTCCCGTCCTTCATGGAGTTTCATTTTCAATTACCTTCATATACTGAAGATCAACTTAGTATATACTAAGCAAAGATTTCAACAGGCTGCACTCACACAACCGCACAAGGTATAGGGTATTGTTCGACTAGTAGTGTTTTGTTTTTTTTTTTTTAAGTTTATAGTAAAACACATTAAGGACAGAGATCCTACATGGGGAGCATGTACCCAGTGACTCCTGTTGTTGATTTAACAATTGGCACTCTTATTTATGATGTCAGCCATCACCCGAGACTCTTGCCATGAGCTGTCTAGGCTATGGAAGCCCTTTGAGTTCACCAACTCTGAAACTTGTTTAGTCAAGGCCGTATCACAGTGGAGGTTCCTTCCTCCCTTCAGAGAAAGGTGCCTCCCTTCTTGATGGCCTGTTCCTTCTGCTGGGGTCTTGTTCACCAGGATCTTTCATTTAGATTGTTTTTTGCCACCATGTCTTGGCTTTCCATGCCTGTGAGACTCTCATGGGCCTTTTAGCCAGATCCGAATGTCCCAAGAGTTGATTCTGAGGCAGGAGTGCTGTTCTGGGAGTTTGCCATTCTATGAGTCTGCTGTATGTCCTGCTTCCCCCGCAGGATCAATCCCTCCCTTTTAATTCTATCCTTCATTATTTGCTTACACTGGTCTTATCTGTGAAATCTCTTTGACACATACCCTATCTTTTTGATCGGTTGTGTATTTATACTTATCACTTTACAAAGTGCACTGGCATTGGTACCTGTCTCCTTGATAAGATTGACTTGAAATCCCCTGGCACATTTCTAGTTCCACCATTGGAAGTAAGTCTGAGTGAGCATGTGCCAACCTATGTATCTCCTCTCTCTCTTATTCCCACTCCTATGTTTAACAGAGATCACTTTTCTGTTAATTTTAAACACCTAAGAATGATTGTGCATTCATTAGAGAGTTCAACCAGTGGTCTTATGTAGAACAAACAGCAACAACAACAACAACAAGGGCTGATCATGTCATTGTCTCTCAGTGTCCTTTTCTCTTAGCAACAACAACAACAAAAATACTAGAAGGAATAAAATAAGTTGTTCCTCCACAGTCTAGACAAGGGCTGATCATGTCATTGTCTCTCAGTGTCCATTTCACTACAATGGGTATCATTTTAGATGCTCGTTTAGTTGCCATCGATCAGGGAGAACATACGATATTTGTCCCTTTTGGAGTGGCTTATTTCACTCAGCATGATGTTTTCCAGCTTCCTCCATTTTGTTGTAAATGCCTGGATTTCACTGTTTTTTACTGCTGTATAGTGTTCCATAGAGTACACATCCCATAATTTCATTTTCCAGTCTTCTGCTGATGGGCATTTAGGTTGATTCCAAGTCTTAGCTATTGTGAATTGAGCGGCAACAAATATTGAGGTGCAAATGGCTCTTTTTTCTCCCCTTTGATTTCATTTGTGTAAATTCCAAAGAGTGGGATGGCTGGGTCCTGTGGTAGTGCTATATTCAGGTTTCTGAGGATTCTCCAAACTGTCTTCCATAGTGGCTTAACCTGTTTGCATTCCCACGAACAGTAGATTAGTGTCCCTTTTTCCCCACATCCTCGCCAGCATCTGTTGTTGGTCGATTTCTGTATGTAAGCCAATCTAACCGGGGTGAGGTAAAACCTCATTGTGGTTTTGATCTGCATTTCCCTGATGGCTAGGGATCCTGAGCATTTTTTCATGTGTCTGTTGGCCATTTGGATTTCCTCTTTTGAAAAATGTCTGCTAAGGTCCTTGGCCCATTTTTTATTGGGTTGTTTGTTTTGATTCTGTGGTGTTTTTTGATCATTTTATAGATTCTAGTTGTTAATCCTTTATCTGTTGTGTAGTTTGTGAATAACGTCTCCCATTCTGTTGGTTGCCTCTTCACTTTCCTGACTGTTTCCTTTGCTGTAAAGAAACTCTTCAATTTGAGGTAATCCCATTTGTTTGTCTTTGATTACCCGTGCCTCTGGGGTCTTCTCCAGGAATTCTTCGCCTGTTCCAGTATCGTGAAGCGTTTCCCCTATGCTCTCAATTAGTTTCATGATGTTGTGGCGCATCTCTAGTTCTTTGATCCATGCTGAGTGGATTTTTGTATAAGGTGTAAGATAGGGGTCTTGCTACATACTTCAACATGTGGACATCCAGTTTTCCCAGCACCATTTGTTGAAGAGGCTGTCCTTGTTCCAGGGGTTGGTTTTAGGTCCTTTGTCGAATATGAGTTGGTTATAGATGTTTGGATTGATTTCTGGTGTTTCTATTCTGTTCCATTGGTCTATCCATCTGTTTTGTACCAGTACCAGACTGTTTTGATTATAGCTGCCCTGTAGTATGTCTTGAAGTCTGGAATTGTGATGCCTCCGGCCTTGTTTTTATTGTAAAGGATTGCTTTAGATATTCTTGGTCTCCTGTTTCTCCATATGAATTTCAGCATCGTTTTTTCTAGGTCTTTGAAGAATGACTTTGGGATTTTGACTGGTATTGCATTGAACTTGTAAATTGCTTTTGGGAGAATGGACATTTTGATGATATTGATTCTTCCAATCCATGAGCATGGCAGGTTTTTCCTTTTTTTGTGTGTAATCTTCTATTTCTTTCTTTAGTGTTTTGTCATTTTCATCATAGAGGTCTTTGACATCCTTGGTTAAATTTATTCCAAGGTATTTTATTGTTTTTGTGGCTATCGTGAATGGGATTGATGTTAGAAGTTTTTCCTTGGCCCTGGCATTATCTGTGTATACAAAGGCTGTTGATTTCTGAGCATTGACTTTGTATCCTATGAGTTCCAATAGTCTATTATAGGAGTTTATCGGGTCCCCTATATATAGTATCATGTCATCTGCAAATAGGGATAGTTTAACTTCCTCCTTTCCCATTTGTATCCCTTTAATTTCTTTTTCTTGCCTGATGGCCCTGGCTAACACTTCTAGGACTGTATTGAATAGCAATGGTGAGAATGGGCATCCCTGTCTGGTGCCAGTTTTCAATGGAAAAGCCTCCAACTTTTCCCCATTCAGTATGATGCTGGCCATTGGTTTATCATAGACTGCCTTAAATGTGTTGAAGAATGTTCCTTCTAACCCCAATTTGCTTAGGGTTTTCATCATGAAATGGTGTTGTATTTTGTCAAATGCTTTCTCTGCATCTATTGAGATAATCATATGATTTTTGTTTCTCAGTTTATTAATGTGATGTATTACACTGATTGAGTTTCGAATATTGAACCATCCCTGCATACCAGGGATAAATCCCACTTGGTCCGGGTGAATGATCTTTCTGATGTGCAGTTGGATTCAGTTTGCCAGAATTTTGTTGAGGATTTTTGCATCTATGTTCATCACGAAGATAGGTCTGTAGTTTTCTTTCTCTGTTGTGTCTTTTCCAGGCTTAGGAATTAAGGTGATATTGGCTTCATAGAAAGAATTTGGGAGGGTTCCCTCCCTTCCAATTGTTTTGAATAATTTGAGAAGAACTGGGGTTAGTTATTCTCTAAATGTCTGGTAAATTCGGCAGTGAAGCCATCGGTCCTGGGCTCTTATTTTTTTGGTAGTGCGTTTATTACTGATTCAATTTCTTCCATGGTTATGGGTCTGTTTAGATTTTCTATATCTTCACGGCTCAGTTTAGGAAAGTTGTATGTGTCCAGGAATCTATCCATTTCTTCCAGGTTCCCCAATTTGTTAGCATACATCTCTTTGCAGTGATTTCTGATGATTCTTTTTATTTCTGTTGTGTCTGGTGTTACATTTCCATTACCGTCTTTGATTTTACAGATTTGGGTCTTCTCTCTCCTTTTTTTGATTAGTTGGGCCAATGGTGTGTCGATTTTGTTTATGTTTTCAAAGAACCAGCTCCTGGTTTTGTTGATCTTTTGTATTGTTTTTTTGGTTTCAATTCTGTTTATTTCTTCTCTGATCTTTAGTATTTCTTTCCTCCTTCTGGATTTGGGTTGATTTGCTGCTGTTTTTGTAAATCCTTGAAGTGCATGGAGAGTTCATTTGTTCGGTTTCTTTCCAGCTTCTTGATGTAGGCACCAATTGTTATAAACTTTCCTCTTAGCACTGCTTTTGCTATGTTGCACAAGTTTTGATAGGTTGTGTTATCATTTTCATTTGTTTCTAGAAATATTTTGATTTCTCTTTTAATTTCTTCGATGACCCACTGTTCGTTTAGGATCATGTTGTCCATTCTCCATATATTTGCATATGGTGTAGAGATTCTTGGGTTGTTGATTTCGAGTTTCACTGTGCTATGGTCTGAGAAGCTGCATGGTATAGTTTCAATTTTTTTGAATTTGTTAAACTCCCTTTATGGCCTAGCATATGGTCAATCCTAGAGAATGTTCCATGTACTGGGGAGAAATATGTGAACTCTGTGGCTGTGGGGTGGAAAGTTCTGAAGATATCTATTAGGTCTATTTGGTCTATAGAGTCAATTAGCTCTGATGTTTCTTTGTTGAATTTCTGTCTGGTTGATCTGTCCATTGGTGAGAGTGGGGTGTTGAAGTCCCCTGTTACTATTGTATTTGAATCTATATCTCCCTTTAAATCCTTTAGTACTTCTTTCAGGTAGCCAGGTGCCCCGTAATTAGGTGCGTATACATTTATAATAGTAATGTCTTCCTGTTGGATAGATCCTTTAATCATTATATAGTGCCCTTCTCTGTCTCTTTTAATAGTTTTTATGTTAAAGTCTATTTTGTGTGATATCAGGATGGCCACACCAGCTCTTTTTTGATTTCCGTTAGCTTGGAGTATCTTTTTCCATCCTTTCACTTTCAGTCTGTGTGCATCTTTGCTGATAAGGTGTGTCTCCTGAAGGCAGCATATAGAAGGATTCTCCTTCTTGATCCAGTCAGCTAGTCTATATCTTGTGGTAGTAGAATTAAGGACATTCACATTCAGTGTGATCACTGTTAAGTACTGTGTTTTCCCATTCATGTTTCCTGAAACGAACTGTTTATGTATTTTGAACTTTGTAGGTTACTCTACATTCGCTTTTTTTTGTAGTGAAGTTCTTGTTTTGGTATTTCTGTGTGCAGCACGTCTTTGAGCAAGTATTGTAGGGTTGGACCCATGGATACAAATTCTTTGTTTCTGTTTGTCTTGGAAGATCTTTATTTCCCCTTCATTCATAAATGATAGCTTTGCAGGGTATAGTATTCTAGGTTTGCCTTGTCTTTTAAAACTTGAAAAATATCATGCCATTGTTTCCTTGCCTGTGGTGTTTGTGATGAGAAGTCTGGGGTGAGTCTGATTAACTTACCCCTGAATGTGATTTGTCGTTTTTCTCTGGCACATATTAGGAATTGTTCTTTGTGTGTCACTGAGCTGAGTGTTGCCACAATGTGTTGCGGTGAATTTCTCTTCTGGTCTACCCTGTTCAGAGTGCTGGTTATCAGTAAAATTTGGCTGTTGTTATCCAGCTGCCTTTGTTTGAAGTTTTGTGATATTATTTCATTGAAAACACCTTCCAATCCATTCTCTCTTTCCATCCCCTCAGGGACTCCTATTATCCAAACATTACACCATTTGACTGAATCTTGTAGGTCTCTGACCGTATTTTTTAATTTCTTCTTCCTGCGTTTGAACTGACTGTATTATTTCTGGAAGTTTGTCTTCGAATTCTGATATTCGGTCTTCTATTTCATCTGTTTGATTTCCAAGGGATTCCATGGTGTTTTTATTGTGTCAATTGAATTTTTCATTTCCTGTAATTCATTCTGGCTTCTGTTTAGGATCTCTAATCCTTGGGCTTGTTTTTTGTTCAGCTCTCGACACTATTCAAAAAAATTTATTTTCCTGGGAACTTGAGTAGATTGGCGTGAGGGCTTTGAGCTTACCTCCCTCGCTACCCGCCCCTGTGTAAGAGTGTAGTGTTGCACCATTCCACCTTTGGACTCCGCCCTGGAAGATTAGTGCAGAGGCAGAGGCAGTTCTTTAAGCCCAAATGTAAACAAACAAGATGGCTGCTTCCCACTGGCTGCAGCTCCGATATGGGGGCGGGTGGAGGTACCAAGGGCTCCTGGCTTGCTTAGTCCCTCAATTAGTCTCCCTGAATCGCGCATTCTTCCCACAGGTACCACTCTGTTCCATTTTCTATTTCCTCCCCCGCTCAGTTGTGTGTGTCTCATTGTCCGTCCCAGGGTGGGTTGAGGGAGGGGCGGCGGCGCCTGGTGCAGCGGTGCTGGTCAAGCGCCCTGTCTCACCTCGGCTTCTAGCGCTGGTGTGTACACAGTCCCACTGGTGTCCTGCACTTCAGGTGTCCTCGTCCTTGCAGGTCCACCCCGTCTCCCCAGTTTCGGAAGAGCCTCCCCTTCCCCGAGACTACAAATTCAAATTCTCACCACTCTTTGAACTTTCCCTTCCCAGACCGTCGGTGTGCTCCCTCCCTGTTCCACCATCTTCCTCCCCATCCTCCCGTGTTTCATCATCGTTTGTCGTGTGGTGGCTATGGGTGGTACCATTGGCCCACCCTCTCTCGGGGACTTGATTGTATTTTAGCCATATGAATTCAGTTGAAAGGGCCTTCAGGAATGCACCATGTTGCATTGGGCCATTTTCTACTGCTTTTGCAGACCATTGCAAGGAGATGGATTGGAAGTGGAGAAGCCAGGACTTGAATTGGCGTCCATATGGGATACTGGCACTGCAGACAGTGGCGTTACCCACTATGCCACAGCACCAGACCAAGGTACTCTTGATTTCTGACATAAATGGACTTTTGAAGGTATCTACCTCTCCTTCCCATGTTTTCCAGAAACCCTGCCTTGATCTGGAGCTTCAAAGCCACAGGTTCTGTTTCCTGCATCTTCGTCCAAGAATTTCAGACTCTAAAGCTTGAGATCCTAATGATCTCTTGATTTCCAAAGGCGTTTGATGTATTTTCCTGGAGCGCTTGACACTTGTGCATTTCTGATCCCTTCAAACCTTAGATTTTGTGCTCCTTACTCTTTGTATCCCTGGTTTTACCTTTGACATGTTGCTGATTGTGCCATGCAATATTTCTTAATTTGTGTGCTTTTGAGTGATTATATTTTTCTCTTTGGTTTGATATTTTCCTCCTTATAAACTCTAGTGAGCAAACCTTGGGCTCACTTATAAGCAGTGTTCATGTTTGAATGCACTATATGTTCTATTGATTAAAATTAACTCATATTGGAACATAGGAGATTTTTCAAAAGTGAAAAGTCCAATGCTGCTGTCTGATTAATTCAGGAACATTTAATCAATGTTTTTTGGACACCTGATAATCCTTCCTTTTCAAACAATTTGTCAATGTAAACAATAGGAAGTTTACCACTGAGTGCACCAACAGGCAAAGAAATTAATATGAAAGTCAGTCTATGTGGTTCAGTGATGAAGTATGGACCTGTGGCTCACTCTGAGTGTTCTTGCTTTCTCAAGTGTATTCCTCTCATTTGACACGTGTCAAATTCATTTCCATGTATGTCAGCTTGCACTGCTTTCTACAGCTTAGTGTTGAGATTACCTGCCTTTCCTCTGTCAGATGCCATTTGTAGGTACACTAGAAAACCAGTTTCAGGATTGGGTCCACAGTCCTTAGCCAATTTCAGATTCTTGGAGGACTGGTTAAACTTTTTTTGGTGTCACCCTCTCTCTAAGTTCCAGATCATGCTGGTATGTCTAAGTGGAGCAGAGAATATTGGTGCTCATCAGGGACATCTTGATGGAAAATGTGACTCTGCTCTGAGGAAGGCTGTAAGTCTACTGGTGAGTAACCTACTCTGCTTCTACCTAGAAAGAATCAGGAGTAGTTTGTTTTGTTCCTTTTAGGAGAGGGTCCTCAGGTAACATAGACCTTGGAATTGTGCAGGGTTATTAGGCCCCTAAGAATTTCCATTCCTGGACAATTACAGGCAATATCACTGCTACAGCCAGGCATAGCAGTTGGAGAATTACTGCTCTAGTCCAGTCCTTTGAAACAGAGAGGATGTGAACTTTGCTTAGGACAACTATCTGTGGGAGCCACCTCCGAAGGAAATAGTACGTGCCCTATCGGTTTCTCTTGGCCGTCTCAATTTAGCTTCATGGCATGAGGAAGCCACTGAGCCATAGCCCTTCTCCTTAGAAAGGAGATGATGGTGTGAATGTGGTAACTTCACAGAGTGCTCAGGGCCAATATTAGAGCTGGCACTGGAGTGTAGCTGAGCTAGACTTCCAAATCTGTGCTCTAAAGCAGGAATATATGGAGTTTGAAGGTCAACAGCTGTGCCAGCCCCAAAACCTCATGTGTTGCTGAACTTGTTCTTCGGAATGTATCCGATGCCACAGCAGTATGCAGCCACTGCTGCTTCGTTTTTTATCTGAACTGTCTGCACACCTTATAGGGAGGAATTTGTTCTAAAAGGAATATTTATATTTTTATTTTTGTCTTACTAGTTTTTAACATTCAATATATTTTAAACATAGAATTCAAAGAATATAATAATAGCCCCTTCCTTCTTCCCTCCCTGTCTCTTTTTCCAAAAGGAGTATTTCTTTTTAGTCCCACACTCCAGCTGTCTGGAAACAATGTTTTTCACTCAAACCCATGAGGGATGATCTAGAAGCAGCGTTGGCTAAAGAGGACCACAGCAGATTATTTTGAGTGCCTAGGAATTCTTGGGAGTTGATATGGGAATCCCTCCACACACAATTAGTAACATATTTTTTAAATATTAATTTTATTTGACAGGCAGAGTCAGAGAGAGAGAGAGAGAGAGAGAGAATAGATCATCCCTCCACCAGTTTACTCCCCAAAACACTGCAACAGACTGTGCTGGGCCAGGCCAACACCAGGAGACTAACCTGTGTCTCCCATGTGGGTGCAGGGACTCAAGGACATGGGCCATTTTCTTCTGCTTTCCCAAGTGCATTAGTAGGGAGCTGGATCAGAAGTAGAGCAGCTGAGACACAAACTGGCATCCAAATGGATGCCGGTGCTGCAGGTGGCAGCTTAACCCATTCAACCACAACGGCAGCCCCTCTCCTGTTGTTCTGGATGCGCAAACTGTTCCCATGTAATAGTTTTACTCCTTAGCATTTGGGCAGAACATAGTGACCAACTCGATTCCATGATTCCTTTTCAGATCTCAGCATCACCATTCTACTGATGCTTCCAGGATACTACAGTCCAGAAACAAACAAAAAACAGGCATGAGAAATGATGACTAAGGAGTACTCTAATACGGCTTGCATCAATCCTGCGGCTGTCATCTTCTGAATTCACACGCACTGTTCTTATTCCCCCAGTGCAGATTTGTGATGATATTCCCAAAATGTTGCCAACCAGGTAAGCTTCCTCAGGTTGCAGTAGAGTAAACACAGGATGTTCATATGACTGTTTTTAACTCCATGCTTTCTAATCATTCTACAGGACAAACTGACATAGTTTGGCTAGTATCCCAGTGAAAACCCACACTCGACACATATCTCATTGTTAGCATGAAACCATCACAACTTCCGCTATTCAGACATTCTGATTAGACTCAGCATTACAAGTGTTAAAGTTTACCTGTCAGGAGCAGGTCCAGGGCCCATAGTCAATCTCGGAACTGGGCATCCTTGGAGAGACCCTGGCCTGTCAAGTGCAGGTTGCAAAGTATTCTTTTTATGGCTATAATTGCTGATCCTTTCATTTCCCTTAATATTTTCACTATGAGTGAACACATTTTTTTTTTAAGATTTATTTTCTTTGAAAGAGTTAGAGAAAGAGGTCTTCCATCCACTGGTTCACTCCCCCAAATGGCTGCAACGGCCAGAGCTGAGCTGATCTGAAGCCAGGAGGTTCTTCCAGGTCTCCCACGTGAGTGCCTGGGCCCAAGGACTTGGGCCATCTGCTACTGCTTTCCCAGGCCATAGCAGAGAGCTGGATCAGAAGTGGAGCAGCCGGGACTAGAACCAGTGCCCATATGGGATGCCAGTGCCAGAGGCCAGGGCTTTAACCCAGTGTGCCACAGTGCCTGCCCCAAGGGCAGATATTTACAGTTTTCATGTAAAAATATTTGACCACCTCTTAATCTATGTTTCTTTTAATAAGTTCCAGACTGTTCCTTTCAGATATGTGTAGTAATAACTGTTTATATCATCAAAATAACCTTTGATGTTTTGCTAATATTACTATCCATTATTTCTTAATATTACTGCATAAATTTGACTAACTTGACACCTTTGAAATATGTAATAATTTTTTCTTGCAAACTTAATTATCTTGCCCTTATGCATAGGCAAGAAATATGCACAAAGGTATATGAAATTCAGTTATTGATTAAAGATTCATTTAGATTGGTACGTGTAAGAGTTTTAAAATGTGACAAATCTAATGCAATTTTTTTCTATAATTCAGGAAAAAATAGACAAGTTCTAAGGACACAAATTTATTATTTTTCTTTCCAAACGATGCGTGCAGAATAACATAACTAAGAAAATCCCTGAAGTTACAGACAGGAAACAAATAGGATACATGAATTATTAAAAAAAAAAAAAACTATACTATAAAGTTGATTATTTTCCTGGCTGTGATTTACTCTGAACACTAAGTTCCAAAATTTCCTATTCCTATTCTTTCCAAATATTTTAGCTAACACTACCCCTTCTTTACAGCCCAAGGGTGACAGTGCCCTGGCTCTATCAATCAGTGTTCTCCACATGGTGAAAGTACTTGGAAATGAGTGACATGAGCATCCTTTTTCTGATATTTCTCAAAAGATCAGATCATTTTCCACTGTGTTTGGTAGTGTGGGCGAAGTGGGCCTAGATCAGTGTTTCTCAAACTTTCTGCTCATGAGAATCTTTAGGAGAGCAGCAGAGCACTTGCAGTGTGGGTCACCTGGGTGACCTCTTTTCCAGTAATTCCGAATGGGATGGCAATGATCGATTTTAGTTGTTTCTCAAGCATCACCCAGGGATGCCATTTTGGAGAAAACCTTGAAAACTAGAGATTCTAAGATTACCTTCCTCACACTTTGGTGGGTTGGGAATCCTCGGAAGTTTGGTTCAGTTTATTTTGTTCAAACTGGATCCTCAAGGTCCAGTGTATGTAGGAGTGTATTGTTGGGTTTGAGAATGTGAATCCCTAGCTGGTATATAGGTGATACACATGAGGGATAACTGTCAGGCAGTCCTGGTTTTAATGTGAGGAAATTGATGAGTCTTTCAATGAGAAGCCTGCTAAGCATCTATCTAGTAAAAACCACAAAAAGCTTTAGATCTGTTTTGTTGCTTTTGAGGTATAGAATTCTCTGTAACATAGATCTTAAAGTCATATTGACTAAGCAGGCACCTGGGAATTTGCATTTCTAGGAAACTAGATAGTATCATGTGGACTGCATTGGATGACTTTTCTTTGTATTACTGCTCAGGCCTTACTTGTGTCATTTTAACATGATATAGTCAGCTCAACCTCATCTAATATTAGTACTGAGGAAGTTTTCCTAGGTTGAGAACCAAGAGTTGTACTAGCTTTTTTTTTTTTTTTTTAAAGACTTATTTATTTGAAAGTCAGAGTTACATATAGAGAGAAGGAGAGGCAGTATGTGGGACGGAGGGAGTCTTCCAGTCTTCCATCCGCTGGTTCACTCCCCAATTGGCTGCAACAGCCAGAGCTGAGCTAATCTGAAGCCAGGAGATTCTTCTAGGCCTCCCATGCAGGTGCAGGGGCTCAAGGACTTGGGCCATCTTCTGCTTTCTCAGACCATAGCAGGGAGCTGGATTGGAAGTGGAGCAGCCAGGACTTGAACTGGCACCTATGTTGGATACCGGCACTGTAGGCAGTGGCTTTACTCACTGTGCCACAGCACCAGCCCTGGGTTTGTTTTTCCTCTCATTTTAGCTTCACTAAATGGGGAAGTTATTGAAATGTGTCTGGTCTTCCAAAATCAAAACAGTTATAAACAGAATAAAATATCTTTTGGAGTCCTAAGGGCCAGTAGGAAACAGAATTAAAATTTGAATCTGAAAATTGACTTTGAAACCTGTGCTCTAAATCCAAAGGATGTGGGGTTTTTGGGCTAACAGATTTACCCACCCCATGTCCCTGTGGGAAGGCAAACCTCTCTTGCGGAAGTCAAGGACTCAGAAGTATACAGCAACTACTGCATTGTGGTTTTCTCAGATCTGTCCCCTTGCCTGTCAGGGAGGATATATTACGTGCCCATAGTCATAGGGATAAAAGTTTTGCCAGCGCAGTTCCTGAACTAGGATTTGAAAGCCACATCTTCTTTCATGCGGAAGTTGGGCTAGAGACTTCAAATGCCAAAATCATAAATACCAAAAGCCTTTGTATTCTAACAGGAGTTTCTACATTGTTTTTCAGTGGCACTCTATGCAAGTGGCTTCTGAAGTCATTATATTTTGCTCAACTGGGTGGTACTACAGAGAGGAGCTCATAAAAGGAGACCATTTGGGGAGATCTACTATGGCAGCCATTCTCTTACTCCAATCTAAGTGCAAGAGGCTTGGAATGAATTTAAACTCATTGCATATACGATATAGTAAGTAGACTTTGAATCTTCAAAATAACTGGCTCCCTGGGAATATATATTTGTCCCATGTTCCTTTTCTTGAATGTTCCCAAAGTCTTACTTGTATATCCATTATTTAGAAACATTACAACCAGATCACAAACCAGAGAGAGAGAAGAAAGTCTTCTACGTGCCAGCTTCTGCATGCATATTCAGGGTTCATCGAAGGATGGGACAAATACTGTTTCTTCTGGAACTCCTTTACCTTCAGTGGTCAAGAGTATCATTTCAAAACAGCATGGTAAGCACTATTCTATGTGCTGTATTGTTCTTAAATGTTGGTATGCATCATAATTACCTGCAAGGCTTATTGGAACACAACTGGTGGGAACTCTCTTCTACCCTCAGAATTACTGAATGATTCAACACCTCTGGGATAAGGCCTAGATTTTGCATTCTTTTTTTTTTTTTTTTTTTTAAGATTTTCTTTTATTTACCTGAAAGTAACACAGAGTTTGCAACAGCCAGGGCTGGGCCGAAGCCAGGAGCCTCCTCCAGGTCTCCCACATGGGCGCAGGGGCCCAAGTACTTGAGCCATTTTCCACTGTTTTCCCAGGCGCATTAGCAGGGATTTGGATTGGAGCTAGAGCAGCGAGGACTCAAACTGGTACCCATATTGGTTGCTGGCTCTGCAGGCAGCACTACTGTGCCACAGTGCCAGCCCGTACACTTTGCCTGTCAAAAAAAAAAAAAAAAAGAAAAAAAAGAAATACAGAGTTAGCGAGCACAAAGAGAAAGAAAGGAACCAATGGAAGGAAGACCTAACTAGTGCATAAGTTATGGTGATGCTGCTGATTTAGGGAATAGACTGTGAGGAACACTGAGTGAGCATTAAATAAGCACATTTAAATTGGGAACCTAGAGATCCCTGTGTATGAATGTATTTAATTGTTTCTTTATCTGAAAGGCACAGCAACAGTGCAGGAGACAGAGTTTCCACTGCTGGTTCATTCCTCAAAAGCCTGTAAAAGCTGGGGTTGGGTCAGGCTGAAGCCAGGAGCCAGGAATTCCATCCAGGTCTCCCATTTTGGCAGAAACTCAAGTTATTTTGGCCCTCTTCCACTGCCTTAGCAGGCACATTTGCAGGAAGCTGGACTGGAAGTAGAGTAGCCTGGACCAGAACCAACACTTTGATACGGGATGCCAGTATTCTAAGTAGCAGATTAACCTGCTGTGCCACAACACAGCCCCTCCACCTTGCAAAGATGTTTGATTCTGATGGTGGTATCATAAATGTCATAATAGTAGGAAAATCATCATGTGTGTTTTACTTTATGCTTAAATTAAGCTTTATTAAATTCTGCACCCTTTTGCCTATTTAAAATTTAAATATTTCAAGTGAAAGTATGCAAAGTAATTATATTTCAATTTTAAGGGGAAACAGAGGGAAACATTTTATGAAGAAAACAATTTTTATATATGATAATATATTAAAATCCTTATGAAATTAGTAGTTAACCCCAAAAAAAACCTATAAAACCCGAAACACACAAAAACTCTAATTAGGTATGGCCATCCAATCATTAGGAAATGCTAAAATTTTTTCCACTTCCCCCAAGAAAAATGATGGAAATACAAAGTTTTTCAGTAGTTTTCAGAAAAATTTAATAAGCAGACTCATTCTATAAAATTTTAAATATTCCTGAATCCTGCGATTAATCCCTGAAAGTCTATATATATATATATATATATTCATGATGTATAGATGAACTTACAAAATGTCTGCCAAACAACTTGATTAAATTAAATGTTTGTTCGTTAGAGTGTTGAAATAAGAAAATACATCAGAAATATGATTTTGAAAGAAATAGACAAGTACATATGAATTTAGATGCTGTATTTTTATCATGGTCAAATAACATTAACACATTTAATATTCAGAAAATGCTTCTTAACTTCAAGTACTAATATCAGGCATTAACATTGTTGATAATAATCCTTTTATTATGCTTTTGTATTTTGTCATTTTTTATGGACTTTTAGTAATTTTGCAAAGGAAACTTGCAAATTGGCCCTTTAGTTAAATACTCATTTTGAAAATTTAGTTTCAGCACTTTAGTTTTCAGTAAGTTCATCTAAAGATGAACTCCTATGGATGTCATTATTTTATCTGCTCAGAATCACTCTCACTGTTTTGTTAATTTGCATTGTACTTTGTATTGGAGAATTGAGGTTTATTTGAAGATAATTCCATCCTCGACTAACTGGGGATACATAAACTAAACTGATCAAAAAGAATGCCATTTTTTTTAAAGATTTACTTATTTATTTGAAAAAGTTACACAGAGAGAGAAGCAGCAGAGACAGAGGGGTCTTCCATCCGCTGGTTCACTCCCCAGTTGGCTGCATTGGCGAGAGCTGCACTGATCTGGAGCCAGGAGCTTCTTCTGGGTCTCCCACGTGGATGCAGGGGCCCAAGCACTATGGGCCCTCTTCTACTGCTTTCCCAGGCCATACCAGTGAGCTGGGTCAGAAGTGGAACAGCCAGGACATGAACTGGTGCCCATATGGCATGCCGGCACTGCAGGTGACGGTTTTACCTGCTCCACCACAGTGCTGGCCCCAACAGTGCCATATTTAAAAACCAGGTTGATTGACTGCTGTTGGCTTTATTGTTATGTCAATCGTGTTTTATTTTTTAATTTAGATGCCTGCTCTATCTATATAGTAAAAAGTCTCTCTTAAGTATGTTACCTTGCTTTCTGAAACAGATAAATAATCGGTATCTAAATTATTCAACTTACAGTACAGGAAATTTTAAAATACAGTTAGCATTTGCAGACCTGTTCAACATCATAGCTCATCACAAAACATTAATTAATAAATAAGTAATGATTTGTAGTAATAGATTAGCACAATTTAGAATGATGGATAATGCCAGTTTTTGCTGGGCAAGTAGAGATATCATGTCCTGCTCATACAACCTTTCTTTAGATCAGTGGAACATTACATTGCTATTCAGTGTGATCTGTGATCCAGCTAACTTCTACTCCTACTTGTATTTCCAAGGAAAAATTATACATAGGTCCACAAGGGAATATGCAGATGGTGTATATTGCTTCATTATTTTCCTAGCATTACAAGCTACATGGGTGTGCCTTACTGGGAGCGTGTATAGAAAAAACTTGTAGAAATAACTGACCATAATGTACTACTTAGAAACAATTAAGAATGCTGGTGACAGTGCATATTAATGCCAAAAATACAGCTAAGTGAAAAATACCATTTACATAAATTAAAAATACATACTTATAAAGTTATAATAGGCCATATTTCAAAATAATATGTTTAAGCCAAAAGTTAGGTATCAAATGTTTTAGAATTGAAAAATGATGGAGCTAGTGCTGTGGCATAGTGGGTAAAGCCGCCACCTGCAGTGCCGGCATCCCATATGGGCGCTAGTTTGCATCCTGGCTGCTCCACTTCTGATCCAGCTCTCTGCTATGGCCTGGGAAAGCAGTAGAAGATGGCCTAAGTCCTTGGGCCCCTGCACCTGCATGGGAGACCTGGAAGAAGCTCCTGGCTCCTGGCTGTGGATTGGTGCAGCTCCGGTCATTGTGGCCAATTGGGGAGGAAACCAGAGGATAGAAGATTACTCTCTCTCACTCTGCCTCTCCTTCTCTCTGTGTAACTCTGATTTTCAAATAAATAAATCTTTAAAAAAAATTATACAGGTTTGGAGATATTAATTTTTATAAATTCGTTTATATCATTCAAATTAATGTTTCATATAAGACCACTGAAATTCTATATAACCTTTTGTCTACGTAACCAAAATAAGTGAAGCTCTTTATGGAAATCGTAATTACATATATGCCAACACATACATATCTCTTAAGTTTGTGACTTGTTAGCCAGGAGACAATTTTCTGAAACATCAATACGTCTGTTAACCTCTAGGTTATATAGATGTCTATAGATTACAACCTCTAGGTTTTATAGTTGTCTATCACTTAGTTTTCAAAATCCTTTTTGTGAAAAGTACTCTAAGCATTTGGTTTGTCAGTCTAGATTTTGCTTCTGAACTTTCTAAGGTGTTAGAGTGTGTCAAGGTTGCATGGTGGAGGAGAGAATTCTGGTTCTACTCAGGACATTTTCTGCCTTGCTTCCCTGACCTACAAATGCACTTACTATTGAATGAATATATATTAAAGAGGCCCAGTCGAATGCATAGTCATGGATGTCATTTGACTGAAGTCTGGTCCTGGCTAGAGAAAATATACGTAGTGTTGCACAAGAATGGTCACAAACAGTAGTATCACCTAAATAAATTTCAGAGTTCTTCCCACCTTACCTATGTCCAAACTGCTAAGATAATGAGAGAAAAGAATGGAATCAAAGAATTTATTCTTCTCTTTATGGGCCACACAGATGATGGCTCTATAGTTGAGGAAAAATATATTTGGCCATTTTTTTTTGTGACCCCAAGCCAGTGGTTCCCAGCTGAGTTGATTTTCCTTCCCAAGAAATGTTTGGCAATTTGTGAATATATCAATCGGAATGGCCCCAAATGATGGAGTTAGAATTGTGCCAGGGGTTTCCAATACAATCCCATCAAGGTGGCATGTACCAAGGCCATCTCATTAGTCCAAGTGATCAATTTCAGCTCACAGTTGTCATCTTAATTAGCTGCAGGGTGCTACTGGCTTCTATCACATAGAACTCAGGATGATATTAACATAGGTAAGGTGGGAAGAACTCTGAAATATATTTAGATGATACTCCTGTTTCTGACCATTCTTGTAACACTCAGAATTGACCCTACTACAAAGAATTAGTGAGGATGTCGAGAAACTCTACTCTAAACTAAAAGGTTAAGGAAATCAAATATGCTCTTAGTTCTCACATACACTTGAATGAAAATCTTCATCTTTTTACTTGCCTGGACTTCTCTTCTGAAGATACTCACATGATTCTTTATTTCTTGTCCTTCACATTTTCATTCAAATAAGATTTTCTGAGGCATTTTTAACCAACTTATGACTATTGAATCCTGATCTCACAACCTCAAAAATCCCCATCCATATGCCTTGCCTTATTTTACTCCATAAACTTAGCAACAAATGTAATATGCCCAGTTTATTCTATTTTCTGCATAGTGCTATTGTAATTTAAGCAGCATTTGCTACTGCTTGGCACCCAATAGTGAGAAAAGTATCTGACAAATAATATGTACTCCAGTAGTTCCTTGAAAACAAATTAGTGAACTCAATAAGAATTTAAATACTGATGTAGTACATATTCCAGGTTATAGTATCCAGTTTCATTAGTGAATTAGTACTGATCAACACATGAACTTATGCCTACTTGCTTATCCCCTGCTCTGTAACAAAGACCAAAGAAAATGGCCAGATTTTTTATTGCAGATTTTTGCGTCTATGATCATCAGTGAAATTGGTCTGTAATTCTCTTTTTTTGACAGGCAGAGTTAGAGAGAGAGAGAAAGGTCTTCCTTTTCCATTGGTTCACCCCCCATATGGCCGCTATGGCTGCGCCGATCCGAAGCCAGGAGCCAGGTGCTTCCACCTGGTCTCCCATGGGGTGCAGGGCCCAAGCACTTGGCCCATCCTCCATTGCCTTCCAGGCCTCAGCAGAGAGCAGGACTGGAAGAGGAGCAACTGGGACAGAAGCTGGCACCCCAACTGGGACTAGAACCCGGGGTGCCAGCGTCACAGGCGGAGGATTAGCCTAGTGAGCCACGGTGCCAGCATCCCATAAGTTTTGGTATGTTGTACTGTTATCCTCATTTACTTCCAGAAAGTTTTTGATTTCTCTATTGATTTCTTCTATGACCCAGTGTTCATTCAGGAGCATGTTGTTCAGTCTGCATGTATATGCATATGCTCTAGGGATTCCTGAGTTGCAAATTTCCAGCTTTATTCCACTGTGGTCTGAGAAGCTGCATGGTAAGATTCTAATTCTTTTGAATTAGCGGAGACTTGCTTTATGGCCTAGTATGTGGTCAATCCTAGAGTAGGTTCCATGCACTGCTGAGAAGAATGTGAATTCTTCAAGTGTAGGAGGAAAAGTTCTGTAGATACCTGTTAGATCCATTTGGGCTATAGTATCTATTAAATCTGCTGTTTCCTTGTTGATCTTCTGTCCGGTTGATCTATTACTTTAATACTTTAATACATATATATTGCATATATTACATTAATACATATATATTACATTAAAAACTGTTTGTGTGGCCAGTTTTGTGGCACAGAGGATGAGGCTGCTGCCTGCCGGCATCCCATATGGGTACCAGATTATGTCCTGGCTGCTCCAGTTCTGATCCAGATTTCTGGAGACGTCTAGGAAAAGCAACAGAAGATGACCCAAGTGAATGGGCCTCTGCCACCAACATGGGAGGCCCAGATGAAGCTCCTGACTCCTGGGATAAGGTGTGGCACAGCCCTGCCAGTTGCAGTCATTTGGGGAGTAAACCAGTGGGTGTAAGATTCTCTCTCTCTCTCTTCTTCCCTCTCCTTCCTTCCCTCTGTCTTTCCTTCCTTCCCTTTCTGTAATCCTGAAATTCAAATGAATAAATAGAAATCTTCTTTAAATATTGTTAGGCATCCCAGTGTTTAAATTCCTTGGCATTTCTCTTGTAAACTCCAACACCCTCCACGGACCACCCCCCTTGTTCTCCCTCTCTCCAAGTTCTTGTTTCCTTCTGGTCCCACTCTAAATTCGTGTCCTTGTCTTAGGAAGAACTTCACCACCTGTTTGTCACAGTCCAGTTTTTTCATTCAGAGCTTTGCCTTCCTTCCCCCTAGTGGCTTATCTCGGAGTCTTTTTCTTTGAAAGACGGCTCCCTTCCTAAGACAAAGCTTTATGTCGACTAATGAAATAGTCATTTTATCATTCCATTCCTCTTATACAAACACAACCACTGTTAATCCCAAGGCACATGAGGTAGGGTTGCTACAACCATTCCACATGAGTAAAATATACTGAAGACAAATAGACAACAAACACACCAGGGAAGGAAGCTGGAGAAATTGTTCTTGGGTAGAAGATTGTCTGACGGGAAAGGGCTGATCTTTTTTGTGTTTTTGAAATTTATTTAATTAATTTAAAGGCAGAGTTACAGAGAGGCAGAGGCAAGAGAGAGGGATGTCTTCCATCTTTTTCACTAAAGCCCACTAGCTTGAGTTTCTTTGGTTTTTCTAGAAATGGGCTCCCTTGGAAATTTTTGCTTATCGGTCCAAGTTTGTTTGCTCCTTGCTGAGATGCATTCTAGCATTCTAACGCATGCTGCTATGGTCTTTCTGCTCACCTAATGTTTTCATCTTTGCTGATAGGCGGGAAAAGTCTGTCAGGCTTGGCTAAGCAGGGGTTCGATAAGCTGCCCCTTGAGCTACCCAGGGGACAGAGGACTTCAGGAGGGCTCCTCACACCCATGTCCTGACTTTCCCATCTGTCTCTGTGTCCCGGAGACTGCTGTCACTAGTTTCATCTACCCAGACTCAAAGGGAGTTGTGTGTCCTCTGAATAGTGGTCTAGCCTTTGACCAGACTGTGCAGATAGGAAACCACCATCTTCACAGACCTCATGGGGCTTCCTCAGGCCAATGATTCACATTTTCCAGCATAAACACCTGCTTTCTAACTACCTTCTAGCCTATCACCAACCTGCTGACTTGCGCACTTACCCTCTGACTGCCAGAATTTCACCAGGGACAATTGAAAACTGCAGTAGCCATTTGGGGGGAGCCTTTAGACATCTTCTCACTATTTGTTAAATTCTTTACTTAGTGGAGGGTTAGTCGTAAGATTATAAAATGAGCAGAAGGTGTGCCATTGTGAAAAACTAAAAAGAGGAAGGAAGGAACATGGGCAGGAGGGAGGATGGGTGGGAAGTAACACTATGCTCCTAAATCTGTATATACAAAATGTGTTTACATAATCTAAATAAATAAATAAAAGAGATACTTCAGAGTAAAAATTAGAAGGAACTTCGTTAGGACACGGTTGTGTCTGTCTAAGATCATTTTTGGTTAGTGTAGAAGATAGGACCTCCTCAGTTTCTGTATACTGGCTAGTTTTTTACTCATATAACTGATGAAGTCAACAAGTATCCATGTTACGGCAAAAGCGGCTATAGGCCCACTCCTTTGTGTGTGCGTGTATCTTAAAATCTGTACTTTATACATTGACCTTCTTTATTCTTGCAAATGAAACATAGCTAGCCTTTTACAGTGATAACATTTGGCTGTAACTGGGTCCCTCCTAATTTTTTTTTTTTTTTGGACAGGCAAAGTGGACAGTGAGAGAGAGAGAGAGAGAGAGAGAGCGCGAGAGAGAAAGGTCTTCCTTTACTGTTGTTTCACCCTCCAATGGCCGCCACGGCCGGCGCACTGCGCTGATCCAAAGCCAGGAGCTTCCTCCTGGTCTCCCATGGGGTGCAGGGCCCAAACACTTGGGCCATCCTCCACTGCCTTCCCGCGCCACAGCAGAGAGCTGGCCTGGAAGAGGGGCAACCGGGACAGAATCCGGTGCCCCGACCGGGACTAGAACCCAGGGTGCTGGCGCCGCAGGCGGAGGATTAGCCTAGTGAGCTGCGGCGCTGGCCATAATTTTTTGCTTTTTTCTTCTGTTCCACTCCCTTTTTTTAAAGATCAATATATGAAAAATGCATTTAGTTGTCATGTACACACTCTAGGAATATAGTCCAGAAAAAGCCAAATGTATCAAAATGGAAAATTGAGTCACTTTGAGTTCCTGCTATACTGTAGGCATTCTTGTAGGCATTGGAAAAGCAGCAGTTAGTAAAATAAAGAAGGTAGTAGACACTGGATGAAGCGAGTTTGATACCATGTGGGACGTCCAGAACCTTATCAGAAGGCCTGGGTTTGAGTCCAGCTCCACTCTCAACTCCAATTTCCCGCTAATGCACACCTCGAGAGGCTCTTGTATGAACCTGCTATGTGAACCAGAGGGTGGAAGATCCCTCTCTGTGTTTTTTTTTTCTGTCTGCCTTTCAACTGAACAAAATAAGCAAAAATTGTAAAAAAATTAAGTGTATCTATGAAATTATATTCAACTAAACAATGACAATGGAGATCACACAAAGGTTATAATATTGTGAAGTACGATGCTGTATGTCATAAGAATTCAGTGACAGCTAAGTTGGAATTTCTAAGTTCTCAGTTAATTTTTTTAAAAGACTTATTTATTGGAAAGAAAGAGTTATATAGAGAGATCTTCCATCCACTGGTTCACTCCCCAGCTGTCCACAATGTCCAGAGCTGTGCTGATCTGAAGCCAGGAGCCAGGAGTTTCTTCCAGGTCTCCCACATGGGTGCAGGGGTCCAAGAACTTGGACCATCTTCTACTGCTTTCCCAGGCCACAGCAGAGAGCTGGATCAGAAGTGGAGCAGCCAGGACTCAAATGTGCACCTATATAGGATGCCGGCACTGCAGACCGGGGCTTTAACCTACTGTGCCCCAGTTCTCAGTTAATTTTAAGACCTTAGTGCTACTTATTTAATTATAAATAATCACTGGGCATTTTTACTGTACCAAAAAGAAAACGAAATACATTCATTTGTACTTATCTTTAAAATGCCAGTAAGCTTGTATCTGGATGTCCATGTCTCTTTCAAGACCTGGGAAACTGTCAACTATTTTTAAAAGATTCATTTATTTTACATGAAAGGCAGAGTTACAGAGAGGGAGATGAAGAAGATGAAGAAGATGAAGAAGCAGAGGCACACAGAGAGAAGTCTTCTATCTGTCGGTTCACTTCCCTAAATGGCCACAATGGCTGCAGTTGGGCCAGTCCGAGGTCAGGAGCCAGGAGCTTCCTCCCGCATGGTTATAGGGGCCCAAGGACTTGGGCCATCTTCTGCTTTCCTAGGTGCATTAGAGGGAACTAGATTGGAGGTGGAGCAGCCAGGTCTTAAGCCAGCACCCACATGGGATGCTGGCACTGCAGGAAGCAGCTTAATCTGCTGTGCCACAGTGCCAGCCCCCTCAGCTATTTTACGTAGCAGATTCTCAATGCCTCTTCTCTTCTCCTTCATTAATACTTGAAATATGGGCCCCAGCGCCCATGTGGGAGACCCAGAAGAAGCTTCTGGCTCCTGGCTTTTGGCCTGGCTAAGGCCATTGCAGCCATTTAGGGAGTGAACTGGTGGAAGGAAGACCACTCTGTCTGTCTCTCTGTGTCTCTGCTTCTGCCTCTTTATAATTCTTTCAAATAAATAAATAAATCTTAAAAGATAAAAAAGACAAAGAACCAGGCAGTTGAAGGATTCCAGTAAGCCCTTTAGGGCAGAGAAACATACCAAGTACCCATGACTTCCCCTGCCTGGATGGTGGAGGAGATGGTTGAAAGGAGAGGCTCTATTCCTGCCTCTCCTGTTCCAGAAAGGGCCAACAGTAAGGGTTTGGATCACCGTAGCCTGAGCTCTCCCCACCCCACCCCTCTACTCTATTCCCTCTCTTCCTTCCTCTGTGACAGACATTCCCAGCTCTACTAGTACATGAACAAAATTATAGTCACTCTGGAAAAGATCCTAAGGTTGAGCAGAAGGTCAAGGCAAAAGCCGAGAAGGCAGGAGGAGTGAAGAACCAGGACTCCCCAGCTTTTGGGCCTATCAGTCTTGTGTACATCTTCTTCCTGTTTCCTGGGGAATGAAGACTGACTGGTCTGAGAAGATTCAAAGGGGGTTTTCTAATGTTTTGTCTGGAATAAATCAAACTCCCATAATCAAAAAAATTTTTCAATTCAATATTCCATGATGATTAAAACTATCATCAAGGGATCCCCCAGGGCCTTTCAAATATTGGTGTGTCACTTGTGCCACCCTGCCAATGCACAGGGTGCACATGGCATTGGGCAGATGTGACTGCATCTCTGAAGAGCCTAACGGGTCTCCCAGGTTCTGAAGAACTTTGATTCACCTGTGTATTCTGATTCCTACAAGTTGATGTGAACTGACCCAACTATTCCTGCACATGTTCAAAGTCATATGAATGTAGCTATGGAGGCAAGTGTCCATCTCTCAGTAGCCTGTGAAAATGCAACATCAACATATGCATATTTCCTTGTGGCTTTATTGGGTTCTTTTTGATTTAACTTGCATTTTCACTGAGACCTTTTACCTACTGACCAGTAGAAAAATTACGCACACAAGCGTACCTAACTCAAAAGTAGTAATTCAGGGGCCAGCACTGTGGTATAGCAGATAAAGCTGCCACCTACAATGCTGGCATCCGATGTGGGTGCTGGTTTGAGTCCTGGCTGTTCCACTTCCAAACCAGCTCTCTGCTATGATCTGGAAAAGCAGAGGAAGATGGTCAAGTCCTTGGACCCCTGCACTCACATGGGAGATCTGGAAGTTGTTCCTGGTTCCTGGGTTTGGATCAGCCAAGCTCCAGCTGTTGCAGCCATTTGGGCAGTGAACCAGTGGATCGAAGACTGACTCACTCTCTCCTTCCCGTCTCCCTCTCTTTGTCTGCTTCTGCCTCTCTGTAACTCTTTCAGATACATAAATAAAATCTTTAAATAGAAAAAGCAGTAACAAACTCAGAGAAAGACTTGGTGTTAGCTGCTTCATTTTCAGTTCTTTCACTAGAATGTCTATCTTGTAATGAAACTCAACAGGCCCCAAGAAAGAAATCCACATGCAAATTCTAACTGCCCATGATTTCTCAGTACTGGGACACTTCATCACTATTGTTTTTCAAAAGTCTCCTTGCATATGTAAGTTACTGAATTACCTCAGTGACCATTTTGTCTCATATTGTGCATAAAATTTAGAGTTTTCAACATTTTCACACTTTTAACCACAGTTGTTCATTACACATGGGTCACTATACGCAAATCGGCTAGTTTATATTTTTCCATGATTCTACAGTAAGTTACAGATCAGGATGCTAACAAGCCTTCTGACTTCAACCACAGTGTTGACACCACCAGATAGCAGCTCCTGAAGTCTAAGAAATCAGGTTCTTTCCATTTCTGTCCAGATTTTTAACTTAACTATGAAGTAAGCCATTATTTTACACACACACATAGATAGATACCACAGAGGCAGTCACGCATTTTTCTAAAAATAGTTTCTACTGCTTAAACACTACTAAACCAAACTTTTGTTGCTGCAGTCACCCACATATTTATAAGTTCCTGTACTTTTCCTGAACTGTTGCTTATAGATGTATACTTGACAACCCAAGAGAATTATACCAGCATGTTTCAGATGTTATTTTTCCAAGTTCCAAAGTGTAAAAAAATACTATTCAAAATATTTTCTTTACCCCTTATTGGGACATTTCTACGTCCATATATATCACAGAATAAGATTTGGCCATATGATGAACTGGAATAATCCTTGGGTTTTAGATACACTTAATTTGAGAGCCCTAAATGACCACTTGACTCGAAGGAACTAATGGCACTATACTACATTGGCCTAAATAAAGGAATTATATTAGTAGACTATCACTATGCTGACATCTCCATATAATTCAATTTATAGTCATCTGCAGTCACTCCATGATACCCATGTGCCTTCTACGCTGTCTAATAGGTGAGTTAAATGAGAATCATTAACACTGAGTCTTCTAAGTGTTTAATGGTGGCACTAATCCCTGCAATGCTTTACTGTTTTTTAGTTTACTATTTTGTAAGGAGGACAAGGTTGTAGAATTTTCAACTTGCCCCCCCCCCCCGCCTTTCTTTGTCTGTGTAACTCTTTCAAATAAATAATCATTTAAAAAAGATTGTCAGTGTCTACTATGCTGCCACTTAGTAATGATTCCATAACCTCACATGTAAAGTCCATTTTCAGTTAGCCCTGTCACACTTTTCCAGTCAAGTTTCCATTAATTTCATTCCTTAGTACTTTAAATTCACCCAAATTGTATCATCTTTGCTCTGGGTCTCCACCCTTATCCTTTCTCTGCAGTCACAATCTCACTCATGCAGTATTCTCTTCTGGATAGTCCTTGTCCAAACTGCATTTCCAAATCATCTTAGTTGTTAACTTGCAACTTTGACATTTAATGAAGCTTTTCCCACTTCCCATGTGAGCTTTCCACTGAATCATTCTAGTTATCTATCTTTATTTCCTCCTGACATACACTTATTTTATCCTTCCATTAATTTATAAGCTGTTTGAGATCATTCTGCATGTGTGATTTATTCCCTGATCTTCAGCCTTTAATCCAAAGTTGGGCACATAGGACATCCAAAATAACTGGTAATCAAATAAATGATTAATAACTGAATTAATGGACATTTAAATTTGAGACTCCTTCATAACTGATCATAAAGATAAGTGTCAAAGGGATCACATAATTAAGACTAGTGTCTGCTAATAATAATAAGTAGAATTAAAAAGGAGAGAACAATCCAACAAGGGAAGCAGGCCACACAGCAGACTCAGAAATGACAAATGCCCTCAACAGCACTCTGGCCTCCGATTCAGCCCTTAAGGCATTTGGATCTGGCTAAAAAGCCAATGAGAGTATTTTAGGCATGGAAATCCAAGACATTGGAAAAAAAATGACCTAGATGATAGGCCTCTGACAGTGAGATCCCAGTGGAAAGAACAGGCCATCAAAGAAGGAGGTTCCTTTCTCTGAAGGAAGGAGAGAACCTCCACTTTGACTATGGCCTTGTATAATTAAGGTCACAGTTGGCGAAATCAAGAGGCTTCCATAGCCTTGGCAGCTCATGACAAGAGTCTCGGGTGATTACTGACATAATAAACCAGAGTGTCAATTGTTAAATCAACAACAGGAGTCACTGTGTACTTGTTCCCCATGTAGGATCTCTGTCCTTAATGTGTTATACTATGTGAATTAACAGTAAAACTAGTCTTCAAACAGTACTTTATACTTTGTGTGTCTGTGTGGGTGCAAACTGTTGAAATCTTTACTTCGTATAGAGTTCATCTTCTGTATATACAGATAATTTAAAATGAATCTTAGGGAGTAGGAGGTGGGATGGTTTGGGGGTGGGACGGTAGATATGGGGGGAAGAACCACTGTAATCTTAAAGTTGTACTTATGAAATTTTATATTTATTAAATAAAAGCTTTCTATAAAAATAATATTCAGTAAAAATAAATCATTACAACATTCTGCATGATGGGAATTATGCAATTATCTAACTGAATTTGTAAATGTGAATTTAAATACAGATATGTATGTATTATTATATATATATATATACACACTCCCAAATATGCAAAATTTTCTTCATTTATAGCTTAATGATTTGAGTGTTTAACACAAGATTTTGTCTTTGTATATGCACATATATCTTTGTGTATATATACACACAATGTGTGTATATAAAACATATGCGCATTGTTACTTAATGTATCTTGTCACAAGTGATTTTTATTTTTTTGTTTTTATTTTCCATGTAATTTGATGCTGTTCTTCATTTTACTTACATGTAAATCAATTTTATTATAATTATATGCTGCAAAACATTATATGGAAATACTCATTTTAAAACAGGATATTTTGTTAAGTTGAAATGCTATTTTTCTCCACAAGCTCTTGTTGCCAAATGTATTTGGTCCAAGCAAAGTTCATTGCCACTAAGGAGACTTCGATAATGGGCACTCTACCCCTTAGAACTACTGGATTATGAATTCTGAACTACTGAATAATACTAAAATATTTAAAAATACGATAGTACAGTTAATATTTTTTGAAATCTTTCTGAAGAAACCTGAGTTCATTAGTTTCAAAGTAACATTAGGTGCTGGCAGTGTGGCATAGCACCTACAGCGCCAGCATCTCATATGGGTGCCGGTTCAAGTCCCAGCTGCTGCAGTTCCAATCCAGCTCCCTATTGACGAACCTGGGAAGGCAGTGGACAATGGCCCAGGTGCTTGGGCCCCTGCACCCACGTGGGGGACATGGAACAAACTCCTGGCTCCTGAAATCAGATTGGCTCAGCTCCTGTCATTACGACCATCTAGGGAGTAGACCAGCAGATGGAAAATCGCTCTCTGCCCCCCTCCCCTGCTGTGAATCTGCCCTTCAAATAAATAATTTTTAAAAAGAAACATTAGTCCCACATAGGAAATATGTATATGAATAGTGTAAACACAATCAAAACAATCTGAAAGACGTTCCAAAAGAATTTTTTTTTTTTGACAGGCAGAGTGGACAGAGAGAGAGAGAGAGAGAAAGGTCTTCCTTTTGCCGTTGGTTCACCCTCCAATGGTCGGCGCGCTGCGGCCGGCGCACCGTGCTCATCCGATGGCAGGAGCCAGGTGCTTTTCCTGGTCTCCCATGGAGTGCAGGGCCCAAGCACTCGGGCCATCCTCCACTACACTCCCGGGCCACAGCAGAGAGCTGGCCTGGAAGAGGGGCAACCAGGACAGAATCTGGTGCCCCAACCGGTACTAGAACCCAGTGTGCCGGCACCGCAAGGTGGAGGATTAGCCTGTTGAGCCACGGTGCCGGCCAAAATTTTTTAATTATAGAAACCAATGATTGTACTGTAAATACTGTTAAGTGACAAACTGCATGAAGGACAGCATTAGATGAGGTTCAGTTGCTAAGGAAGACTCACAGAACCTACTGACAGGGCTTACAAATCTACAGTTAATTGCATTAAAAGGCTACACTAAGGAAACAGCCTAAAGTCAGGGTGTAGATCATAACCAAAGGCTCCTGTACAGCAAAGGTTTGCAGCCTCCAGGTATAAGCTCCTAGTGCCCTACCTTTGCAAAGGGCACACCAAGGGCACATCTTTTCTCTCAAGCCAGGAACACAGTTTTCACTCACGTCGGTAACCATCCATGTGTGCACATAAAACCATAGATCCAGGGAGCCCCAAATGGACTCTGAGCTAGAATTTCTTCTACCCTGATGGTCATGAAGGCATATTCCTGCTGCATATCCAGTCCCCATGACAGAGGCCTAAAGGTCCCTCATCAAGACCAGGTGCAAATCCTCAATACTGCTGACAACAAGTGACCTCTAGAACTTTGCAGACCCATAATTACAAAACAACACTAGTGGCCAATGTCAGTGCCATGCAGTTCCTTTAAGTGTTAGCAGAACAGTTCAGACCAGTTCCAGATCTGTGGGAATTAACTCTCACATCCAGAAACCAAATAATAGGAGATATTTCTTGCCACATATAAAAGTCAAAAATTAATATTCAAAATATGAGGCATTTGTAAATTAAAGATACGACAACCCAGTGAAAAGGAAAAACTTCAGATGTTGACACACACACACACACAAGTTCACTAATGATTTAAGAATAGCAAAAAATACAGTATTCAGATGCTGAATTTTTGCAAAATCTGATAGAAAATTTTCAATGATAATATGGGAGATACAGACCCCACACATTCTGCCATAGTAGTAAATATAGCATAGTCATTTAACAAGTAATTTGACAAGCTTTGCAATAGTTTTCTACTTTAGGATTAACTATTCAATTTATATGAATATAGCACAGAAACACTAGAAAACATAATGTGGGTAAACATTTTCATGATTAATGTGACATTGTCATCAGGAAAAATTAGAGACAACATTGTTTATATGGAAAATAATACATTAATAAAGTATATATTTCTTCAATGACATGCTCAGTAGAGGTTAAAATGAAAGGATAAATATTATGTATCCTTACTCAGGGTTGCAATATTATACAACTCCTGAATTGTGCATGTGCTATTAACACTAAAATTTAAAAACAACGTTGAGAGGAAATCAAATTTCAGAAAGATACAGATGGTATTGCATCCCTTATGAAGTTTGAAAATACACAGAAAAAAATAATTATGAATCCATACAGATACAGCAGAATAGAAAACTCAGGGACAAAAACATCACTTTCTGGATAGTGGGTACCTCTAGGAAGAAACTTAAGAACAGAGGGAAAAAAGCAAACAGTAACATATGAGAGAAACTGACATTGTGAGATTTGTTTCTTGTTTATAGCCCTTGTCTCTACTGTTGAGCAACAGTGTTGTTTGTGTGTGTGTTTTCTTACTATTTGTTGAATACTGAGCGGAGGGTTAGGCTTATGATTATAAAATAAAGAATATCATTGTAAAAATTCAACATTAGGAAGAAGGAGGAAGGGTGGGGTGGGAAGTGTCACTATGCTCCTCAATCTGTATATATGAAATACATGAAATTTGTTCCCCTTATATAAAAAAAAGTTCTTAAATAGGAGTTGCAAATATTTACTTCTTAGAAATTGAGTTTTCTTTTTATAAGTGGGGTATAAGGTTAAGTAAACTATTTAGAAAATTAGACCTGTGCCTCCTAGAATTTGAATTAAAAAAGGACAAATAACTGGCTCTTGTCTGAAAAAGATACTAGCAGATAGGCCATGGAAGTCAAACTACCCATTCACCAAAAGTAAAAATAAATGATATTTTAGAAAATACTAAAATAGATCAAGTGTGTAATTTACGTGAGGGAGTCTACTGGGACTATGCCCTAAAACTGTTAGATTCTTTCTAAAATTTCTGCTTTTAGACTATGACATCATCATAGAAATGGAACTGAGGGAGGTGTCGTAAACTGCCAGTCGAAGTAGAGATGTTTTCTTTTTTTAAGATTTTTTTATTTGAAAGGCCAAGTTAGAGAAATAGCTTCCTTCCGCTGGTTCACTCCCCAGATGGCCAACATTACTGGGTCTGAGCCAGGAGCTTCATCCAGGCCTCCCAAGTGGGTTCAGGGTCCCAAACACTTGGGCCATCCTGTGCTGCTTTCCTAGGTGCATTAGCAGGGAGCTGGAGCAGCTGGGAATTGAACTGGCGTCGATATGGGATGCTGGCACTGTAGGCCATGACTTAACCAATGGAGCTACAGTGCTGGCCCCAGAGGTGTTTCCAAAATGAGTGATGAAATTAGAGTGATCCAATTGGATCCCAATAATATTCATCAACACAGAAATGAAATACTGACCTTAGGAATTGCCAATATAGTGTGAATCAGCAGAGAAATACATCCCTTTTGAATAAAACTTGATTCTATTAACTTCCCATTTGGAGATGGGGGAATGAGCAAAGCAAGAGGAATCTAAAGTGGGATGGAGATGTTTAAGATAAAAAATACTCTCAGAGGCCGGCGCCGGCTCAACAGGCTAATCCTCCGCCTTGCAGCCCTGGCACACCGGGTTCTAGTCCCGGTTGGGGCGCCGGATTCTGTCCCGGTTGCCCCTCTTCCAGGCCAGCTCTCTGCTGTGGCCAGGGAATGCAGTGGAGGATGGCCCAAGTGCTTGGGCCCTGCACCCCATGGGAGACCAGGAGAAGCACCTGGCTCCTGCCTTCGGATCAGCGCACCGACCATTGGAGGGTGAACCAACGGCAAAGGAAGACCTTTCTCTCTGCCTCTCTCTCACTGTCCACTCTGCCTGTCAAAAATAAAAATTAAAAATTAAATAAAAATAAAAAAATACTTGATTCAGGATGGGACTAAGAAAAGAAGATCCTGGGGACAGCATTGTGAAACAATAGGATAAGCTTTAACACTCTGACACTGGCATCCTGTTTGAACTCCAATTCAAGTCCTGGCTGCTTCACTTCCTATTCAGCTCCCTGCTAATGAGCCTGGGAAAGCAGTGAAAGGTGACTGGTGTGCTTGGGCCCCTGCACCCATGTGAGAGAGCTGGATGAATTTCAGGCTCCTGGGTGTTGCGGCCATTTGAGTAGTGAACCAGTTCATGGAAGATCTCTCTCCCTCCCTTTCTGTAATTCCACCTTTCAACTAAATAAAATAAATGTTAAAAAAATGAAAACAAAGTGCTAATTAGATTATGGCATTTTGATCATTGTAATGATCTGAATATAATTAGAAAAATGACACTGTTCTTAGAACTAAATGTACCATGATTTTTTTCAATGTCTAACAGTAATATATCTGCTTGAAATTTCATCTGGGAAGGGAAATTATCCTTACAGGATAAGAGAAACAAATGTCTTATATTTGTGTCTTAAGAGATACTACTTGTGCAATAAACATAGGGATGTTTCATGTAAAACAAAAGTATTTTCTACAGAGCCATTGCAATATAGACCTTAATCTACTCAGGGATTTCCAAGCACCATGATAATAAACTACAAAATAAACTAGCAGAAATAGATTGAACTAATGAGTACAACTCTTTTGTAATTAGAACCTTTGGTTTTCCACGTTTTTATGCTGGTTACTAACTAGTACACATTTCAGTCATATGTATTTGTTGTGAGATAAATAGCCAGAAAATGCCATGTTGGGGTAAGAGCTGATTCAGTGATCCTTTACATAAGGAAAAATGTGTTGTTAGAAAGTAATTTTCTGCCTGAATTATTTAGATAAACTCTTCTATTACCAATTTTGGAGGGCCTTTAAATGAGAAGCTATAATACTTAATAGTTAATGCAACAAAGAAATGAAACAAGAACACAAATATTGTATATGTCCTCCCTAACATGGAAGTTTAAACCCAGTTCAGTTGCACTTAGAATAGTGATTACTACAAGCTGGGAAGGTGGGTAAAGGGAGATGAGCTAATAGGTACCACATCACAGACAGAAGTAACAAGTTCTAGTGTTCCATCAAGAGTGGCTAGAGTTCACAATATTCAGTTATATACCACATCAAGAACTGGGGAATAGGAGCTGGTAGGCTCCAAACATAGGGAAAAGATAAGGACAATCAAAGTCTGCCTGCCTGGCTTAATTGATTTATCCTGTATATATGATTTCCAGGCATTACACTGTACCCCTTCAAAATGGCCTCAGAATCAGCCCTTAAGGCATTCTGATCTGGCTAAAAAGCCCATGAGAGTATTTAGGCATGGAAAGCCAAGGCACTGTGGCAAAAAAAAAAAAAAAAAAATCTAAATGAAAGATCTCTGCGAGTGAGATCCCAGTGGAAAGAATGGGCCATCAAAAAAGGAGGTTCCTTTCTCTGCAGGGAGGAGAGAGCTTCCACTTTGACTATGGCCTTGTCTAAATAAGATCGGAGTTGGTGAACTAAAAATGTACAAGTATTACATATTAATAAAAAATTTGACATGAGACTTAAAACCCTTCTGGGATTATAACAAAACCCAGAAGCAGAGAAAATGCTTGAGTTGTTCAGTTGCTGCAGTATTTCCTGTAAAGCACCCCATTATATGTATGACATGAGATGATTTTTGAGCAATCTCTAGAAAGTTTGGAAACATGAGGATTGTAAAGTGAGAACAGTGATAATTACTACCATGATATTGACATATCAACTGCTTAGTAAATCCAGAATGTATGTTCTACCTATAGGGTTTAATGATTAGCCATAGACAGATTTGTGTCTAAATATGCACATAGATTCTCAAACTAGGGTCCTTGTATACGTCATACTGCTGAATATACTTTCCTGTTTCTCTCCTTCTAGAGATGGGAAGATACTTGACGGTCTACCCACACCGGAAGTGACCTTGCAATCCCTTCAAATACATTGATTATTCTTATTAGTAACACTTTTTTGAGTGTGAACTACACATTTTAAAATTTTATACCTGTACTAATGTTGTAGAATGTTGCACTCATTGCAAAACATATACATATTACAAATGTACAATTTGTTAGACATCAATAAGCAGGATTTCCACAAAATATAAATATTCAGCCAGACTGAACATGATTTTTTTGACAGGCAGAGTTAGACAGTGAGAGTGAGAGAGAGAGAGAGAGAGAGAAATAGAAAGAGAAAGGTCTTCCTTCCGTTGTTTCACCCCCCAAATGGCTGCTATGGCGGGCGCGCTGCGCCAATCTGAAGCTAGGAGCCAGGCGCTTCCACCTGGTCTCCCATGAGGTGCAGGGGCCCAAGCACTTGGGCCATCCTCCACTGCCTTCCCAGGTCACAGCAGAGAGCTGGCCTGGAAGAGGAGCAACCGGGACAGAATCCCGTGCCCCAAATGGGACTAGAACACAGGGTGCTGGCACCACAGAAGGAGAATTAGCCAAGTGAGCCACAGCGCCAGCCTGAACGTGATTTTATTGTGATTTTGAAACTTTTAACTTTTTTGAAGTTAAAAAAAAAAAAAAAAGCGCCAGCATTGATAGCACAGCTGGTTAAGCCAGCACTTGCCCTGCCAGCATTCCACATCAGAGTGCCCTGTTTGAGTGCCAGCTGTTTCCACTTCTGATCCAGCTCCCTGCTATGGCCTGGGAAAGCAGTAGAAGGATGGCCCAAGTCCTTAGGCCCCTGCACCCTGGTGGGAGACCCGGAAGAAGCTCCTGGCTTTAGCCTGGCCATTGCAGCCATTTGGGGAGAGAATCAGCAACTAGATGATCTCTCTTTCTCTCTCTTCCTATCTCTGTCTGCCTTTCAAATAAAAATAAATCTCTTAAGAAAACAAATCGGATGTGGTTGGCAGCCCCTGCCACACTAGTATCACTCTCTTAACACTGGTGCTGCCTCCTGTCCCTTAGCCCCAGCCAAAGTATAAGGTGGTAAGGGGGTCTTTATACCATGGCTCTACAAATTAGAGCACTCACAAAATTGCCCAGGTGGTAAAGCCCCCAGAAAGCAACTGGCTACAAAAGCTGCTCACAAAAGTGCACCCTCTATTGGAGGGGTGAAGAAACCACATCATTACAAGCCTGGTACTGTGGCACTCTATGAAATTAGACATTATCTGAAGTCTACTGAGCTACTGACTGCCAAAATCCCCTTCCAGTGTCTGGTGTACAACAAATAACTCAGGACTTCAAAATAGATCTTTGCTGCCAGAGCTCAGCTATTTGTGCTTCGCAGGAGGCAAGTAAGGCCTATCTGTTTGGCCTTTTGGAAGACACCAACCTATGTGCTATTCGTGCCAAACATGTAACAATTATGCCAAAAGACAGCCAGCTAGCACGCTGTGTATGTGGAGAATATGCTTAAGAATCCACTGAGATGGAAAACATTTCAATTTATTTTTCTCTTCTTCCTGCTATTGGTAGTTCTGAACATTAAATATTTTCCCCCCATGGGGTCAAAAGGTACCCAACTGTATGATTGCAAGTGGAAAAATAGGGGACAGAAATCAGGTATTGGCAGTTTTTCCATTTTCATTTGTGTGTGTGGATTTTTAATGTAAATGAGGGAACATCAAGCATTAATGCAAGTCAGAATGTTTCAGCGAACAAGTTTCAGCAGTTCAACTTTATAACAATTATAAATAAACCTGTTACATTTTTTCTGGAAAATGCCAGCATTTGTATTTTTAAAGAAGCAAGTAAATTGCTTAGTGATAGCAACTAAACAGTGTAACATTTTTATCATACAGTAGATTCCATCCATTCACTATACTTTTCTAAGTGAGTTGTCCTACATGTATGTATATGTTTTTCATGTTTTCTGTCTTCTATGCTGTTCAAGTTTGCTATTAAAATACATTAAGCTATAAAAAATAAGATGCCTTTAGTGCTTCAGTATATGCTGTTTCTATGGAAGTCTGATAAATTTGGTAACCAGGGTAATGTATGTGATAGAAATTAGCCGGTTGTCAAAAATAATATAAGTACCTGCTATAAACTCAAACAGAAATCAAACAAATATTGAGTGCAAACATATGGAGGAATAAGAATCTGTTAATGGTATATTTTGAACAGAAAGTATTAAAGCAGTCATCTTCGTGTAAGATGTCAAAGTGAACATTACTGCAGTGCATTTGAGAGACAGTCACAAAGCAGTCTTCAGTTACACTAGTATTATTCCAGTAAATTAATTTTCAAGATACAAGAAAAGTAGAACCAATTACTTCTATATAAAGGAGGCTCTCCTATCCTCTAAGGGTGGGGTGTAAATGAACTGTAATTAATAACTGATTCAAATGAACACTCATGGCATAGAGAATAATCTGTAACACAGAGACAGTAGACAGAGACAAATTTGTCCCAGGTAATCAAACACACACATTCACATAAATCATGTTGGGTCATCCAAGTGTGTATAAATTTGGACAGTGATTATTGAGAACAATCATAGCTATCTAAATTTTGATGAAGTATAGGGACTGAAAAATTCCCTGAACTTACTAGAAACTTCATCATAAATGATAATGGTCATTCCAAAGCTACCTTGAAACAAAAACAATTTAAAAAAAAAAAAGAAAAGAAAATAGAAGACACTAAAACAACGTGGAAAAACAAATTAAATGTTGTGAGAAGCAGCTTTATCTGTCATTGGGCCACATGCTAGCAATGGTACATGGATTACAGGACTACTGTGGTGGCAATGTGGTAGGAAAAAAATCAGCGTGTTTTAAAGTCCTTAGAGAGGCTATATTTGATAACAAGTACTCTAATGTAAATTGTCCTATTATATTCCATTCTTTGTTGTCCCAGTGAAAAGTCTTCCATTTTTGCCCACTGAGAACAATGTTTACTTGTAGTTTATGCTATTCCACTTTATCTGAACAGCTCTTTTCTTCCTTCATTTTTAAAAATGAAGCCTTCACCGAAATACTGACATTATTAACTTCCAGTGTCTTGGAAGCAGTTACTGTGAACTCAAATGCACATTTCCTTAATTTAAAATAAAAATGAGAAATATAGAAAATGATTATCTTTCTTTATGCAAATTTATTTTTCTTTCTTGCTAAGAAGATTTGGTTATCACCTTGGCTTCAAATGGAACACAAATGAGACGTAAGATCTCCTGTTGCTTTTTCACAGTTAAAAACAACACTGAGTATTAACAGTCATTAATATTAATGCAAGCTGTAATTCAGTCAATTATTGATTTGTATGATACCATACAATAAACAAAGAGTAACTATTTGAAAGAGTCTGTAGCAGAATGGTAATAAAAATCACTCTAAGATATTGGATTGAGCTAAACATACTAGAGCTCTTTTTGCTCAACAATATAACAGGTATTAGTTGCATGTTGGGAATTGGAGCTGCTTTCTATGTTGCTACATGGATGGCTAGTTTGACCTTTATCCACATAAGCAATTTCATTGTTCTCCTTATCTGATAAAGCACTGATTATGAAGTCAAATATAAACTTAAAATTGATCCTTGAAAACTTAAAAGGCACAGCTTTTGGATGTGACCCAAAGTCACAACCAGGGAATTTACAGAAACACTCTATCCACGTTAGTTGATTATTTATGTGAATTTAAAGTGATAGTCACTTAGAACACTGATTTGCCATTTTGAAAAATGATACTATGTCTTGAAAGGATGACCTTTAATATACTTATTACATATTTAAGTTCCTGTTGAGCACGGCCAGCTTGTAGCATAGCAGATAATGCCACCATCTGCAATGCCGGCATCCTATATGGGCACCAGTTCGGCTCCCGTCTGTTGTACTTCCCATCCAGTTCCTTGCACCTGCCACTGCAGCCATTTGCAGAGGAAATCAGATTAAAGATTTCCTCTCTCCCTCTCTCTCTCTCTTTGTCCCCCTCCCCTGTCCCTCTCTTCTCTCCCTCCTTCCTCTAACTATGACTTTCAAAATAAATCTTTTAAACACTAGTCCCATGAATTTAAATTTTTTGTGAACCAGTATTTTATTTCTTTTAAAGAAATATATATATATATATATTTGCATTTAGTTTTATGAATATACTTTGTCTTATTTCTCTACACAGTTTTCTCTCCTATTGTAACAATAGCATTATATTTCTAATAGGTAAAGATATATTATCAGTGACTATTCTGTTAATTATATCACATGAACAAATGCAATGCCTATGGTTTTCAAGTATCTGTGTTTTCCTTCCTGTCTGAAATATACAGCATTGTAAATTATCTTGGTATGGTAATATAAGTTGGTAATATAAGATTACTTTGTATACTGAGGACCAAGTGGTTCTCAAATGGGAGCAGTTTTGCCCCTAAAGGATATTTGGCAGTGTCTGGAGATATTTTTGATTGTTAGGACTCGGGGAGCTGTAATCCTGGCATTAAGCAGGTCGGGACAGAAATGCTTCCAACCATTACACACAGCACATGGACATCTCCCTACAACAGATAATTATCCAGTCACAAATCTCGGTAGTATTGCTTTACTGCAAGTTAAGAAACCCTGCCGTAGAGCACTACTACCCAATAGAAATATAATGTGAGTCATAAATGAGAGCCACATACAATTTTCTAGCAACCACATTTTTATGATAGGAAAAAGGTGAAATTATTTTAGTGCTATATTTTATTTAACTCAATATATCTAGAATATTATGTTTGCATACATTTAAATATAAAATATTAAAGAGATACTTTATATTTTTGCTACCTCTGGAAATCCAGTGTGTATTTTACATTCATAACACATCTCAATTCAAACCAGCCACATTTCGAATTCTTAATAGTCACTTGTGGCCAGTGCCTAGTACTGACCAGGAAAGCTTGCCTATATTCCTGCCTTTACCTCTGTTTACCCATATTTTACATGTAGAAAAATATATTCCTTACACTGAGTTATGCAAGCAACTGTGACTCAAGTTTTCTTCGGTGTATTCAAGGATCTTAGTAAGATTAAAAATTTATATTAATATTAAATCTTATCTTTAAAAATATCACTTTTTATGAGGTCTAGTCACAAAGATAGAATATTAAGGGAGTATAGTACAACTTCCATCTCAATTCAGCAGTTTTGTCAAAATGTTGTGTATGTTGGGCTAATACCTCTATCACAATCTGAAGTAAATTTGATCATATTAAAAGGAAGGGTTACTTTTTAAAATGGAATCCTACACATCAATTGTTATTTGCTAAAAGTAATTACAGAAACACTCTATCCACGTTACTCAATTATGACTGCCAAAATATGTACGTAGATGTTTCTCTTTTAATACTAAATATACTATTCAGTTGAGCTATGGTTTCTTCCAGTTTAAATGACACAGGTGTTTTCTTTAGGATTTTGTGCTTAGTGGCTTTGATATGAGGTCAAGATATACCCTCTTTTTTTTTGTTTTGTTTTGTTTTGTTTAAAGAGTATCTTAATCTACTTGATGGGCAGAAGGAGAGGGAGAGGGGAAGGGAGGGAGAGGGAGGGGGGAGAGAGAAAGAGACAGACAGACATGCTAGCTTTCAACCACTGGTTCACTCTCCAAATGCCTACAATAGCCAGGGCTGGGCCAGGCCAAAGCCAGGAGTCTGGAGTTCCATCTATGTCTCCCGTGTTGCTAGCAGGGACACCAGCATTTGAGCCAGCATCTGCTTCCTCTCAGCATGCATTTGCCAGAAGCTGCACCGGAAGCTGAGGAGCAGAGGCGTGAATGGACATTCCAATATGGGATGCAGGCTTCCCAGACAGTAGTTTAACCTGCACCACAGTGCTCAAGCCACATCCCAATTTTTAATATATCTGTTAGGGAATCTGCTTTACTCAGAGAGAATAGTCAATCAACTGGGTTATTTGTTAAAATACCAACAAACTAGGCTTACTGAATGAGTGGCCATACGGTGCTAGTCAGAATCCTGACAACAGGTTATAGAAAATTAGAAAGCGGCCTTTCCTTACCCTTTTATTCCTCCTGGAAAAAATAAGATTAACAAAAATACAAAATCAATGTAATAAATATTATTTAATTGCTACTTTAAAGGAATACAGCAGCTTTAAAATATTTTTTAAAATAGTGTATCTGTCCTGCAGAAAGTAAGTGGTTTATTGTCAGAAACTCTTCTAATACTATATATGGCACTCGGGGTGAACTTGAAGAATGCACATTATAGTCCGTTATGTATCTTATCCCAATATTGTTATTTTCCCCCATGCAGTCTTTTTCAAATGGTCAGGAATTATGGGAAATTTGTTTCTGTTTTGAAAAGACATGCTTGTGGATTTGAGATGCACATGATCTAACAGTGAAGTCTTTGAATTTTTCTAAACATATTAAGAAAGTTCTCAACTCCCAAAAGATGGGGATCTGAGAATTGAGAACAGATTGTCAGAAAGAAACATGATAGTAGGTGGTAGAATTTGTTTAAATATAGATATCTACTCTTCAATAATTGTTGCTGAAAATGCACCATCTGCTTTAAAAGAATAATCATTTGTGGTTAATACACTCATGAGAAGGAATGAGTTTATTTTTGAAAATTCCATTTGCCTAGAATCATGATTAAGTATATTGGACCAGTGTGCTAGGAAAGTATTAGAAAATTACCAGGGGCCGGTGCTGTGGCATAGCGGGTTGAGCCACAGCCTGCAGTGCCAGCATCCCATATGGGTGCCAGCTTGGGTCCCGGCTACTCCACTTCTGACGCAGCTCTCTGTTGTGGCCTGGGAAAGCAGTAGAAGATGGCCCAAGTCCTTGGTCCCCTGCACCCACGTGGGAGACCCAAAAGCAGCTCCTGGCTCCTGGCTTTGGATCGGCACAGCTCTGGTGGTTGTGGTCAGTTGGGGAGTGAACCAGCAGATAGAAGACCACCACCACCACCACCCCACTCTGTAACTCTGATTTCCAAATAAAGAACTTTTTTTAAAAGACTTCCAGTGAGGCACATGCTATATCTTTCAGTCAGCTGGTTTTAAAAGACCTTGTTTGGAAAAATTGCTTCCTTTTATTCAAATTTATTGGTGCATGGGCCAGTGCTGTGGGGTAGTGGGTAAAGCCACCACCTGCAGTGCTGGCATCCCATGCGGGTGCCAGTTCAGGTCCTGGCTGCTCCACTTCTGATCCAGCTCTCTGCTATGGCCTGGGAAAGCAGAAGATGGCCCAAGTCTTTGGGCCCGGGCACTCATGGGGGAGACCCAGAAGAAGCTCCTGGCTTTGGATCAGCGCAGCTCTGGGCAGCTCTGGCGGTTGTGTCCAGTTGAGGAGTGAACTAGTGGATGGAGGACCTCTCTCTCTCTCTGCCTCTCCTTCTCTGTGTAACTCTGACTTTCAAATAAATAAATAAATCTTTTAAAAAAAAGGAATTTGTTAGTACAGCAATTAAGAGATGTCTTGTAAAAGAGAATAGGATATGTAGTCTGTGTAATTGGACAAATGGATATCTTAATGTGTGAAATATTCTGAGGGAAATCAACTTTCCTTCTTATATTCATTGTAGAAGCTTAGCAGATATCTGCCAAATATCCATAGTGTTCTAATATACTAAAGAAAGACTCCTGTTTTATAAGAATGTGATCAAGAACAATGGTATAGGTAATATTAACTAATCGCTTCATACTCTAAAAATAATGGTGTTTGTCAAATGTGTTTTTAATTTACTGGAGAGTTTATTAAACTTTAAAATAATCCTCCATTACTATACCTGACTTTCAGTACCTATTCATTTTGCCTTTCTTTTGCCTGTCACAATTTATAATTAGTGTTATTTTGTGTTACATGTAATACATTCATGCTTCACAATATATGAAATAAAGTATGTTCTAGACAGATGATGCCATTAAGTAATATGCTAACTATTTTGGCATGTTGCTTTTTTTTTATAAAGATTTATTTATTCATTTATTTGAAAGGTAGAGTTACAGAGCGTAAGAGGCAGAGAGAGAGAGAGATCTTCCATCTGCTGGTTCACTCCCCAAATGTCAGCAGCAGCCACAGGTGTGCCAATCCGAAGCCAAGACCAGGAACTTCTGGGTCTCCCACATGGGTACAGGGGCCCAAGGATTTGGGTCATCTTCCACTGCTTTCCCAGGCCATAGCAGAGAGCTGGATTGGAAGTGGAGTGGCTAGGTCTCAAACCGGCACCTGTAATGGGATGTCGACACTGCAGACGACGACTTTACCCGCTACGCCACAGTGCGGGCCCTGGCAAGTTGCTTTAACAGTACATTAAAGGGCTTCTTTTGAATCCTTTTTTGATTCCTTCTCAGATATGAAATGACTCTCATTCAGTCGCATAGAAGTTATTTTGTCTGGATTTCTTAGCCATACATTTTTATTTATCTCTACTCTAGCTACATTAATTTTTTAGAAGATTATTATCCCTAAGGATAGTTACTGTCTTTCATTTTTCTACATAATTTTTCTCAAATGTAACATACATGTTACATATAGTAGATAATCAATATTAGTTTAAGATAAATCAAATAGTATAGGCTTCTATCGTGAGATTAATTGGTTGTCATGTATTAAGAAAGTGATTTAGTACACAACTCATTTTTCAAAGAGAAACCAGCCAGATGGGTTTTTTTTTCCTTTAAGTGGTTGACACTTTTATATTTATTCCATGTGGCATGTGCTCTTTCTGTCACATCTCTCACTGTAATGAGTTGATAATGTCACCAAATGGTTTTTGGCTATATCAGAACAGGTATGTGTAGGAAGTAACTAGAATTCCTTTATGAATACCTACAAATGCCAAATGAGTTTCTAACAGAGGCGTTAGGGGAAAAGAAAAGAATGTCTGAGTTAATGAGAAAAATGAAGACTCATTCCCTAGAGAGGTGTAAAGGAATGTACCCAAGACAATACTGCATTCCCCTTGGGAAACACAGATGCGCACCCACTATTAGTAGTTCATGCACATATCCACACTTACACAGCGTATGTGCATAATTAATTTTATCTTGTCTCGATCATTTTCTCACTTTTAAAAAAAGTTTCTAGCTTCTTATAGGCTGTTTATATTTGAAGAGTTGATTTTACTACTTAATTTTGAAGAATTCTCATAATACAGTTACATTGTTTAGGCTCTCTAGAGTAACTGCAATTAACTTTCAGACACTAACTTAAATATTTGTCTTTTCCTACTAAAAACATAGCAAGCTTGGAGGCACTAGCTTTCAAGTTTCATCATAGTTCTTCACTTAGTATTTGCATGACCTTGGATAAACATTTAATGTGTGACCCAGTTGCCACACCTAAAGAGATTCAGATGTCACCTGGTTTGCATTTTATTGAAATGAAAAATAGAAACACAGACAGTGTTCTTCCATGCTCTGGTTCACTTTCCAAATATCAACAATCCAAGACTATGCCAGACTAGAACCGGGAGCCCAGAACTCAGTCCAGGTCTCCTATGTGCCACCTACATGGATAGCAGAGACCCAGGTATTTGAGCCATCATCTGTCTCCAAGAGTGGATCGTGGCAGGAAGCTGGAATTGGGAGTGGGGTCAGGATTTGCAATGTGGCACTCATACAGGATGCAGATGTCTCAAGCAGCATCTTAACCATTGCACCAGTGCCTGGTCGTATGCTTGAATGTGTCTTCACTCTTTATGTATTAATGTATAGTTGTTTAATGCCCCCATATAACACTCACTAGCTCTGGAACCTACTACAAGTTATTTAACATGCACAAGACTCAGTTACATCATTGTTACGAGGATTAAATAAAAACATTGTTATAAAATGCTTATGACACAAAAAAATCTCTCGAATTTTAATGATGAGGGTATTTCAAGTTAACAAAATGCCTCAAGTATTTCTGACATTTAGTTTTTATATAAATTCTTCTATTTGCAATAATGAGTTTTGTAAACCTTTCTAGTTCAGCTTTCTCAATCGTAGTCCAAAACTGAACGTAAAACTGAAAGGAAAAATGTGTAATATATTTTTTGTTCTTTATTGAATGAAGAATTTCTAAAGATATGAAATATCAAGAGCTAACATTATTAAGAACAAAGTATGATTTGAACTTCCTTACTGGGCAAGCCACTGTAAAATGCCATAATAGGCATACAAGTCAAATCTTTGACCTGAAGAAGTTTATAATTTAGGTATCAAGGCAAGAAGTAAAAGAAAAAGCAGTATAATTAATGAAGTTGATGGTAAGTGCATGTGTTAAGAATCACACGACTTCACGGGGCCGGCGCCGTGGCTCTCTTGGTTAATCCTCCACCTTGCGGCACCGGCATCCAATATGGGTGCCAGGTTCTAGTCCCGGTTGCTCCTCTTGCAGTCCAGCTCTCTGATGTGACCCGGGAAGGCAGTGGAGGATGGGCCAAGTACTTGGCCCCTGCACCCGCTTGGGAGACCAGGAGAAGCACCTGGCTCCTGCCTTCGGATCGGCACAGCTCCAGCCGTGGCGGCCATTTGGGGGGTGAACCAACGGAAGGAAGACCTTTCTGTCTCTCTCATTGTCTAACTCTATCTGTCAAAATAAATAAAGAAAAATCACAGGACTTCCGACAAGGGAGAGAGTAGCTTGTGCTTTGGTATTGAGAAAAGGGAAAACTTACACAAGAGTCAGTATTGCACATTGACAAAGAGACAGAATTGTCACAAATAGATAGCAATGGTGTGGGAGAATAGCAATAGTACTGGGACAAGGCTGAGAAAGGCCATGCAGTGTGTGTGGGACACTGAATGTGTTAGTCTGGAGATTTTAAGGAGATAAAACTAAAATGAAATTTAGATCCTTAAATGCTTGTTTAAGACTTAATTACTCTAACTCCAAGAGGAAAACAGAAACCATAAAATACAGCTAGCTATATCCTGTCTACCAAGAAACAAAAACAAAAACAAAACCTTGCAAAAAGCTGAAACTCCGTTAATTGAACATGTTTTGAAAAGGCTTATATTTGGGCTAGCACTGTGGTGTAGTAGGCTAAGCCTCCGCCTGCAGCGCCGGCATCCCATATGGGCGCCGGGTTCTAGTCCCGGTTGCTCCTCTTCCAGTCCAGCTCTCTGCTGTGGCCCGGGAAGGCAGTGGAGGATGGCCTAGGTTCTTGGGTTCTGCACCTGCATGGGAGATCAGGAAGAAGCGCCTGGCTCCAAGCTTTGGATCAGCCCAGCTCTGGCTGTTGCGGCCATTTAGGGAGTGAACCAGCTAATGGAAGACCTCTGCTTCTCTGTCTCTCTGTAACTCTACCTCTCAAATAAAGCTTCAAAAAAAGACACACATTACTGTGTATATTTCTGTCATTAAAAGTTCATTCTTTTTTTGTCCTCAAGTTAATTTAAAATTCAGATACTTAAAACTGATAGTTATAGTTTCAGTAGCAGTATATGAAATGTGCCTCATTCATTGATGAGTAAGTAGTATGATACATAACTGTTCATAATGTTCATTCCCACTTCTGTTGAAGAATTTTAATTATGACAGTCAATTAATTTGAGACTATATTGGTGCTGTCATATTGAAATCACTGTTACTGTTAGAATAATATCAAAATTCCTAGCTCTGACAAATTCAGTTAATCATTAATTTATCCTTTACTACAGAGTAATATGCCAAAAAATTAAGACAGGCATAATTCTTGGATAATGTCATTATGATTCCTTTTCATAAAATGTTTTATATTTTCTGTATTAAAGTTTGAAATGTCTATATGAGTGAAATTATTTTCTCTTCAGGCCAAAAACTCATTATATCTATTTTATGTGTGTTTCTACGAGTATATTAGTACTTGTAGATGTGTCAGCAAAGCACACCTTAGCAATGTTAAATGCATGAGTGTGTGTGTGTGTGTGTGTGTGTAATATCTAATGTCACCTTGAGAATCACTGAGGTATATTATACATAAAAAGAAAAAAGTATGTTGCTGCATCAGAATATTCTTTTTTTGCTTTTAGGGTACTAATTTCATATGATTTTTTCTCTTAATGGAAACAGGTTAAAGAAAAATCAAACTCCTAAGCTCCTAATCATAATTTGGGTTTTCATCCCTTCAAATAACCTCTAATATAGTTTTATTTTTTAATTTTTAAGTAAAAACTGTATATATAAAATTATACATATTAAAGAATACTATGTGATATTTCAGTAAGTGTATATATTGTATAATAGCCAGTATTATAAATATTGGGGTAAATGTGTTATTTCTTCAAACATTCAACATTTCTTTATGGTAAAAACAGCCAAAATCCTATCTTATACTTTGCTTGTTTCTATACAAAAATACATACAGTTAGACTATTTACAGTTACCCTACCATGCAATAAAACCCAGAACTTCTTATTCCTACCTAGCAATAACCTAGGACTAATTAATCATCCTTTCTCCACCTCTATCTCCTCCCCTACCTTCCCAGCCTCTGGTATCCACCATTAAGTTTTAACTTCTATGAAATCACCTTTTCTTTTCAGACTCCACATTTGAGTGAGGTCATTTGGTATAGAGCTACCATATAGTCTAACAATCCCCCTACTGGGGGTCTATCTAAGGGAAATTATATCCTTCTGTCAAGGAGACATCCACACTGTCCAGTTTACTGCAGCACCATTCACAATCCCAAGGAATTAAAACAACCTATTTGTTCTTCCAGTGATGGATGGATAAAGAAAATGTGGCCCAGGTGCTTGGGCCCTGCACCCCATGGGGAGACCAGGAAAAGCACCTGGCTCCTGGCTCCTGCCATCGGACAAGCGCGGTGCGCCGGCCGCAGCGCGCCGACCGTGGCGGCCATTGGAGGGTGAACCAACGGCAAAGGAAGACCTTTCTCTCTGTCTCTCTCTCTCACTGTCCACTCTGTCTGTAAAAAAAAAAAAAAAAAAAAAAAATGTGGTACATATATGCGATGGAAGACTACTGAGCCGTAAACACGGATATCTTGACATCCTCAACAACATCGATAGAACTGGAGGTCATTATGTTAAGTGAACTAAGCCAAGCACAAAAAGACAAATATTAGCTAATAATAATTTGAATATGTAATGTCGATTCTTCAGGTTTGCATCTGTCCTCAGTTTCCCTTTATATAACTTAAAATCAGAGAAAAACTGATAAATACTCATAAAATGGACAAACAAGTTTCTTTTACTTTGTTTCACTAAAGCTTACCCACTATTAAGCTTTCTGCTCTCAGTTTATTCGTAGTTCTCACATTTTCATTTCTCTCTGTGGTCTGAGTTCGATTCATTTAGTTTTCATCATGGGCTAGATATTTACAAACACCACGTGCGATACAAAGGTATTTTGTTTTCATGAAGTCTCTATCAATATCTCAGGATGTGGGATTAGGTAAGAAACTTCCTTTATCTCCCCATGAAGATGTGAAACTTAACTTGAATATCACACATCTTCTCCCAAGAAAAGCCTGTCTCTTCACAATTGAAGACTTGCTCCAGAAAGTTGACTGTCTCTTCTCTGAAGATCTGGAAGGTAAAGGCTGCCTTGGTGTGGTGGAATGAGAAGGCCATGCCAACATGGCCACTGGCAAGTGAGCATCAGTTACTCAGGAATGGCTTTGAAACCCACCTGGCAATGGAGCCTGCCTGGCAACAGGCTGTGATTGGATGGCTTTGGAAACTGCCTGGGAACAGGCTGTGATTGGTTGGGGCATAGACTGCCCCTTGACTGGATTGGCTGGTCTTGGCTATATAAGATGTACCAACTGAAATAAAGGAGTCTGTGGGCTGCTTGCCTCAAGCCTGCTTTCACCCGACTCCTGGGGTCTGTGTGGTGACTCCGTGCCTCTTGCCCCCACCACGCTCCTCCTCTCAGAAAGGAATCCCCCACAACAGTGTTGAGAAATCAACCACAACATCTTGGCATCAGCTGATGCCAATTGTGTTATTTTAAGTTCCTGATGCTGTAGCACTTTACTTAGCTAGTCTGCCACCCTTTGCTATCCTTAAACTCCTTCCTCTCACTCCCCTCAACCTCCTCACAGTAGTGCCCACATGGGCCAAGTGCTTTCTCGTATGTAATTTTGCCATCAACAGGGATGTGTTTTTGTGACATGTCCTCTAATCACACACTTGCTGCTTTCTCTGTCTTTGCAAGCACTTTATCATGAACCAGAGAGACCAGGTTTGCTACGGGAGAGGCAGCCCTAAGAGTTTCATGGATTCCAGCTTCTTTCTGCTTTGTTTTATGAATGCTTGATTTGTTCTTATTGAACTTACAGCCATAAGTGGCAAACAACATGCCACTTTAAAAATCTAAGATTTTTATTTTCTCATTGAGTGATAAACATTTATAACCTCTTAGCCTTTGAGGGTTTATTGTGGCCATTTAATTGTTTTATAAAAGTCTTTTTCCCCCCCACAAAAACAAAAGATATACACACACCCTAGAGAATGAAGGAAAATTAAAGTGAGCAGTGCTCACAAGAGTGCTGGAGAGACTGAGGATACGTGACATGTTGGGAGGCTACGGAGGAGTATGCCTCCACATCACTTCTTTGGCATAGATTCATCGTTGTGCTTCATGCATGTCAAATTTCAATTTTTGCCTTGTGGAATTTTTTGGAATTTAAAAAGATATTTCAGGTCTGCAATTTGTTCAGCCCTCTGATGTGGAACCCACAGATATGAAGGACCAACTGTACTTATGGCTGATGAGTCATTCACATGTAAGAAAGTGACAAAAATCACTTAAGCATGTATTCTTAAAATAAGATTTTTGCATTTCCTGCTAACATGCTTTAATTACAGTTAGGCACTTAACTTTGGTGAAACGTAGTTTAATTAATATTATTCTAAAAACAGGAAAGCATTTATTTCCATGTAGTATAATATGTGTTTGTGTGTGGGTGTGTATTCAAGAAAGGACTTATTTCTGACATTTTGGAAAGCAGTGTTGAAGAGAGTATGACAGGAAGCCTATAAAGATAAATTGCAATTTTTTTATAATTGTGTTGGTGTTCTGTTCTACTTTGCCTAGTGTATATAAACAATGTGCTGGAGTTGGCCTCTAACAACTCATGAGAGCCAGTTGTGTGCATTTCTCTCCAATTTTATGTTCAGTGATGCTACTTAATAGCTTTAAATCAGCCTTGGAGGTGAAAATGCTACCAACCAGTCTGATGGTTTATTTCTCCTTTTCTTTTCGAGCCACGTAAAAGATATTTTTAAAGATTTATTTGAACGTCAGAGTTACAGGGAGAAAGGGAGAGAGAGAGAGAGAAAGAGAGAAAGTCAATCTTCCATCTGCTGGTTCACTACCTGAATGATTGATTGCAATGCCTGGGGCTGGGCCAGTCTCAAGTCAGGAGCCCAAAACTTCATCCAGGTCCCTACATAGGTGGCAGGAGTCCAAGCACTTGGGCCATCCTCTGCTGTTTTTCCTAAGCTGGATTGGAAGTGGAGTAACCAGGACATGAACTGGTGCCCACATGGAATGCTGGCCTAACAGATGGTGGCTTTACTGGCTATGTCACAACACTATCCCCAAGTAATGTAAAAATATTACATTATTTAATTTCATATTAAACTTTACCGGAACACTGCTGGATATACTCAACATTTTCAAAGCTTAGTATCTTCTGTTTAGATGTATTCATTTATATGAAAGAATTAAAGTGAGAGAAGGAGAGACAGAGAGACAGGTCTTCTATCCACTGGTTCATTCCTCAAATGGTCGCAATGGCCAGGGCTGAGCCAGTCTGAATCCTGGAGCTTCTTTCATGTCTCCTACATGGGTGCAGGGCCAAGCACTTGGGCCAATCTTCTGCTACTTTCCCAGGCACATTAACAGGGAGCTGGATCAGAAGTGGAGCAGCTGGGACATGAACCGGTGCCCACCTGGGATGCTGCCACTGCATACGGTGGTTTACCCCACTGCATTATACCACTGCCCCTAATATCTATTTTTTCCTTCACTCATGCCACTTTATGCTCAAGACTATCCTAGAACTTAAGGAGAGCAAATAAATAATATGAAATAATGCCTTGCTTCATGACATTTTTATGCCTTAGGAAGCACAGACACTGATGAAACGCCAATGAAGGGAATTTCAGTTAACATTTAGGCTTAGGGATAAACTGGGATCCCTAACTGGAAACTGGAAATTCCACTGGAGTGTGTGGAAATTGTGGATTGGAAGTTGATTTACCAGATTTGGATTCAAGTCTTCAGCAAAAACTTTCAGAGATGAAGGAAGGACAAAGGGTTTGGCTGAATAATCAGGCTTATTATATATTCCACTGGATTATATGTTTATGTTGTGAGAACAATTTCTTTCTAATTTAGATTTGAATCATTGAGGTGGGTAGGAGATTGTGGATGTGAGACCTAAGTGGGTCCAGCTACAAGTGGTTATAGATAAAAAATAAAACAAGATGGGGACAGTTAAGTTCCATATTTGTAATCTGAATTGATCCCACACATTCTTTCCCTACCCATATCCTAAATTCTTACTGATGCAACAAAGTAGTCATAAAACAGATACACTAAACGTAGAGCAAAAGCAGCAAAGAGAAGAATAGATGTGAAGTCTGAACAAAATGTTTCCACGTGGACAAAAATGATGTTCAATGTCATTTCCCTCCAGGTCTGGTCACCGGAAACATTGGGTTATAACTTCTGAATTCAGTAATAAATTTATTTTCTGCCTAGATATTTGAAAGTTTACACTCTGTAAAATAAGAAATGTGTTAGGATTTAAGGGTAGACTACCTGCCAAAGCTCATTTTAGGCTCCAGTGGTTCTTACAGTTTTTAGAGATCACAGACAGGTCAACATCCAATAAATTATAAACTACTGTTTCTGCAAAAAATGCACATTTACAGTTTTCATACAGTTTCAGGGTATGATGAAAAATTCCCAGAATTCATATCAAGAACATGTCTAAGCCTTGAGGATTTAATTTTTACTTGTTCACTCTAGATTTTGAGAAAAATACTAGGCCTCTATTCAAGACAAATCAATATACACTTGTTTGGAATAGTTAATACATAAAATTATTCCATAAATTTTAGAAAGTAAGTAGTAACATAACAAGTTGATAGGGACAAAGGACAAGTGAACCCCAGTGTATTATCCTTGTGATTTAAAACACATTGTTGGCCTTCCATTAAAATCATACTAATTTGATTGGCCACACCTTCTCAAGGTTGGGCATTATTGCATCTTAATTAATCTATGTGTAAATCAAGGATTATATCATAAGCAGTTCTGCTAAGGCTAAGAGCCCTTAAGAATTTCTACATCTTTCTCCGTCTGTGTTCCTGATCATAATTACTACTACATCCAGTGATTACTCCAACTCTCAGATCTGTTTTCAGTTTCTTTCTTATTTGAGAGACCTCCTGACAGATTATAGATGTGCTCAATTCTTTTAAATTAAAATAATAATAATGGATGGTCATAGAGTAACTCTTTGTTTAACCATTTGTGCCAAGTCATTGTGGAATGTGTCCAAAAACTAACTATAGTATAACCAAAGAAAATTAACATTTATTTAAAATTGAAGTATTCTATAGTCCACATTCTCTGAATCCTTTATAACAAGAGTATGAAATCAAGTTACTTATTTGACTCCAATGTGAAATTATATTTATAAAAATATAAGGCAAATAATGTAGTGGAATTATAATAAATGCTATTTAAAGTATTATTTATAAAAATCCATGTGAGAATCAGGTTCAAGATGACCGACCAGCTGATAACTCAAATTTGCTACACTTAGACCTCTTATCTAACCAAAGTCTCAGACAAGGGTATACAATGAAATAGAATTAATACAATACATTTAGAAGAAACCTTTCAGAGTACGTAGTTACACAACATAGTTATATGGAGAGCTTGTCAGTTCATTGTAGTTCTGTCAGATTAGCCCTGAGATTAAATCTGGGTAAAGATAACATCCATAAAAAGAAAATTCTCAATTTCACTTAAGAAATCACATTTATACATGCTTAATAATCCCACCTAATACATACATACACACACACATGAGGATACTCAAAAAATACTCTTGATTCCCTGTTGTCTTTTCTCAACACTGCAAGCCAGGGAATCTTTCCAAGCCCAAGTTACATTTGCTCATAACCTTTGATAACTTTCTTCTCACTCAAGGTGATAGCCAGCCAAAGACCTTTAGGCCCATTGCCTCATTTTTTGAAACTATCCCCTAATTCACTTGATTGAGCCAAATTGGCCTCTTTCCTCTTACAGCATATCATACTCGCCTTCATTTCAGATGCTGTTTCTCATCTAGCTACCATTTTCCAGTTAACCACAAGGCTCACCTCTTCCACTCTCTCACTTCCTCCAGTTACTTATTTAAAGATGACTTTTAGAGTGAAGACTTCTCAGCTCCATTCTATCTGATGTTGTATTGCTCACCCCAAGTCTTTGTTTCCTTATTGTTTAATATTCAACATATTGCATACCTTACTTTTTCTTGATTCCTTCTGTTTATTTCTGTCTGATTTATGACAAAGATCTAAGACTGTACAGGATGAAAACTGTATAACTCCAGTAGAAACATTCACATAGATTACATTACTCCCTGAAGCTGTGTAATGTACAACTTGGACAATTGTATCGGGAGGACTGCTCTCACAGTAGTGACTTTAAAGGTATCAGGGCATGGATTTTTGTCAAGATATTTTTCATGTCACATAGGGAGTAAGGTTAAGAGTAATGGAAGATGAAGCGCCGGCACTGCGGCTCAATAGGCTAATCCTCTGCCTGCGGCGCTAGCACACCAGGTTCTAGTCCCAATCAGGGTACCGGATTCTGTCCCGGTTGCCCCCTCTTCCAGGCCAGCTCTCTGCTGTGGCCCGCGAGTGCAGTGGAGGATGGCCTAAGTGCTTGGGCCCTGCACCCGCATGGGAGACCAGGAGAAGCACCTGGCTCCCGGCTTCGGATCAGCACGGTGCGCCGGCCGCAGTGCGCCAGCCGTGGCAGCCATTGGGGGGTGAACCAACGGCAAAGGAAGACCTTTCTCTCTCTCTCTCACTGTCCACTCTGCCTGTCAAGATAGATAGATAGATAGATAGATAGATAAGACAGTGGGGCCAGATTTTGGTAGTGCTTTGAAAGTCATTATAAAAATTTTGAATTTATCTGTACTCCCAAGTTTATAGCAGCTCAATTCACAACAGTTAAGATATGGAATCAACCCAGATGTCCATCAACTGATCACTGGATAAAGAAATTATGGTATATATACATGCTATTGGAATACTACTCGGCTGTTTAAAAAAAACCTTTGCGGCAAAATGCATGCAAGTGGGAACCATTATATTTAGTGAAATAAGTAAGTCCCAAAAAGACAGATACCATGTTTTCACTGATCTGAGGTACCAAATAGAGTATCTGAAATGTAATGTATTAGAGTGACATTTTGATATTCAATGATTGTTTATAGCCCTTGCTTCTACTGTTGAGGAACAGTGTTTTTTCTTCATAACATTTGTTGAACTCTTTACTTAGTGTAGGGTTAACCATATGAGTGTAAACAAGAGTTGGAATAGGAAAGGAAGGAGGAAGAAGGGTGGAAGGAAGAAGGGTGGAAACATGGGCTGGAGGGAGGGGAGGGTAGAGAGTATTACTTTGTTTCTAAATCTCTATATATGAATACATGAAATTTGGAATAAACTTAACCAAGGACATTAAAGATCTCTACAATGAAAATTATAAAACCTTAAAGAAAGAAATAGAAGAGGATGCCAAAAAATGGAGAAATCTTCCATGCTCATGGATTGGAAGAATCAACATCATCAAAATGTCCATTCTGCCATAAGCAATTTACAGATTCAATGCAATACCTATCAAGATACCGAAGTCATTCTTCTCAGATCTGGAAAAAAATGATGCTGAAATTCATAGGGAGACACAGGAGACCTCGAATAGCTAAAGCAATCTTGTATGACAAAAACAAAGCCGGAGGCATCACAATACCAGATTTCAGGGCATACTACAGGGCAGTGGTAATAAAAACAGCATGGTACTGGTACAGAAACAGATGGATAGACCAATGGAACAGAATAGAAATGCCAGAAATCAATCCAAGCATCTACAGCCAACTTATATTTGATCAAGGATCCAAAACCAATCCCTGGAGTAAAGACAGTCTATTTAATAAATGGTGCTGGGAAAACTGGATTTCCACATGCAGAATCATGAAGCAAGATCCCTACCTTACACCTTACACAAAAATTCATTCAACATGGATTAAAGACCTAAATCTATGACCCGACACCATCAAATTATTAGAGAGCATTGGTGAAGCCCTGCAAGATATAGGTACTGGCAAAGACTTCTTGGAAAAGACCCCAGAGACACAGACAGTCAAAGCCAAAATTAACTACTAGGATTGTATCAAATTGAGAAGTTTCTGTACTTCAAAAGAAACAGTCAGGAGAGTGAAGAGGCAACCGACAGAATGGGAAAAAATATTTGCAAACTATGCTACAGATAAAGGATTAATAACCAGAATCTACAAAGAAATCAAGAAACGCCACAACATCAAAACAAACAACCCACTTAAGAGATGGGCTAAGGACCTCAATAGACATTTTTCCAAAGAGGAAATCCAAACGGCCAACAGACACATGAAAAAATGTTCAAGATCGCTAGCAGTCAGGGAAATGCAAATCAAAACCACAATGAGGTTTCACCTCACCCCAGTTAGAATGGATCACATTCAGAAATCTACCAACAACAGATGCTGGCGAGGATGTGGGGAAAAAGGGACACTAATCCACTGTTGGTGGGAATGCAAACTGGTTAAACCACTATGGAAGTCAGTCTGGAGATTCCTCAGAAACCTGAGTATAACCCTACCATTCAACCCAGCCATCCCACTCCTTGGAATTTACCCAAAGGAAATTAATTTGGCAAACAAAAAAGCCGTCTGCACACTAATGTTTATTGCAGCTCAATTCACAATAGCTAAGACCTGGAACCAACCCAAATGCCCATCAACAGTAGACTGGATAAAGAAATTATGGGACATGTACTCTATAGGATTCTATACAGCAGTCAAAAACAATGAAATCCAGTCATTTGCAACAAGATGGAGGAATCTGGAAAACATCATTCTGAGTGAATTAAATACAAAATTTAAAAAGAGGCATACATATTTCCATTTGTCCTTCCCCATAAAAAGGATATGGCCTGACTATTCTGTTGGTTCAGGGAGGATGAGGCACCAATGAGAACAACTCAGTCCCCAAATATAGCTTAGAGCTATGTAATGCTACACAGAACTCTATCAACTCACTTCTAGGTGAACTGCCGTTGGTGGGTCAATGCCAGAATGATTATGTGTTTCAGACACAGTTGACTGATATGGAAATCTTGACAAGAGCCACATTGTTGGGAGGATAGATGGGAGTCTCACTGAAACAATTCAAAGGAGAATGGGAAGAAAATAATTATGCACAGGGAGTATGGCAACATTTCTGTGCGTTTTTCACAATTCTTCGATAAAAGTGATATAGAAAGTGAGGAAGCATCTAGAGAGAAATGTGGACTAAATGATCATTTTGCTTTGGGATGACAGACATGAGAACATGTTCAAATGCTGATGACCAATTAAGTGGAGTTTGTATGTATGTGTATGGGGATGGAGAGTAGGGGAAGGTCATGACACAGAAAGAAGGCGAAGAATCATTCCAGTCATTCTGGAAGATACCATGCACACACCTGAAGGTTTTAGCTTAGAAAAGTTTCAGTTCAAGTTGTTATGTTTTGAAAATAGATGTATGTTCTGTTAAAATATACTGTTAAGTCAGTCTCTCTCTCTCTCTCTCTCTCTCTCTCTCTCTCTCTCAGTAGTAAATACGTAATAAGAGTGGGAAGATATGTAGTAAAGCCAATTTAATGGAATGAGAATTTAAAATCAAGATCTTCCTAGGGTGTGTCTTTAATTGGATGCCTGACTTTGGGCATATCCCTTAATTATTTGGATCATTTTGTTTCCTCACATAGTTTAAAAAAAATGAATAGAAAGTTCTAAATTTTGTTCATCTAGCTCTAAAATAGTGTTATTCCAAGTCCCAACAATTACGTCTCAAATGAGACCCTCTGAGATCTGTTGCCAATATTATGTAAGTGCACAGCTTACTGGCATCCTCCTATATAACAGATCTGAAAATGTCTGTTTCACAGTAACATCTCAAACTCACCTAAAGTCAGATATTTTAGAATATCTGACATCTGGTTAGTCTCCCAAGGCTGACAGAATGGATTGAATAATAGTTATTTTAGGATGCAATTGCTGCACTGTTAAAAAAAATAAGCCCCTCTGCAACTAAATAATGTCACATTTCTGCAACGCTTATATAAGCAAAATGATTTTTCCATATAAAAGAGCATGAGTTTGGGAAGCATTTAAGAGTCATTGCAGATGATGTTCATTACTGGCCCACTGTGCTGTAAGAGTGTGATTCTCCATAGTCCAGGTGGTAGCCATGTAAAACACTGACAGTTTTCATATATTTTTTTAATTAAAAAATATTTGAAAGCCAAAGAGAAACACAGAGACAGAGTTGCTATCAACTTTTTCACTCTCCAAAAGCCCACAACAGCCAAAGTTGGGTTGCACAGAAAGCCAGGAACTGTGAACTCAATCTGGGTCTCTCTCCAGGGTGACAGAGACCCAAGTACTTTAGCCACTACCTGCTGCTCTCCAAGGTGTGTGTTAGCAGGAAGCTAGAATGTAAAAAAAGCTGGGACTGGAACCCAGACACTAATATTAAATGTTAAGAAATACTAGCTTGATAGCAATGAAGAAAGTTAAGATGTAAAGCAAAGGAACTGGGATTTAAAAAAAAAAGTACCTGAAGTAATGCTTGTGGAGCAAATAAGAAGGTAATGGTAAGCAACAGTGAAAGGAGGTCTAGAAAGCTGACAATACTCCATAAATTCCTACCTAGACAATCGAGGGGTGGTGCACAACCTAGAAAGGTAATATAAATGGAAATGAGGGCCTAAGGCGAAGAGATTGCCAAGACCAAGTGTAAGGAAAGTTTCTACTAAACTTAACCTTGTAAACTCAAGCTTATCCTGACTTTGATGGTTTAAAGAATAGCCAGGGTTTGGGAATAAAATATAGGTGAATAGATAAATAAAGGCAAGTGTGTGTGAGAGAGTGAGTGTGTGTGTGTGTGTGTGTGTGTGTGAGAGAGAGAGAGAGAGAGAGAGAGAGAAACAGGACAGATAGGTAGAGTTAGTATCTTTGAATATCACAATTCAATATATTTTAAATAAAGTGCTGTTAAGAATATAAAGCAGCTAAATTTGGCTTGGCAAAATAACTAGAATTAGACCTGCCAGCTCATGTTAAAATTCCTCAATAAACTGCAAATTATGAATGAAAATGTTAAGGGGGTTGGACATTTACTCTAGGGGTTAAGACACCTGAGTCCACCTTGAAATGCTTAGGATTCAGTCCAGGCTCTAGCTACTGATTCTAGGTTCCTGTTAATGCAGGCCCTGGGAGGCAGTCGTGCTGGCTCAAGTATTGAGTTCCTGCCACCCAAATGGGATATCTAAATTGAGTTCCCAGGTCTCAGCTTCTGCTTGGCCCAGCAGATGGGAGCTTTCTGTCTATATATCCCTTGCTCTATCTTTACCCTCAAATAAAGGAAAAAAAAAAAAACCTATCGCTTCAAGTTTGATATGCAAATTATGAGTGGTTGTGTATGTGTTTCTTTATGTGATGTAATGATTATTGAGTACATTTCTAATATAATAATTACTTTGAAATAGAAACTGGGCTATGAACTAAATTCTGAAGCTTACATTCAAACTGATTTTTTAAATGTAGATGTTAATACCTGGCAGTATTTTGTTATTGGGGCAAGTAACCTGTTTAATAACATATTCTCAAAAATGATATTAAAGGTAAGTTTACTTTGGCACAAAAACTTTCAAAATCCACGCATAGTTTTTTTGTAAAATACATTTTTGTATCAATTTTTACAGAATCATTGTATATATATCATAATCCTTAGAGCAATTTTTGTAGATTAACAATATTTCAAAATAGCTAACAGAGAATTTTAAATGTTCACACTAAAAATAAATGATAAATGTTTCGAGTGATGGATATACTAATTAATCCTGAATTGATCATTGCACAATGTGTACATGGAACAGAACATCACATTGTACTACATGAATAGGATAATTATTAGGTGTCAACCAAAAAATAAATTGAATATGTATATACTTATACATACACATATATACAAATGTAAATGTTTATTTAATGTTATATATGAAAAATCTTCTTGTCTTCAAGTTTTTAAAACTAAAGAATATTATTTATGTTTAAAATGCTTGTATTTATTTTCAGTAAAACCTTATCTTCCTCATTTTATTATCAGGGTACATATTTCTTATTCATAAAATAGTTGACACTAGAATTATAAATGTACTTCATATTTCACAAACTATAGAATAGCATGCATTGGAAATAAATTCACTGGAAATAAAATTTATATTTATTCAAAAAGCCAGTAATTTATTTTATATATAATTAGATTAATAGAAAAAAACCTTAAAACACTACCAATCTGAAGAGTTACATAATCCTCTACATGACCACAAAATTATTATTATTCTAAGGCACGAAATCTCTCATATGCTTGAATATTAGAGTGAGAAAAATATGTGAGATAAAATGCATGAAAGAAATGCTATCCAATTACACAAAGAAAAACACAGTGGTTGCAGTAATATAATAAATGAACGTCCATGGTTTATGTTATGCTTATGTGTTATCTACTAGGTAATGGCACCTCAATTGTATGTCAAACTGGTTCTTTGAAAGAAATATTTGTTGCGGGTGGGAGGGAGGTTATGGGGGGAAAAAGCCACTGTAATCCAAAAGCTGTACTTTGGAAATTTATATTTATTAAATAGAAGTTAAAAAAAGAAATATTGTGATTTTTATGATCGCAAAAAGAAGCGTGGTTTAAGGAATTAAGTTTGTATTATATACTAAAGGGTAAATATGACTTCTCTTTACATCAACAAACATTAAATATTTCTCATGAACAAGGTGAAAATCAAAGTAGCTTTGAAAATAATATAATTACTTCATTGTTTCAATTATTATAAAAGGAATAATATTTTAAGTGCACAAAACAAAATAGATTGTGAAAAAAATACAGTGTATATCCTGGATATAAAAGTTAAAAGGACATTTGAATTTTGGGTTGTCCAGGATCTATTTACCCCTCCAGTATAATAGAAATCCACTGAGGATTTTGCAGAATCCTCTGTTACTATTTCTCACTTGGTAGTTTTACTTTGTGCTTGTCCTTCTTGCTCCCCACCACTGACTTTGTATCTTTTGATTGGTACACAGGGCACATTGTGAATCAGAGATTATACATAGAAGTTGTAGTGAATTTAACAGTGCACTAGGGCAGTGAATCATTTGCTTTTGGAGGATAGTAGATTTGGTTCAACAGTGGAGGTGAGCAGGGGGATGGTAAAAGCATTTTTAGTGCTGGTGAGCATCAGGAGGATCTTCAGTGGACCATTTCTTGGTATCTAGTTGTGTTTATCTTAACGTTCCTCACTTCTGGTTCCCAATGGCTCCTGAAGCCTTCCAGGTAGACCTTTGGACTAGCAAAGTCTCTTTTTTTAAATTTGCATTTATGTTTATTTATTTCAAAGGCAGATTAATGGGGTAGGGGCAGAGAAGGGGAGCGAGGGAAGGAGGGAGAGAGAGACAGAGAGACAGAGATGGATCTCCCTTTTATTGGATCCCTCCTCAAATGTCCCCAACAGCTGGGGCTGGGTCAGGCCAAAGTCAAGAGCTGGGAACGCAATCCGGTTCTCCCGCATGGATAACAAGGACCCAGGATACTTGAGCCATCACCTGCTGCCTCCCAAGGTGTGCATCAGCTGGGACTCAAACACAGACACCAAAGTGGGATGTACACACCCACCCAGTATCTTAAGAGCAGGTTTCCTTTACTTGCAAAAAAGAATCCTGACTAGTACCCTAGTGTTGCTTCCTTTTCTTTCTCTTTCTCTCTTCCTCTCTTTCTCTCTCTTAAATTCTTATATTCTCATTCTTAAATGGAAGAGTAGCAACTAATTTCAGGAAACAACAGGGCCAAGAGTAGTGGAATTGTAGGAAAGCTCACTAAAATTCTGACAGATGGATGAGCAATGCAGTGACTAGCCAGTGGATTTTGACCAAATCAAAACATTACTTAAAAAAGTTTGTAACATTAATAACCTAAAATCGTTTAATCCTTAGTTATTAATTCAGAGGACATTAAGAGTAAAATTACAAATAGGAAACTACTTTCTGAGTCACTGTGAAAAATCATCGTATTTTATAGCTTTAATTAAGCTATAACGCTATTGATTTCAAATGATTCAATTTATATTGGCTACAACTAACCTATATTTTCATGCAATTAGTCTTCCACCCAACTGCAATTCACAAAAGCAAAATATTTTCCTTCAAGACAGTGAGTGATTGAATACTTCAATGAGTACTTTTTTACAGCATAAAAGTATTACTTGTAAGGGTGAATATTTGGCCTAGTTGTTCAGACACAGTATCAGAATGTCTGGGTTTGATACCTGCCTCTGGTTCTGACTCCACCATCGTGCTAATGTATATCTTGGGAGGTAGTGGTGGTAGCTTGAGTAACTAGATCCCTGCCACCCATGTGAGAGACCTGAATAGTGTTTCCCTCTTCCAGCATTGGCCCGGGAGCTTTTATTTGCCATTGTGGGCATTTGGGGAATGAACCATCAGATGCAAACTCACTCTTTCTCAAATTTAAAAAATATGAAAAATTTACAACAAGGAAAAAATACTACCAGTAGAGGTACCTCAATCTAAGTTGTTCATAACTTTTATAACTGGAATCCAATCTAAGGATAAATATGCTGTAATGTTATAAAGTTTTTAATAAAATTTCATGAAGTTTTGTTTCATCCATAGCTGATTCCAAGCCTTGTTGCTCAGCAACTACCTGCCAGATCACATTTTCAAGCTGTAATGGAAGTGAATCCCTGGAGAGCACTTCAAACAAATGGGAGTTTTCAGCCACTTAATTCAATGCCCTTTATATAGGGATTGCTTTAGGGACCATGGGATTTGGGATTTAAAATACCCCAGGACCCCTGTTAACTCTAGAGTTTCCATAGATGCTGGTTGCATCTCCAAAGAAATACACAGAGAGGACTGAAGAAACTCTGACAAGGACTTTGCTTCTGGACAGCCTGAAAGTGAATGAAATATCCCATGGAGAGTTTACTGAGTAAAGAACAAAAGTGACAAAGGGTTATCTTGTAGCTTAATTTTCCTGAATCTATGGAGAAAACATCAATAAAAATATACAGATAGATTTTTCATAATGTACATATTCTATGAACTTTTAAAGGCTCTTTGTGTATATATACATGCACATACATTCATAAATACATTTGTGTGTAGAAATGCACTAATTGCTACACAATGTTGAATTATTGCATGCAGCCATCTTAACACTGGAGTGTAAGAATCTTCATGGAAGTCAACATATGTCTTACACCATGTATTTAGTCTTTGTTAGAGTGAACTCTAAATTGTATGGTTTGTTGTTGAAGCAGAAATTGTGTTATACATTAATAAGATTTAAAATCACTCACACCTGGAAATGCATCTTGTTAAGATATCTCAAGGGAGATCTAGAGATCTTCCTAGAGATCATTCCCCGAGTCTCATATCTACGCTGCAGATCTTTTGCACTGCGCCCACAATACTCATTCTCCTCTTGATAACTATAATACTCTTCAGAGTAGAAATGTCTCCAATTAAAAATACTGTGCTCCCCACAGGTCCTTGGCATCTGGGGTAGCCATGTAAACAAAGTATCTGCCAATGAGCTATAAAGAGACATCAAGGCTGTTTTTATTTTTTTTTCAAGAGTTCTCCAATTTTCCTGAAGAAAGGAAGTAATTTTAGTATTCCTTAAATTTGTATTGTATCTGTTCCTCCATTTAAAAAATCATGGTATATATTTAATGTGTGCATGATGTTTTAATGTATAAGTGTACACATACACACACCTAACAGCCGTATACCTATACATGGTTGCTACAGTAAGGCCAATTAAGATAGCCATCATCTCAGAGTTTCTTCTATTTTTGTGTGTGGTAATAGCACCTATTTCAAGCATATATCACAATATTATTTTTTTAATTTTTATTTTCATTTTATTTGTAAGGCAGAGAGAGAAAGAGACAGAGATCTCCCGTTCTTGATTCGTGCCCCAAATGCCTGCAACAGCCAAGGCTTGGCTAGTCTAAATACAAAAACTCAAAATCCATCTGGCTTCTCCAATATGAATCGCAGAGACCTAAAGATTTGAGCTATCATCTGCTGCCTCTCAGGGCATGCATCAGCGGGAAACTGGATAGGAAGTGCAGGAGCCGGGGTTCAAACCAGGCATTCTGATATGGGACATGGGCATCCAAAGCAGTGACTTAATGGCTGCAACAAACACCCACCTCCTACCGCATGATATTGTTAACTTTAGTCTCCACACCGTACAAAGTATCTCTACACAATTCCTCCTGCAGCACCACAACTTTACACCATTTATCTTGCTCCTCTCCACTGTGACCTTCCCCTCTCCTGCCCACTGCCTGTGGTAACCACTATTCTACTGCTTTTTCCCTCTATTCAGTATTTTAAAACATTCTTCATATTAGTGAGGTCATATTGTCTTTCTGTACCTGGCTTATTTCACTTGTCACTATATCCTCCAGGTTTAGCTATGTTGCCACAATGGCGAAGTTTCCTTCCTCTGTTTGAGGCTGAATAATATTCTGTTGTACATATCTACAATCATTTCTTTATCCACTCATCTACAGATGAATACATAGAGTGCTTCCACATCGTGGGTGTTGTGAACAATGCTACATGAACATGTATATCCTGTTATCTTTAGGACGTACTGGTTTCATTTCCTTTGGGTATATATCCCCAGAAGGCATTCCTAGATCATATGGTAGTTATTTTATTTTTTTGGGGAATTTCATACTGGCTATACGAATTTACATTCCTATCAACATTATGTAAGGGTTCCCTTTTATTCCTCCCTGTCTGGAGTAGAGGCATAATGCCTTATAGTGGAGCAACCATCTTAACAACCACGACTTCAAACAGTCATATTGTAAGGAAAATGAGGAAGAAAAACAAAAATGCTGTAGACTTGATAACATTCTCAAACTACTACATCATCCCTGAATGCAGTTTCTCCAGGCTTGTCACTTGACAAGCTTGAGATATAGATAATGCTCTGACAGGTGATTTTGTCAACTTTTTGATTTATACATTCAATATTTTTCAAAGTATACAAGTTAAATCTATGTGTGTATCTATACTTATATCCATACACACATTTATGTTGGCTTTCCAAGTAATATTATTTATATATAGCAGTAATAAGACTTTATATATATAGTATTGAACAATGATATACTTTGATAAGACATTATTGCACTTCAAAATTGAGACTTTTTTTAATGATGGGGTAGACACAGGAGCAATGGTGACCGTAGAAAATTCATTATAGGAAACTTAACAAAACCATATTTGTTCTAATTAAAAGTCACCAATATTAAAGAATATGCTAAATTTTATTAAATGTCACATGAAAAAGAAAACTGTGGTGTTAAAGGCATGCTGAAATCTTGAATATTAAGCTTATGATTTATGAACGTCTAAAGCCCAAAGGTAAACATCTGTATTCAGGCTTGTGGTCTATCATTTCAAGAAGCTGTTTTATAAAAAGTGATTCCCTCAAGGGTTTGTTAAACATCATCTAGCATAACATAAATATTGATTCTTGAGTCTAATAAATAGTAGAGGTGAGATGAAATGTCAAATGTCTAATGCGGGTAGATCTCATAAAAACATTGACAACATGTGGCCATTTATCACCTTTTATTTTGTTTTGTGTGCAAGTTTGTTTTTCATGATATATGAGTGGCAGAATGAAAAGAAGTATTAAAGGGCATTTTTGTTTGGTGAGATTAAGTGTTTGGTCCCATACTTTTGTGTAAAGTGCACATTGCATGAATATATTTGAAAACCAGAAATATCACACATTTGGGACCAAATAAGAAAGACAAGATTTAGGCTGGTAAGGGAGAAATTTATGACTCTTTCTGTATCAGATGAGGGAAATATAGTCTTGGAGAATAGCAACAAGAGTTTGAGTATGTTTTTGTAGAAATCCAGAAAAGTAAGACTATTAGGTCTACGGAGCAGATGTTATGTTGGCTCAGTTTAATTCTTTAACTTCATTTATTTTATTTTATAGATAATAGTTAATAGATTGATAGTGGGATTTTTGCAGCAGTTTCCACCCTCCAACTGCCAACCCTTTATCTCTGTGCTCTATTTATAATGCAAGTTCATGGTGTACTCTTGCCTAATCTAATGCTTATCACTGCACTCACTGCACACCTCTGAGAGGAAAATTGAGACATTTGTGATCCTTCAAATCAACTCTTGTAGCAAGTACTGTGGTGCAGCAGGTTAAGCTGCTGCTTGTTACACTAACTTTCCATATTGGGGTGTGAGTTCGAATCCACTTCCTATCCAGCTTCCTGCAAGTGAACCTGGGAAGGCAGTGAAAGATGTCCCCAAGTACTTGGGCCCTGCCACACATGGGGAAGATCAGGATAAAGTTCCTGGCTCCTTGCTTTAGCCTGGCCCAGCCCTGGCTATTGTGGCCATTTGGGGAGTGAACCAACCAACAGACAGAAGATAGATAGATAGATAGATATCTCTCTCTCTCTCTCTCTGAAATTCTGCCTTTCAAATAAGTAAATGTTCAAATAAGTAAATGTTCAAATAAATAAGCTACCTACTTTCTAATAATACAGTTCTCACCCTGATAACTCCCCTTGAGAAAACTATGTACTGAAGATTGCCACAAAGCAACCTCTGTAGGCTGCAAGGACTCACATGGAGTTTGTTTACGGGCAGACACATGCTCCATGGATTTTTGCAGTGAATTTTTTCCCATGCAGTAAATAAAGCAAGCCAGACAGTCTCTACATTTCCATTGAAATTGATGAATGGTTAACCTTAAACTCTGCTTGGGGTTAAATGATCCCAGGCCTTAGTGAGTTTCTGATTCATTCTGGAAAGCTTTCTCTGAGTAAATGCATGTTCATTAATCCTGAAGGCACACCATGCAAGGATTAATTAGAGGATAATGAGACATCAAGAGTAGCAGTGGCCTCACTGTCAGATGTTGCTCTCTCTTTAATCTATCGGTTTAGGTTCCAACTTTTAAGTCTTACTAGTAGGAATGTGGGAGAAACAAATTTTCTAAGGTGCAGCCAAGAACAAATTTAACTAATCTAAAATGGCAAAAGTTCACTGTTGAAAATTACTCTAAGGATTGTATCAAGTAATAAATTTCAGAGAAGGAATCACAAGCTTCAGAATCAGGTGTGTAAACTGCACTTGAAATGCATTTAACTGCTTTATATTCCTCAATGTAACTACGTAAGTATTTATTTATGCAAATATTCCCTGCTTCCTAAAAGAAAACGTATAATTCTTCCAAATACGGATAGGGATATTGTTTTAGTGAATAAAAAATATTAAATAGACAATGAAAGAGATAACATTTTATGTTTTTGTGAAAATTTGTAGATTCTAATATAAAATTGTTAAATCTGGTATGTCACAACTTCATTATATGAAAACATTCAAAATGAGGAAATACTAAGTTTAGAAATTAAATTATAAATAAATTATATATATTCTAAGAGAGAAAACAACTTTTATATGCATATAAAGAGGGGAGAGATGGGGGGAAGAGAGAGAGAGAGAGGGAGGAAGTTTATAATTAACTCAAAGTAACAAATTTAAAAATACTCTCAACCTGAACTTCAAAAACTAAGAAGTGTTGTTTACATCAGTGATGGCATTAGTTTAAAAAACACTGATTTTTTACTGTTCTGTAATTTCACAGCACTTTTAGAGCAAAGCAACAAGTTTCTATTGCCCTCCCATCAAAATGTAACAGATTACTGTTTAGTTTTCCATACATGATAGATGCTGCTATAATTTTAAAATCAATGTCAAGTCTGCATGTTTATGTGTGACGTTCCTACCCATCTTAATTTGATACATTTGAAATTACATTATGATTTTTTCAGTATTTTTGTTGTCTGTTCTCTATGATGACAGTTATACCATATATTGCTTACTGTTTTAAATGCATACTGTATGTGAACTCATATTTATTTAATATTGTGGTATTTCTCTTTGGCATGTAAGTTATTTCAACCTCCTTTGCCAACTGTATTGGCATATTAGGTTAAAACCTTCAAGGTAAAAGATATGAAAATATACATCATGTAGGTTTCCATCCACCTTCAAAATGAAGTATGTTGAACTTTTGGGCTGTGGCAAAAACAGTTTTTAAAAGTTAATAGGGGGTCCGGCACTGTGGCATAGCAGGTAGGGCTGCCACCTGCAGTGCCAGTATCCCATATGGGCACCGGTTCTAGTCCCAGCTGCTCCACTTTCAATCCAGCTCTCTGATATGGCTTGGGAAAGCAGTGGAAGATGGCCCAAGTCCTTGGGCCCCTGCACCCACTTGGAGACCTTGAGAATAGAAAATTGAGTAGAATAATTTAAACTCTAGACTACTTTTAATCAAATAGTATTTATTAATTATATCCTATGGACTTAGAATAAGGAGTAGAAGAAAAAATGAGACAAACAGGATTCACTAATAAGCTTACAACCTAACAATTCTCAGCCTGAAAGAGATATCATGCATTCATTCGGTTTTATCGACAAGCATGTTAAGTTTCTACTAACGTGTCCAACACTGGGGAAATCACTTGAGAAAAAGACAATTCAAATTCATTGAATGATTAGTGAGACTGGGTGTTAAGCATAGTAGTTAAGATGTCCAAGTCCCCCATCATAGCGGAGTTTGATTCCTGGCCTGGCTCTGGATTCTGAGTCCAGATACCTGCTAATGTAAATCCTGGGAGACAGGGGTGACGGCTCACATAGCTGGTTTCTTGTCACCCATGGAGGAGACTAGCTTCAGCCTGGGCACAGCCTGGCCCTTGAAGGCATTTGGGGAATCAATCAGTAGATGGGAGTTCTGTTGCTTGCTCACTCTTTCTCTGTCTCAAGGTTATTAAATGCAGTAATCCCCTAGGATAGAGAGCTTCTGCTCATCATGGCTAAAAATTAAAAGGCAGAGATAGGCTCATACTAGGTGATTTTAAGACATATCAGCTAAAGACAGAAATCAACAGCTAAGTTTATGGTAAACTCTGAGGTTTATTTAGCCACCCATTCATTAAACAAATATTTACAGGCACATTTGTGTCAGGCTTTCTTTATACATGGAAATGTCAACAACAATCATAAAATAAACATGATGCCTGCCCTCACAGAGCTTACAACTGCTGAGCTGATCTGCCTAGACAGTTTATTTGACCTGCTTAATTTTTCTATGATTTTCTATGAAAGAATAAGACCTTCAAATTTTTTGAGCTCTCTATATACATACGTGGAGAAAATTCTGAGTGCATTTAAGTTTTTCTAAATTAGTGAAGTCTGATCTCTGAATTTTCAAACACTGGAGAAAATAAAAAGTAAAATTGGTAAATATCAGTGAAAGTGGCCTGCAAAATGTGGGCTTCTAACTTAGCTCTGGGAAGAGGGATCTTAGTTATTCTCTGGGATCTGCTTGCTTTATGTGGCTGAAAAAAAAAGGACTCATGAGAGACTGTATGCAGCACTGAAAATCTGTAAAGCTTTTAATAAGGTCAGTGCTGGCCATAGCAATCAGCCTGAAAAATTAAGTGTAATGGGCCAGATTAGCTTGTAAAATTATGCTGAGAAATGTTCAGTCCAGAAGCTTAAAGAATCAGCACAATCATGTTCTTTTGGAATGTCTAAAGATGTTTTTAACACTAACATTATGATTAGAGAAAGAAAGACTATCATCCAGAAGGGGATAGTGGAAAGATAGAAATTTGATTATGAAAAAGGAAAGATAAGGGATTATCTAAGTTATTTCTCCAGCTGAGTAGAAATTTGAAGAGATATGTATTGATGTGGTGAATGAATGAATGGAAAGATAGTTTCCATACTTATCCTGGTAGTCCTGACTTACAGACTAAGGTATTTCAGTCCTGGTGGCTAGTATAACCCTATTTTGGATTTACATCTGATAAATTTTATTGGGTCTGTTAGTTTTTCTTCAGTGGAATACCATTTTATGGTCTCAGACTTTAAAAAAGGGAACTTTAAAGTACAATAATTTCAGGAATAAAATTAAATATAAGTAAGAGGGACATGCAATTGGCATAGCCATTCAGGTGCTACTTGAGACACCTACATGCAATGTTGGAGGGCCTGGGTTTGAGTCCTGGCTTCACTTCGATTCCAGCTTCCTGAATGCACACCCTGGGCAGCAACAGTGAGCAAAATGGCACATTGACCTAACAACAAGCCTAGTAGTAGTATTTCAAATGATCTGGTACACAGTCATCTCTGGAAGTGGTTAAGTTATCTTGGAATCCTTAGGGCAAAAATAGATTTCCCACTGAAGTCCTGCTTAATTTTTCTAAACTTAAAACCTCATCTCTGGTGAGTGGAGTCAAAACTTGAATCAACTGTTAGCTCTCAATTCTTTGCAGTTCCCATGGCCCTTAAACTGAAGGAGCACCAAGTACCTCTTGTAAACCTTGTACATGCTCCATTTGGGTCCCCTCTGATTCCATTATTCTTTGTTTCTGTGTGCATCTCTCCATTTTTGGTGTGACTTGCATCCAATTCTTCTTTGGAGAATTGCCTTTGGGCTGCTGAAACTGAGCTGGAACCAGAACAGAGTTGGAAGTGCTCCGCCACATAAACACTGAGGTGGAAGTGCTTGAATGTTTATCTCCTCAGAGCTCTTCGCAAATGACTGTTTCAGGGAGAATATGAAACCCATTTCCATCATCTACTCTGAACATTTTGGGGTGAAATCTACAATCTGAGATTCCCTGTGGAAATAAGCTGAAGCTACCTAAAGTTTGTGCATTTGTTCTGTTTCTCCCTCTTTTATGCTTCCCCTAGTTATATAATAGATTCTCTGGGGGAATATTTCCTTCATAGATCACTTGTATATTAATCCTTTTCACTGGGTCTGCTATAGAAGAGCCCAAATATTGAAGAAGCCCCCTCTAATGACATCACAGATGCTATGCCAATTTCTTTTAGTCTCTCACTTTAGGATCTATGCTCTTTTTCTAGGGCAGATTCCTCCTTGAGAAAGGCAAATGCCAGAATTTTAAAGAACTTTTAAAAACTGACTTGGACTTGACACTACTTCACGTGAACTGAGAACCTAAATTCATTCTGCCAGTCAGACTGCAGGTTTATCAGGGTCTGGTTATAACTTGACATTTTTGTCTAAGTGTGCCTCATGCTTGAATCATAGTGATCAAGACACATCCTACATTCCTTTCACCAGCAGCTGATTGTGTGGTTTATAAATAGTTTCAACAAATGGCAGAAACCCACATTGTCTCTCTGAATATTGGCCTTTCTGTTGCAAACATTCAAGTGAATATCTCTGAAGTCATCTCCACAAAATACAATAAACAAAAAGGAATCTGGTATCCTTGAAAGAATCATAAAGATTAGCTCCAATAAGTGGAAATAATTCAAGAACTGAAATGGCTATCATGTTTCCATTCAATAGACTGGCAAAGAAACTATGTGTCTCAGGGAGTGACAGTGGATTATCACAAATGCCCTTAATATGTGGTTCTTCTTCATATGTTTCCTTAATGGATTCAGGCTGTGTAGTTCCTGCAATCTTGTCACAGCTTTTGATTTTTAAAACAAATATAGAAACAAAAACCATGGACAAGGAACTGAAAAACAAAAGCAAAAACAAAATGGTGCTATTTGCCGTCACCCGTAAAGGACGGATATCTTGACTCATGTTTATGGAACCTCGTCCCAAATGTAATGTTGAACAATTCATTATCACACAGTTTAACTGTATTTTTCCTTCATACTGACAGAACTGATTTAGTGTACACCTCCCACACCTTGTTAAGGCACATGCTAGCCAGAGGAAGAGACAGAGACAGAGATCCAATGAAAACGCAGTCTACCAGTTCTGAAAGTCAAAGCAGCGTACACAGCACAGATTCAATATTAAGAAAACATAATGTTTAGGAATCATCCTTAGATTTCAAATGCAATAATATTTCAGGGAACTACTCAAGGTCAACTGAGTTAATACAAAGAGTGCTTTGAGTTAGATCCAGAAAATATTCTTCAGCTTGTTCAGGATGCACTTCAAGAAAACCTTTCATTTGGGCATTTTTGTCTAAGCAAATTTAATGTTACCTAAAATAACCATGATTGATATATAAAACTATGGGAAGGCTTCATTAGCAGATCATAGGGTTTTCTACAAAGATAATACTCTCTTCATGATGGTATATTTGATTCATCTCTCTCTGTCTCTCTCATACACACGTGCACACACACGTGCACGCACACATGCAGATAATCTTCAAGTGGGTATGGTCTTTCTGTATGAAACTTTGGTGGGTTCTGTATCTCTGACAATGGGACAACAAGGTGACCATGTAAACTTACCTATCTGCCCTATGTAAACCAAATGTTTGTTTCTGATTCACTCAAATCAGGTATGTAGTCAGGAGTGCTACAGTATGTAGTAATATGGACAGGATGGTGGAAACTCTGGAAATGTTTACTCTGACCTCATTTCCATGGCTCCATACCCTGTGCTTGTGATTTTATGAGGAATTTTCCACAATGAACTGGGGAGAATAGTTCAGCTTAAATTTTAGGTGATTCTGACGCATGTCAGAAATTTATGATCATATGTTTTCTAGAGATGGCCCAGAAGGATGCGGGCAAAAGCTGAACTTCCCAGTGGGTAAAATTTCAAATGGCCCATTTGATAGCTGACCTTGCTTATAAAATAGCCGGAGACAAGTCTAAACAGGAATTTACAGCATATGCTAACAGTTTTTTTGGTTTAACTGCATGATCAGGTACTTGAAAGAGATAAGACTGTGCCGACTTCCAGGATGCTACGTAAGTTCTGAATCGGTAAATAATAAATTACATTAATGAAGAGGAGAAATTGGAGATGGTGACTTTCATGATTAAATGACTCAGCTTCATGTCAAATCCTCATACATGTAGCCTTTCAGTTGAGAACCCTAGGATACCTGTTTCCACTGCATAATAAAATATTTCTCTTGAATTGTAAATGATTTACACTTGAAAAATTTCAGTTTCTGTTTTTGGGTGAAAACCAAAAGAAAGGAAAAAGACTGTTTAAAAAGATGGAGAGAGGGAGAAGTTACAATATTGTTTGAAGCAACTGACCTGGGTTATGTAGGGGAAATAAGATTGCAATATACAACAAAGGCAAAAAAATGAACCCCACGTTATTTATGAAACTCAAATGTTCTCCCTGGGTGATTCCTCATACTACATCGTCTGGACATAAGTCATATTAGAAAAGCACTGAAACTTTAAGGAAGAAAGCCAGTGAAGGCTCGTGCCACACAGAAATAAATTCCATGTGCATGTTGCATACTGAACTCAATCAGCTCAGGTGGTAGTTGAAGAAATGTGAACATGGAATGAGTAAACAGAGACAGTATAAAAAAAGAAAAAACTACAACCTGGAGAACAATGCAAAAAGAGATACTGTGCCCCCTTCTCCAAATTCCCTAATCTGCTAGTTAGTTCATCTATGAGCAAATAGTTTTAATCAAGCAGCTTTTCTTCATGCTAGAAATGGGGTATATAATAGTGGTACCCTTTAGAATAATGATACAAAAGCATTACCTAGTACTATGACATCCATAGAGATTGCAATTTGTTGCTGTTGAGAGTAATTCAACAAGGTTCACTAGTTTTGGAAATTAAAATAGGAAAAAAAGATTTGTAGTGGACACATTATTGATACCAGACATCTAAACAGCTTCTTTGGTTTTGGATGAATGCATACCAGTTTCCTGTTGAGGGAATACTAGGAAACAGAAAGTCCTCATTTCCACTAAATATATAGAGATCTATCTATCTATCTATATGTGTGTGTATGTGTGCATACATATGTGTATATGTGTGTATATATACATATATGTATATATATGTATGTATGTATGTATATCACCCGAGCTGATCTTTCCTCTGTTTTCCTTGAAGAAGAGTGAGGTAAGCACATGATATGGTCTTGGCACTTAGGGTGGCCTGACCCGAAGATGTCTTTTGACTTTGGCTGAACAACCCACTGCCCAAAATACCACGTATCTGTTATTTGACCAGTCTGATTCATTGGCCTTCTTCTCAACTCAGTGAGCTTCCTGATGGTCTTCAGTAGTTATGTTTCTGTTTCCAGTTGATGGCATTTCTTTGTTTTTCAAAACACAAATCCTCACTGGTACTGCAATTAAGTTATCCTCTACAGATAGATTATTGTTACTAAAATGAAGAGTGTAAATGATACATTTCATGATTCCTAAAAAGATAAGGATAGACAAAGAGAACAGACTAGAAACACCAGAAATCAATCCAAACATCTACAGCCAACTTATATTTGATCAAGGATCCAAAAGCAATCCCTGGAGTATGGACGGTCTATTCAATAAATGGCGCTGGGAAAACTGGATTTCCACATGCAGAATCATGAAGCAAGACCTCTACCTTTCCCCTTACACAAAAATTCACTCAACATGGATTAAAGACTTAAATCTATGACCCGACACCATCAAATTATTAGAGAGCATTGGAGAAACCCTGCAAGATATAGGTACTGGCAAAGACTTCTTGGAAAATACCCCAGAGACACAGACAGTCAAAGCCAAAATTAACTACTAGGATTGCATCAAATTGAGAAGTTTCTGTACTTCAAAAGAAACAGGAGAGTGAATAGGCAACCGACAGAATGGGAAAATATATTTGCAAACTATGCTACAGATAAAGGGTCGATAACCAGAATCTACAAAGAAATCAAGATATTCCACAACATCAAAACAAACAACCCACTTAAGAGATGGGCCAAGGACCTCAATAGACATTTTTCCAAAGAGGAAATCCAAACAGCCAACAGACACATGAAAAAATGTTCAAGATCCCTAGCAATCAGGGAAATGCAAATCAAAACCACAATGAGGTTTCACCTCACCCCGGTGAGAATGGCTCACATTCAGAAATCTACCAACAATAGATGCTGGAGAGGATATGGGGAGAAAGGGACACTAACCCACTGTTGGTGGGAATGCAAACTGGTTAAGCCATTATGGACGTCCTTCTGGAGATTCCTCAGAAACCTGAATATAACCCTACCATACAACCCAGCCATCCCACTCCTTGGAATTTACCCAAAGGAAATTAATTTGGCAAACAAAAAAGCCGTCTGCACAGCAGTGTTTATTGCAGCTCAATTCACAATAGCTAAGACCTGGAACCAACCCAAATGCCCATCAACAGTAGACTGGATAAAGAAATTATGGGATATGTACTCCATAGAATACTATTCAGCAGTCAAAAACAATGAAATCCAGTCATTTGTAACAAGATGGAGGAATCTGGAAAACATCATGCTGAGTGAATTAAGCCAGTCCCAAAGAGACAAATATCATTTGTTTTCCCTGATCGGCAACAACTAACTGAGCACCAAAGGGGAAACCTGTTGAAGTGAAATGGACACTATGAGAAACAGTGACTTGATCAGCTCTTGTGCTGACTGTTGATGTGCAATGTAGTACTTTATCCGTTTTAGTATTTTTTTTTGTTCTAGTACTAGTAGTTGCACTCTGTAATTAACACAAAATTATTCTTAGGTGTTTAAATTTTAACTGAAAAGGGATCCCTGTTAAATATAAGATTGGAGGGCGGAGCCAAGATGGCGGAATAGTGAGGACACGCACTAGCAGTCCACAAAAAGATAGTTTAATAAAAACAGAGTTACTGTAGCCTCAGGAAAAATCTCAGGGAAAAAAATGCAGTGGAAATTCTTCCGGACCCAGTGAATGAGACGCAGAGGACCTAGGGGAAAGTAAGTTTGCGAACGGCAAATCGTGCCTTAGTGGCACGGGAGCTGCCGGGAGGGACGGGAACCGGACGGAACACAGTTGCCATTGGAACTGAGCGCTTGAACGGGTGCCGATACAGGGATCCCGAGAAACTGGCGGGGGAAGCAGACCCCCCACGGGGGAAACAGCACAATTGAGGCGAGCCCACACGGACACTAGCCTCTTTCGTTGCCCACCCTGCTCACTCGAGCTAGACTGAACACAGTGGGACGGCACGCGCCCGCCGGCTGAACCGGAAGCCGGGCGGAACACAGTCGCCATTGGAACTGAGCGCTTGAACGGGGGCCGATACAGGGATCCTGAGACACTGGCGGGGGGAAGCAGACCCCCCACGGGGGAAACGGCACAATTGAGGCGAGCCTGCACGGACACTAGCCTCTCTCGTCACCCACCCTGCTAATTCGAGCTAGATTAAACGCAGTGGGACAAGGCGCGCCCGCCCGCCCATCACTGAGGCAGACGGAACCAAAAACCCGAGGCTGTAGAAACCTGAAGGGGATCCAAAAACTGGGAACACACCGCGCACACAAACTCCGTTACCTTGACAACCCAGAGGAAGAGTGTGGGGAAAAAAAAAATATGCCAAATAAAAACAGATTCCGAGGGAGCAAGATCAAGGAAGACGCTATGATGACCCCAAACGGAAAAGACACCCCAAGTCAGGATTATGAAGATAATGAGATAGAAGAAATGCAAGAAGCAGATCTCAAAGAATTGATAAGAACATTAAGAAGTTCTCAAAAACAAATTCTTGAACTACAGAAATCCTTAATGGATAAGATAGAAAATCTCTCTCGCGAGAATGAAGTACTACGGAGAAATCAAAACGAAATGAAACAACTAGTAGAACAAGAAGCTACGATAGTGACAAAAAATCTTAATGAATTGAAGAATTCAATAGATCAAGTGACAAGCAATCTTGAGGGCCTTAAAACCAGAATGGGTGAAGCAGAAGAGAGAATATCGGACCTAGAAGACAGAGAACAGGAGAGGAAACAGTCAAACCAAAGACAAGAAGAGGAAATTAGAAAACTAAAAGATATCGTCGGGAATTTACAGGATACTATTAAAAAACCCAACATTCGGGTTCTAGGTGTTCCTGAAGGTATGGAGAGGGAGAAAGGATTAGAAGGCCTTTTTAGGGAGATACTAGCAGAAAACTTTCCAGGCTTGGAGAAAGACAGAGAAATCCTAATCCAGGAAGCTCATAGAACCCCTAATAAACATGACCAAAAGAGATCCTCTGCACGACATATTGTAATTAAACTCACCACAGTGAAGCAAAAAGAAAAGATCCTAAAATGTGCAAGAGAGAAACATCAGATTACTCTCAGAGGATCTCCAATTAGACTTACAGCTGACTTCTCAACAGAAACCCTACAAGCTAGAAGGGAATGGTGAGACATAGCCCAGGTACTTAGAGAGAAAAACTGCCAGCCCAGAATATTATACCCTGCAAAGCTCTCATTTGTGAATGAAGGTGAAATAAAGACCTTTCATAACAAACAAAAATTGAAAGAATTTGTTGCCACTCGTCCAGCCCTGCAAAAGATACTTAAAGACGTGTTACACACAGAAACACAGAAACACGACCATCAACATGAAAGAAGGTAAACGAAGGGAACCTCACGGCAAAAGATCACAGGGAATTCAAAGCATACATTAGAAAATATCTGGCAAATGGCAGGGCAAACTTACCACTTATCAATAGTCACATTGAACGTTAAAGGTCTAAACTGTCCTGTTAAAAGACAGAGATTGGCTGATTGGGTTAAGGAACAAAAACCATCTATTTGCTGCCTACAAGAAACACATCTTTCCAACGAAGATCCATACAGACTGAAAATAAAAGGATGGAACAAGATATACCACGCCAACAGAAATGAAAAAAGAGCGGGTGTAACCATCTTAATATCGGACTACATAAACTTTAACACAAAAACTGTTAAGAGAGACAAAGAGTGGCACTATATAATGATTAAGGGATCAATACTACAGGAAGATATAACAATTCTCAATGTATATGCACCTAATTACAGGCCACAGGTTTATTTAAAAAATTTGTTAAGAAACTTAAAGGGAGACTTAGACCCCAACACAATAGTACTGGGGGACTTCAATACTTCACTCACAGATATTGACAGATCGACAGGACAGAAGATCAACAAGGAGACAGTAGATTTAAACAACACTATAGCCCAAATGGATCTAACAGAATCTACAGAACTTTTCATCCTACACGTAAAGCATTCACATTCTTCTCAGCAGTACATGGAACCTACTCTAGGATTGACCACATATTAGGCCATAAAGCAAGTCTCAGCAAATTCAAAAGAATTAGAATCATACCATGCAACTTCTCAGACCATGAGGGAGTGAAGTTGGAAATTAGCAACTCAGGAATCTCTAGAGCATATGCAAACACATGGAGATTGAACAACATGCTCCTGAATGAACAATGGGTCACTGAAGAACTCAAAAGAGAAATCAAAAATTTTCTGGAAGTAAATGAGGATAACAGCACAACATACCAAAACTTATGGGATACAGCAAAAGCAGTGTTAAGAGGAAAGTTTATATCAATAGGTGCCTACATCAAGAAACTGGAAAGGCACCAAATAGATGAGCTTTCAATGCATCTCAAGGATCTAGAAAATTTGCAGCAAACTAGACCCAAATCTAGTAGAAAAAGAGAAATAATCAAAATCAGAGAAGAAATCAACAGGATTGAATCCAAAAAAACATTACAAAAAATCAGCCAAACGAGGAGCTGGTTTTTTGAAAAAATAAACAAGATTGACACCCCATTGGCCCAACTAACTAAAAAAAGAAAAGACCCAAATCAGTAAAATCAGAGATGAAAAAGGAAATATAACAACAGACACCACAGAAATCAAAAGAATCATCAGAAATTACTACAAGGACTTGTATGCCAGCAAACAGGGAAACCTATCAGAAATGGATAGATTCCTGGACACATGCAACCTACCTAAATTGAACCAGGAAGACATAGAAAACCTAAACAGACCCATAAGTGAGTCAGAAATTGAATCAGTAATAAAGGCCCTCCCAACTAAGAAAAGCCCAGGACCAGATGGATTCACTGCTGAATTCTACCAGACATTTAAAGAAGAACTAACCCCAATTCTTCTCAAACTATTCAGAACAATCGAAAAAGAGGGAATTCTCCCAAATTCCTTCTATGAAGCCAGCATCACCTTAATTCCTAAGCCAGAAAAAGATGCAGCATTGAAAGAGAATTACAGACCAATATCCCTCATGAACATAGATGCAAAAATCCTCAACAAAATTCTGGCCAATAGACTGCAACAACACATCAGAAAGATCATCCACCCAGACCAAGTGGGATTCATCCCTGGTATGCAGGGATGGTTCAATATTCGCAAAACAATCAACGTGATACACCACATTAACAGACTGCAGAAGAAAAACCATATGATTATCTCACTAGACGCAGAGAAAGCATTCGATAAAATTCAACACCCTTTCATGATGAAAACCCTAAGCAAACTGGGTATAGAAGGCACATTCCTCAATACAATCAAAGCAATTTATGAAAAACCCACGGCCAATATCCTATTGAATGGGGAAAAGTTGGAAGCATTTCCACTGAGATCTGGTACCAGACAGGGATGCCCACTCTCACCACTGCTATTCAATATAGTGCTGGAAGTCTTAGCCAGAGCTATTAGGCAAGAAAAAGAAATTAAAGGGATACAAGTTGGGAAGGAAGAACTCAAACTATCCCTCTTTGCAGACGACATGATTCTTTATTTAGGGGACCCAAAGAACTCTACTAAGAGACTATTGGAACTCATAGAAGAGTTTGGCAAAGTAGCAGGATATAAAATCAATGCACAAAAATCAACAGCCTTTGTATACACAGACAATGCCACGGCTGAGGAAGAACTGCTAAGATCAATCCCATTCACAATAGCTACAAAAACAATCAAATACCTTGGAATAAATTTAACTAAGGACATTAAAGATCTCTACAATGAAAATTACAAAACCTTAAAGAAAGAAATAGAAGAGGATACCAAAAAATGGAGAAATCTCCCATGCTCATGGATTGGAAGAATCAATATCATCAAAATGTCCATTCTCCCAAAAGCAATTTACAGATTCAACGCAATACCAATCAAGATACCGAGGACATTCTTCTCAGATCTGGAAAAAATGATGCTGAAATTCATATGGAGACACAGGAGACCTCGAATAGCTAAAGCAATCTTGTACAACAAAAACAAAGCCGGAGGCATCACAATACCAGATTTCAGGACATACTACAGGGCAGTTGTTATCAAAACAGCATGGTACTGGTACAGAAACAGATGGATAGACCAATGGAACAGAATAGAAACTCCAGAAATCAATCCAAACACCTACAGCCAACTTATATTTGATCAACGATCCAAAACCAGTCCCTGGAGTAAGGTCAGTCTGTTTAATAAATGGTGCTGGGAAAACTGGATTTCCACGTGCAGAACCATGAAGCAAGACCCCTACCTTTCACCTTACACAAAAATCCATTCAACATGGATTAAAAATTTAAACCTACGACCCGACACCGTCAAATTACTAGAGAGCATAGGAAAAACCCTGCAAGACATAGGTACTGGCAAAGACTTCTTGGAAAAGACCCCAGAAGCACAGGCACTGAAAACCAAAATTAACTACTGGGATTGCATCAAATTGAAAAGTTTCTGTACTGCAAAAGAAACAGTCAGGAAAGTGAATAGGAAACCGACAGAATGGGAAAATATATTTGCAAACTATGCAACAGATAAAGGGTTGATAACCAGAATCTACAAAGAAATTAAGAAACTCCACAACATCAAAACAAACAACCCACTTAAGAGATGGGCCAAGGACCTCAATAGACATTTTTCAAAAGAGGAAATCCAAAAGGCCAACAGACACATGAAAAAATGTTCAAGATCCCTAGCAATCAGGGAAATGCAAATCAAAACCACAATGAGGTTTCACCTCACCCCGGTGAGAATGGCTCACATTCAGAAATCCACCAACAATAGATGCTGGAGAGGATGTGGGGAAAAAGGGACACTAATCCACTGTTGGTGGGAATGCAAACTGGTGAAGCCACTATGGAAGTCAGTCTGGAGATTCCTCAGAAACATGAATATAACCCTACCATTCAACCCAGCCATCCCACTCCTTGGAATTTACCCAAAGGAAATTAAATTGGCAAACAAAAAAGCCGTCTGCACAGCAGTGTTTATTGCGGCTCAATTCACAATAGCTAAGACTTGGAACCAACCCAAATGCCCATCAACAGTAGACTGGATTAGGAAATTATGGGACATGTACTCTACAGAATACTATATAGCAGTCAAAAACAATGAAATCCGGTCGCTTGCAACAAAATGGAGGAATCTGGAAAACATCATGCTGAGTGAATTAAGTCAGTCCCAAAGAGACAAATATCATTTGTTTCCCTTGATTGGCGATGACTAACTGAGCACCAAAGGGGAAACCTGTAGAAGTGAAATGGACACTATGAGAAACAGTGACTCGATCAGCTCTTGTGCTGACTGTTGTTGTACAATGTAATACTTTATCCATGGTAGTATTTTTTTTTTCTTTATCCTAGTACTAGTGGTTGAACTCTGTAATTAACACACAATTATTCTTAGGTGTTTAAATTTTAACTGAAAAGTGATCTCTGTGAAATATAAGAGTGGGAATAAGAGAGGGAGGAGACGTAAAACTTGGGACATGCTCAATCGGAATGGCCCCAAATGATGGAGTTAGAATTGTGCCAGGGGTTTCCAATACAATCCCATCAAGGTGGCATGTACCAAGGCCATCTCATTAGTCCAAGTGATCAATTTCAGCTCACAATTGATCACACTGATAGGTCTAAGAGTCAAAGGGATCACACAAACAAGACTAGTGTCTGCTAATACTAACTGATAGAATGAAAAAGGGAGAGAACGATCCAACATGGGAAGCAGGATACACAGCAGACTCATAGAATGGCAGATGTCCTAAATAGCACTCTGGCCTCAGAATCAGCCCTTAAGGCATTCGGATCTGGCTCAAGAGCCCATGAGAATATTTTAGGCATGGAAAGCTAAGACACTCTGGAAAAAACAGAAGACCTAAATGAAAGATCTCTGCGAGTGAGATCCCAGTGGAAAGAACGGGGCCATCAAAGAAGGAGGTACCTTTCTCTGAAGGGAGGAGAGAACTTCCACTTTGACTATGGCCCTGTGGGAATAAGATCGAAGTCGGCTAACCCTAAAGGCTTCCATAGCCTCGGCAACTCATGACCAGAGCCTAGGGAGATTACTGACGCCATCAACAAGAGTGTCAAATTGTTAAATCAACATCAGGAGTCACTGTGTACTTACGTCTCATGAGGGATCTGTCCTTAATGTGTTATCCAATGTGAAGTGATGCTATTACTAGTACTGAAACAGTATTTTTACACTTTGTGTTTCTGAGTGGGTGCAAACTGATGAAATCCTTACATAGTATATATTGAATCGATCTTCTTTATATAAAGATAATTGCAAATGATTAAAAAATCTTGGTGTTAAACTGGAAATTGCATAGACAATTAATCAATTTTTTTTTAAAAAAATCATGTAGGATCTCTGTCCTTAATGTGCTGTACATTGTGAATTAATACTATAACTAGTACTCCAACAGTATTATCATTTTGTGTCTCTATGCGAGGGCAAACCGTTGAAATCTTTACGTAATATGTACTAAATTGATCTTCTGTGTATAAAGAGAATTGAAAATGAATCTTGATGTGAACAGAAGGGGAGAGGGAGCGGGAAAGGGGAGGGTGGGGGGAGGGAGGGAAGTTGTGTGTGGGGGGGAGCCATTGTGGTCCATGAGCTGTTCTTTGGAAATTTATATTCTTTAAATAAAAGCTTTATATAAAAAAAATATGTAAGATTGGAAAAAAGAGAGGGAGGAGATGTACAATTTGGGACATGCTCAATCGGAGTTGTCCCAAATGTTGGAGTTAGAAACGTGCCAGGGGATTCCAATACAATCCCATCAAGGTGGCATGTACCAAGGCCATCTCACTAGTCCAAGTGATCATCTTCAGTTCACAGTTGATCACACTGATAGGTCTAAGAGTCAAAGGGATCACACAAACAAGACTAGTGTCTGCTAATACTAACTGATAGAACCAAAAAGGGAGAGAACGATCCAACATGGGAAGCGAGATACACAGCAGATTCATACAATGACAGATGTCCTAAACAGCACTCTGGCCTCAGAATCAGCCCTTAAGGCATTTGGATGTGGCTAAAGAGCCCATGAGAGTATTTTAGGCATGGAAAGCCAAGACACTCTGGCAAAAAAAAAAAAAAAAAAAGACCTAAATGAAAGATCTCTGTGAGTGAGATCCCAGTGGAAAGAATGGGGCCATCAAAGAAGGAGGTACCTTTCTCTGAAGGGAGGAGAGAACTTCCACTTTGACTATGACCCTGTCGGAATAAGATTGAAGTCGGTGAACCCTAAAGGCTTTCCATAGCCTTGGCAACTCATGACTAGAGCCTAGGGAGATTGCTGACGCCATAAACAAGAGTGTCAAATTGTTAAATCAACATCAGGAGTCACTGTGTACTTGCGTCTCATGAGGGATCTGTCCTTAATGTGTTGTCCAATGTGAAGTAATGCTATAACTAGTACTGAAACAGTATTTTACACTTTGTGTTTCTGTGTGGGTGCAAACTGATGAAATCGTTACTTAGTATATACTGAATCGATCTTCTGTACATAAAGATAATTGAAAATGAAAAAAAAAAACTTGGTGTTAAATTGGAACTTGCATAGAAAATTAATCAATTTTTTAAAAAACATCATGTAAGATCTCTGTCCTTAATGTGCTGTACATTGTGATTTAATGCTATAACTAGTACTCCAACAGTATTTTTCACTTTGTGTTGCTATGTGGGGGCAAACGGTTGAAAACTTTACTTAATATGTACTAAACTGATCTTCTGTATATAAAGAGAATTGAAAGTGAATCTTGATGTGAATGGAAGGGGATAGGGAGCGGGAAAGGGGAGGGTTGCGGGTGGGAGGGAAGTTATGGGGGGGTGGAAGCCATTGTAATCCTAAGTTGTACTTTTGAAATTTATATTCGTTAAATAAAAGTTTAAAAAAATTCTATGTGCAAAGTGATCTTGAAAATTCTCTTCCAAAAATGTTTATATTTTTGTATTTCCAGTCTTTATAGTTTATTTTTTAATTCCTCATACCAAGATTTGGAAGTTTCCCTTCTGAAGCTGGTAACATGTGACTCATGCTTCCTGAGAAATATAATGACAAGTATCCACAAGTATCTGTTCTTCTGTTTGACAAGCACCCTCTCATTTCTATCAAGGAGAAGAAGGGTAAGGAAGAAATATAAGAGAATCATTTTTAGTATCCAAACCTACGAGTCTCCCATTTGAAATTTGAGTTTTACAAGGAAAAATGTGTTGTGCCTGATGGGTACAAACTAATTGCTTCTGATTTTTTTAAAACTGTGAATTGCTTTGAGTATATTTTAAGTTATTGCTTAAATGTTTAACAAATGAGTAAAATCATCAACAGTAATTAAATAGATAATTCTTTCAGATTTGATTAAAGTACTGTTGAATGCCATGAGATCTTTTCTTTCATATGAAGGCTATTAAAAATAATTATAAGAAGTTGGCCAAATAAAGATGTATCAGTAAAATATTGCTAAATTCAAGCAACTTATTTAGAAATATCAGTTAGAATACAGCCTTTTGTATTTTCAAAATGCAAATAAGTGAAACCAAGCATAAAACAAATACAAACAAAACAAAAAACAAGAAAAGGCCTCCACTAGACAATTCTGTTAAAGAAATGTAACATCCACAAGAAACTCATTTTTAATTGTGAACTGTCAAAGTATGATTCTTTTAATCGCAATATATTTTTAATTGTAAAATGCACAGAAAAATACCTACACAGAAAGAGGCATGATCATGAAGTTCTATCGATGTATTAGCCATGTAAACTCAAGGAACTTAAAGATAGATTAAACCAGGTTTTGAAGGAAAAATTGCCTTGAAGAAACCCTGCAAGATATAGGCAAAGACTTCTTAGAAAAGACCCCAGGCAGTCAAAAGTCAAAATAAACAATTGGGATTGCGTCAGATTGAAAAGTTTCTGTACTGCAAAACAGTCAGGAAAGTGAAGAGGCAACTGAGAGAATGGGGAAAAAATTTGCAAACTATGCAATAGATAAAGGATTAATAACCAGAATCTAAAAAGAGATCAAAAACTCCACAACAACAAAACATCCCACTTAAGAGACGGGCCAAGGACCTCAATAGACATTTTTCAAAAGAGGAAATCCAAACAGCCAACAGACACATGAAAAAATGTTCAGTATCACTAGCCATCAGGGAAATGCAAATCAAACCCACAATGAGGTTTCACCTCACCCCGGTTAGAATAGCTTACATGCAGAAATCAACAAACAACAGATGCTGGTGAGGATATAGGGGAAAAGGGACACTAATCCACTGTTGGTGGGAATGCAAACTGGTAAAGCCACTATGGAAGACAGTTTGGAGATTCCTCAGAAACCTGAATGTAGCCATACCACATGACCCAGCCATTCCACTCCTTGGATTTACCCAAGGGAAGTTAAATTGGCAAATAAAAGAGCTATCTGTACCTCAGTGTTTATTGCAGCTCAATCCATAATAGCTAAGACCAGGAATCAACCTAAATGCCCATCAAGAGAAGGTGGATAAAGAAATTATGGGATATGTACTCTATACAATACTACACAGCAGTTAAAAAAAAAAAAAGGAATCCAGTCATTTGCAACAAATGGAGAAATCTGGATCTTATCATGCTGAGTGAAATAAGCGAGTCCCAAAGGGACAAATATTGTATGTTCTCCCTGATCAGTGAGAACTAACCGAGCACCAAAAAGGAAACCTGTAGAAGTGAAATGGACACTATGAGAAACAATGATTTGATCAGCCCTTATGATAACTGTTGAGGAACAGCTGACTATTTTATTCTTTTAGTATTTTCTTTTCTACTTAATACCATTGGTTGAACACTTAAATTAACACATAATTATTCTTAGGTGTTTAAAGTTAACTGAAAATTGATCCCTGTTAAAAGTAAGAGTGGGAATAAGAAAGGGATGAGATGTGTAGTTCAGCACATGCTCACTAGAACTTAATCCCAAGAGCAGATTTAGAAAAATGCCATGGGACTCCAAATCCCATTAAATTGGCATGTACCAATGCCATCTTACTAAAGTGATCAGTTTAAGTTTGTAACTGATCATAAATATATGATTATGTGTCAAAGGGATAACATAAATAAGACCAGTGTCTGCTAACAATAATTGAGAGAATTAAAACAGAGAAAACGACCCAACATGGGAAGCAGGATACACAGCAGACTCATAGAATGCCCCAAACAGCACTCTGGCCTCAGAATCAGCCCTTAAGGCATTCTGATCTAGCTAAAAAGCCTATGAGAATTTCACAGGCATGAAAAGCCAAGACCTTGTGGCAAAAAATTACCTACATAAAAGATCTCTGAGATCCCAGTGGAAAGAATGGGCCATCAAAAAGGAGGTACCTTTTTCTGAAGGGAGGAGAGAACTTCCACTTTGACTATGGCCTTGTCTAAATAAGATCAGAGTTGGTGAACTCAAAAGGTTTCCATAGCCTTGGCAACTCATGACAAGAACCTCGGGTTACTGACTCCATAAATAAGAGTGTCAATTATTAAATCAACAACAGGAGTCACTGTGCACTTACTCCCCATGTAGGATCTCTGTCCTTAATGTGTTGCACTATGTGGATTAATGGTATAACTAGTACTCAAACAGTACTTTATACTTCGTGTTTCTGTGTGGGTGCAAACTGCTGAAATCTTTACTTAGTATATACTAAATTGATCTTCTGTATATAAAGATAATTGAAAGTGAATCTTGCTATGAATATAATCCAAAAGTTGTACTTTGGAAATTTATATTTATTAAATAAAAGTTTAAAAAAAGTCTGGAACTGTCACCCATTAGAAATATATAATTATCCCTTCTTCCACAAAAGCCTGCATGGGACTTCTGTGTATTAACAGAATGGTTTTTGCCAAAGATGTTAATGAATAAGCATTGCTCATGAAGACAAAATGAGAACTGTGACTTAAAACCAAAGAACATGAATTCTCATCAATTCAAAAAAATAATGCAATTTTCTCTCATGCTTCATGGATTTGATATAGACTTAAATGGAAATAGAATCAATTTTTTATTCCAAAGTAACTAAATTTAAATAAATATGTATAAGCTGAGCCTTTGGTGCAGTGGTTACAATGCTGCTTGGGTCACGAACATCCCATATTAGAATGCCTGAGTTCCAGCCCCACTGTGCTAACAATGTCAACTTCCTACTAATTTGCACCCTGGGAGGCAGCAGATGATGGCTATAGTACTTGAGTCCCTGACTCAAGTGCCTCACGTGGAAGTCCTGGATTGAGTTGTATGTTCCTGGCTTTGAACTGGCCCATCCCTAGCTGTTGTGGACATTTTGGGAGTGAACCAGAAAGATAAAAGATCCCTCTGCTCTACTTTTTTCTCCTCCCCTCTCTCCCTGCCTTTTTCAAATAAAATAAAAATAAAGAAGTTAGCTTTTTTTAAAAAAAAGCTATTAAAACTGCTATATTGGTCTATTATGTTATGTTATATGTGTATACATACTGTATGTCTACATGGGAAAATTTATTGAGTTTTATTTTTAATTGGCTTATAAAGATTGTCCATAAATTTAAACAGCGAAATTTATTGAAAGATATATTTGAATTCATGTGACCTGAATCTCTGTATCAGATGTTTTAATTTTGTTGGTGGAAAGAAACTAAAAACATTTTATGTTTGTGCTTAAATTTGCTGGTTAAACAAGCTATATCATGTTAGATATTTAAGAGATGTTTCCAAATATATGTATTAATATTTATGGAAGGCATTGGACCTTCTGGTAAATGTTTTCTTAAGTTGTTATCTAATGGTTGAAGCTGCTTTCTAAGTTTTCATGTGATATGCTATTGTCAGTAAGCGAGCTGGGACTTGCTCCCTTATTTCTCTATTCTAACCCCAACTTGTTCTCTCTTTCTCTATTCTCTTCGATGTATGAAACTATTTCTATTATGAAGGAATCTCCAAGATTCAAATTTTGATTTTAGATCTTATAAAAGTGATGGCTAACATTTTTCTGTATTTGCATAGCCAAAATAAGAGCTTAAATTATAATTTCTTAGCCATCAGCGAGGTAAACAGGAAAGACCTCCCTTTCAGAACAAAGGGAAAGGAAGTTTTAAAGTGAGAATATAGTTTCACTCATTGTCTACCTTAGAAAAACTACTATAGAACATGCCTGTGACTATAGGCTTCTAGCTTAGGCCACTGAAAATTAGAGATGGGACTTGAGCACCCCCTTGACTTGCACCCTCTGGTCTGCTTTAACAAAAACCAGGAGGAAAAGAAAGCTAGGCATCAGAAGCAATGGGTGGCAGGCCTATTAACGGCTGTTCTGTACAGTGATCTGCCCTCAAGGAGACCCAACAGGCCAGTCCACTGCAGTGGCTTTCAGTGTGGTAAGCCAGGGCTTCAGCAGAAGTCAGCATATGAAGAGCCCTGGCAGCTCTGCCAGCCAAGAGTTGGATCACTGGAAAAGGAACTGCCCTGGAGTTGAAGGACGCCCAGGTCAGAGCCACAGACCTCACTGGCTCTGAGCTGAAAAGCCCTTCACTCAGCCCAGCTTCCAAAGTGACCACTGCAGCTGAGGAAATGGCCAAGTAGGGTCAGCAACATTGCAGGCAGAACTGTAAATTTCCTGTTAGAGATGCCACCTGCTTTTACCTGGCCAGCTCTCCTCCCAGGCCAGCTAGGTAACAGAGGTCAACAGGGTGCCTTCCGCAAGGAGGTTCTTACCTCCCTTGGGATGTACCCTATAAAGAGATAAGTCTGAGCCTCGTAATTTACAAGGCTTTAAAGCCAACCAGATTATTATCAAGCCCCTTCTGTCAGGTTCTACTTGCCTATCAATCAGAAAACTAACTTGTAGCTTAGACAGCACCTTTCTTAGCTCCTCTAATAATGACTCTGTCCTGTATCTAGCCCACTGCAGCCTCATTCCTTTGTAATCATAACCTCTACCACCAATGGCTCTACTCCCAACTTGTGTGTCAAAATTTCTCTACAGACAAACCCCGCTACCTGCAAAAGTTAAGAGGCCTCTCTCCAGTCTTGGCTGGAATCAGCTTTAAGCCACATCCATCAAACTGTCCCCACAAGGGTCCAGAGGACCCCCCCCCCACTTATTCTCCTCTATAAAATCCTCTCATTACCTGGTTAATGCTGCTCTTAGGATCATTGCTTACTATTCTCACCCTGTCTTTTATACTACAGTGTCCAAGTGTTTACAGCAGGTGATAATGGAACCAAACCAAGGCCTTCAAGAACCCGGCGGTCAACCAAATGCTGCTACAGGGATATACTCGGCTCCCCACCCAGGAGACAGTGGCTTGAAACATCGCCCCATACCAGCAAAGAGAGAACCTCATCGCCCCATGTCAGCAGGCAGTAGCTCTAAAGACAGATCATCATCCCTCTACCCCTCCTGGACTTTTGGGACTAATATAATCCCATATAAATCCTGCTTTATAAAAAACAAAAGGGGGGAATGTTAGGAAACTGGTGCAGTTTTAGCCAGGTGGCCGCATGGCCCAGCTACCTGAGCCAGGCTCCACCCCCAGCCTAATGGGACTCGCTGCTGCTCCTGCTTCCCTGCCCGCCCCCGGGGAAAGTCTTAAAAGTTCCTGTTCCTGAACACGTGCTCTCTTGGCTCCTCTCTGCTCTCTTCTCTCTTGGCTCTTGGCCCTTCTCTCCTGCGCTCTCTTCTCTTTCTCTCTCTCTCTCTCATACTTTCTCTTTTTCCCTTCGCCGCCCCTTCACTCCGGTCTGTAGGGTGTTCCCCAATAAACCCTTTCCCTTAAAAAAAATAAATAAAAATAAATAAAAATAAATTTATAAAGTTTTTAAAGTATGAAGGATACTTGAAATAATTCATTGGAAAATAGAATTAAAAGAGTTTATGAAAAAACTTTTAATGCCATGTTTATTTTTTCATTATAAGCATTTTTCATGAAGACCCTTTTGTAGATTTCAAAAATTTTTGTACCATAATAACCTTTTAATTAGATTTTCCATAAACTTTTTGAGGAATCTATATGTATATGTACATTTTAGACTTTATATTATAAATATGCAAAATATAAATATGTAAATAGAAGAAATGCATGTTATATATATATAACTACAATGTATATGTTTTAAACATATATACAAAACTATAATTAATTTCTGATAACCTCACATGCACTCACATGCGTGTACATGTACACGCACACACACACAAACATACAACACAGAAGCATGCTGTCCCCATTCCTACAACACTAACAGTTATGGCTGCAAAATAGTGTTTCTAGGGCCAGTGCTGTTGCATAGTGGGTAAAGCCACTGCCCCCAGTTCCTGCCCCCTCTCATGGTCATCCAGTCCTGCTGGGGTGACAACTGAGTCCTGCACCAATTAACCCATCTGTATGGGAGTGGCATATGGGTACATCCCATATGGGTACTAGTTCAAGTCCCAGCTGCTCCACTTCTGATCCAGCTCTCTGCTATGGCCTAAAAAAGCAGTGGAAGATGGCCCAGGTCTTTAAGCCCCTGCACCTGCATTGGAGACTTGGAAGAAGCTCCAGGCTCCTGGCTTCAAATCAGCACAGCTCTGGCTGTTGCAGCCATTTGGGGATGGATGACCTCTCTCTTGCTCTCTCCTCCCCCTACCTCTCGCTTTCTGCCTCTATAACTCCGCCTTTCAAATAAATCAATAAATCCTTTTTAAAAATAGAGTTGTCATCTTGCTACTGAAGCATATGATTTTCATTCAGTCATGAAATTTGTTTTTATTTGTGCATGTACCTGCTTCTATTCCATATTATATTATTCATTTTGATTCTTTTTCTAGAATTCAATTATGTTGTTCTGAAGATTTTCAGCTCTTGAACAAAACAGCAAATAATGAGTAAAACACCTTTTCTTTTGCTGGAAGACAAAAAGGGGCACATATGATGCTGACATGACATTTGGCTACACAGGTGGTTTTCTCCATTCAATATTGTACTATGAGTTGAATGTGCTTTGTCTCCTTAAGCAACTCATATTGATTCTACATGAAAAGATATTGAGGATTGATGGGACCTTTTAGAGACCTGGACCTGAAGATCCTGCCCTCACAAAGGGACCAAAGCCACTCCCATACAGATGGGTTAATTGGTGCAGGACTCAGTTGTCACCCCAGCAGGACTGGTTGACCATGAGAGGGGGCTTTTATAAAGTAAGGCCGAGCTTTGTGTTTTCTCTCTTTTGCATGCATCCGAGATGGCTATCCTGCTTTCTGGCACGAGGTCCTAGTTCGATGTCGGTTGCATGCTCCTTGACTTTCTAACCTCCTAAACCATGAACTTTCCTTATAGTTGCACAGTCCCAGATATTCCGTTGTAACAAAAGAAAACAGACTAGGAAATATTGGGATCTTTCATTTGCAAATCTGCCCGAAAATAGGAAGAAATTTTTCTCCTTTCCAATGTCAGATGTTTCATGCTTACCATGACAGCTTCATATATATTCTTTCCAAGACCCTCAGACTCAACGCTTAATGGTTTCAGATCATATAAAACACACAGCCCTCATACACTTTTTTTAAAAAAAAGATTAATTTTATTTATTTAAAAGAGAGTTACATAGAGAAGTAGATACTGAGAGATAGGTCTTCCATCCGTTAGTTCACTCCCCAGATGGCCACAACAGTCGGAGATGAGCCGATCTGAAAAAAGGAGCCAGGAGCTTCTTCCAGGTCTCCCACGCAGGTGCAGGCATCCAAGATCTTGGACCATTCTCCACTGCATTCCCAAACCATTGCAGAGAGCTGGATTGGAAGAGGAACAGCCAGGACTAGAACTGGTGCCCATATGGGATGCCGGCGCTTCAAGCCAGGGCCTTAACCTGCTGTGCCACAGCGCCAGCCCCATACAAACACTTTAGATATGCCTCCTTCAACAGAAATACAAATGTAGCACTTACAACTTGTATAGGTGAATGTAGTAATTCGTCTACTAAATGTGGAAAAGGTGTTGTTGGAAATAGGCAAAGTTTTAAAATCTATTTTCTTTGTAGGCTGTACGTAACCTGGAACTGTATTAGAGAAGATGACAATTAGCCTATTCAAGAATTGGTCTTCAGAAATATACAGGCATACAGAGGCAAAGAGATCAAAACCTTTGTGTTGGGACTGATGCTGTGGGGTAGCTGGTAAAGCTGCTGCCTGAGGTGCCGGTATCCCATATGGGTGCAGGTTCAAGTCCTGACTGCTCTACTTCTGGTCCAGCTCTCTGCTAATGTGCCGGGGAAAACAGCAGAAGATGGCTCAAGTCTTTGGGTCCCTCACCCATGTGGGAGACCTCGAAAAAGCTCCTGGCTTCTGAGTTCAGACCAACCCAGCTCCAGCCATTGCAGCCATTTTGGGAGTGAACCAGCAGATGGACGATCTCTCTCTCTCCCTCTCTAACTGTGCCTTTCAAATAAATAAATTTAAAAAAATAAAACCTTATGTTTTGCTATGGGAAAAAATAAATTGGAATCCCACAAAGCTTTTGGCAGATGTATTTGGCAAAGAAACAACATTTGCACTACAAATTTGCTGTATACTGAAGTGGCCTGCAAAGCTCCGAGTCACTCAATAAAGGCAAATTACACAATGTCTACTGAAGATGTAGCTATGGAAGCAAAAATCAAATTTCTTGCAGAGATGATGATCATAATCTAATCAAAGACTGCCCTGTGGTAGAGATTCTTCAACTCCCCATCTTACTTGTCATCATCATCTTGCTATGTACTTGTGACATTGTATGTTTCCATTCTTCCATTTTCCAGAAGTTGATTTTTTGTGCTTTTCCTCTCACTACTTGCCATACACATTGGTTGGTGGATGGTGAAACACGTTTTGTCATTTTGTTTCCAATGTTTCTAGGCCATGAGAATCACATCCACATCTGAAAGAGGAGATGATTCATCTCCCATAATTGGACTTTGATATAAATGCTATTTCATGGTTGGATTTTTGATATCTGGGGTGTGGCTAAATTTGTTACTACTTGTTGTACTTGTGACTACTTGTTACTGAGGGTTTTTTAATTAATAAATTTGCATAATTTTGTTGCATGTACTTAACGTTTATATAATATTCAAGGTAAATACATTTAAAAAATAAGATCATGTTGTTGTTCTTGGAACTCTCCAGTGGCTTCTCACATCACTTCTATTCAAATCCCAAATCCTTAACATGTCTACAACCTCTTATCGTTTCCTTCCTTTAAGCTATAGCAAACAGAGTTCTTTTCTTTTCCCTGAACAGCAACAACAATAAATAAAATTAAGTAAGTTTTTTCTAATACATATTTTACTCAGTATTTTCTGCCCTGAACATTATCTCCCAAACTCCTTAGCCTGTTTTATTGGCATCCGTATCTATATTTTTAGTGAAATTCAAAAGCAGTTTTCTCTGTCACTTTCACTAGAGACTAAAATATGTTTACTTAAGTATAATTCTAATATCTACAATTACCTTATCTATTTCATGACTTGATTTCTGATTCTCCTGTTTAGAATATAACATTTGTGATTGGAATATCTTTGAATACCTTGCTGTCTGCTGTATCCTCATTGACTAGAATCCTACTAGACAGGAAGACAGATGTTCAGTAAGTAACTGGAACATGAATAAATTTATAGATGAATGAGTATATTAATGGATAAGTTAGAAAATATATTGCATTGAAATTAATTATGATTGATTAAAAATGAAATGTTTTTATGGGACTACATTAGGCAGGGCAAAATGTTATTGAATGATGTTTTTCTTCTGTCCCTTAAATGATATCGAGATACATCCCAGGGAAAGGCCTTTGAGAATGATAATTTCAGCAGCTTCCATCAATTTTTTTCCATTCCAAATAATACATTAAATTATTATTTCTGTATTGATGTTCAAGCTTCTATTATCCTATAGCATTACTGCTGAGGCTTCAAAGGTAAATACTTTTGCATATGATTATATACTATATCAAAAACCTGAATAGATGAGCATGTATTTTCTCCAACATACTATAGATTCTAAACAAATTACTCATAAACCATAGAAATATATACTTCTCTACTAAATGTAGCCTATCAGCTAATTTGCATTGTTCGCTTTCTAAAAGTTCCAGGTACAAATGGGCACTGAAGTCCTTTTGGGTGATGGTGAGGACGATGATGATGATGATTCACTGAAATTTCTTTTAATATTTTCCTTATAAAGTTTTAGCCTATGTATTTTCTTTTATTCTTGATAAATTATGTCTCTTACAGTATATCATTTGTCCAGTTCCAATGATTTTATAGTTTACAATTCAGAAGAATTTTTAAGATTTTTGCCTCTCAATGATGTGGTCTAACACTTATATTCTCTCAGCATCTAGTACTATAGTCAATAAGTGGTAGATGGGGCAGGCATTTGGTACAGTGGTTAAGCGACTGCTTGGGACACTTGCATCCTGTATCAGAGTGCCTGGGTTAGACTCCTGCCTCCGCTCCCCATTCCAGGTTCTTGCTAATGCACACCTTGGTAGACAGCAGGTGATCAAATAAAGTATTTGGGTCCCTGCCACACCTAGATTGATTACCTGGCTCCTGGCTTTGGACTAGCCCAGCTCTGGCTGTTATGGGCATTTAGGGAATGAACCAGTGATTCTTTTTTTTTTTTTTTTGACAGGCAGAGTGAACAGTGAGAGAGAGAGACAGAGAGAAAGGTCTTCCGTTGCCGTTGGCTCACCCTCTAAAGGATGCCATGGTTGGCGCGCTGCAGCCGGCGCACCGCGCTCATCCGATGGCAGGAGCCAGGTGCTTTTTCCTGGTCTCCCATGGGGTGCAGGGCCCAAGCACTTGGGCCATCCTCCACTGCACTCCCGGGCCACAGCAGAGGGCTGGCCTGGAAGAGGGGCAACCGGGACAGAATCCAGCGCCCCAACCGGGACTAGAACCCGGTGTGCTGGCGCCGCAAGGTGGAGGATTAGCCTGTTGAGCCACGGCGCCGGCCCGAACCAGTGATTCTAAGATTAATCGATCAATTGATTAATCTCTCTCCCTAAGAAAGAAAAGAACAAAATGAGGATAGGAGGCAAGGAGGAAGGAAGGAATAAATTAAAAATTAAATAAGGAGTGCTATCATATGCCCCCAAAAATGGTAGATAATACCAACTATATGCAATGAACAAATATTCATGAAAGTCACTCTGCAGGCTAAATGAATAAAAGTAACCTATTATGATTAAAATTAGGCTTATTTGTCAGAAGATACTCTAAATAGCTTAATATACTGCTAATACACACAGAAATCTAATCACAGCAGTGAAGGTATATTTTAGGAAAACATAATTGGAGTAGAATTCACATGAAATAAAACTGTAATTGTCTTAGTTTCATTCTCATGTATGAGTTTGAAAAAGTTATTTTGAAGCTGAGGTGTACATAACTCCAAGAAATCAGTAGTTACTGACTAACAATAAAGTTTTTTTCTAGCAGTGTTTAAGTAGAAAGAGAACATTTAGGTATTACACATTTTAAAATTTTATTTATTTATTTGAAAGAGAGTTACAGAGAGTGATGGAGAAGCAGAAAGAAAGAAAGATTTTCCATACATTGATTCACCCCCTAAATGGCCATAATGGCCAGAGCTGGGCTGGGCCAGGCCAAAGCCAGGAGCGAGGAGCTTCTTTCATGTCTCCCACTTGGGTACCAAAGGCTCAAATGCTTGGGCCATCTTCCACTGCTTTTCCAGGTGCATTACCAGGGAGCTGGATAAGAAGTGGAGCATCTGGAACTCCAACTGGTGCCCAGAAGGGAAGCTGGCACCCCAGACACTGGCTTATCCCCCTTGCCACGGCTCTAGCCCCTGTATTAAACACTTGTGCACGTACAATTGTACTTGGTCCATACCACAACCCTAGATGATAAATACTTAGTATATTAAATGTAGCTATTTTGAAGTCTGTCAGATGCGTCTCTGAAATTGATTCTTTTAGTACTTTTTAAGATACCCTCTCCTGCTTCTCTGCATTTCTAAATATTTTTTAAAAATAGACTGGTAGGTGCTATAGAGGATTTCAGAGGCTTTTACTTATATTATCTTCTTTCTAAGGAGGTTATGTCTTTTTAAGAAAGCTTTTTATTTATTTTTTATTTGGGAGGTAAAGTTACAGAGAGAGAGAGAATGAATGAATGAATGAATGAAATCTTTTATCCACTAGTTCACTCCACTCCCCAAATAGCCATAACAGCCAGGGCCTGGCCAGGCTGAAGCCAAGAACTTCTTCCAGGTCCCCCACGTGGGTGCAGAGGCCCAAGACGTTGGACCATTTTCCACTGCTTTCCCAGGCAATTATCAGGGAGCTGGATCTGACGTGGAGCAGCCAGGTCTCAAAACAGCTCCCATATGGGATGCTGGCACTTCAAGCCAGAGCTTTAACCCACTGTGCTACAGTGCCAGCCCCAGGTTACATCATACAGAAAGAGAAAAACCACACATTCTCCCTTATATGTGGGAATTAAACAACAGCAAAAAACAAATGCCTGTGTATCAGTTTTGCTGCAAATTTAGTGATTTGTCAAACGTTGTATTAAATCTTTCTCAGACAAATTGATGGGAATGATTTTGTGACTATTTTAAAAGTTATTTTATATGAGTGAAGTTTGGCATCTTTTCATTTGATTATTGTTTATAGCCCTTGTCTCGGCGTTGTGGTGCAGCAGGTTAAACTACCATTTGAGATGCCAGTATCCCACATTAGAGCCCAGATTCAAGTCCCAGCTGCTTTGCATTTGATTGATCTCCTTACTAGTGTCCCTGAGAAACCAGAAGATGGCCCCCACCACCCACATGAGAGGCAAACTGAGCTCCTGGCTCCTGGCTTTAGCCAGGACTAGCCACATCTGTTATGGCCATTTCGGGGGAGTAAATCAGCAAATGCAAGATTGATCTCTGTTTTCCCACCTCTTCTCTTTTTCTTGCCCGTCACTGTTGCAAATAATTTTTTTTCAAAAATGAATGTTATGCCTTATTGGGTGATTGCCATAGCCCTATAAAGACTTAGCTTTGGAGCCAGTTTTGTGGCATATCAAATAAAGCTACCACATGCAACACCAGCATCCCATATGGGTGCCAGTTCGAGTCCCACCCGCTCCACTTCTGATCCAGCTCCCTGCTAATGCACCTGGAAAAGCAGACGATGGCTCAAGTGCTTGGGACCCTGTACCCACAAGGGAGACCCAGAACAAGCTTCTAGCTCCTGGCTTCAATCTGGCCAAGCCCTGGCTGTTGCAGCCATTTGGGGAGTGAACCAGTGGATGGAAGATCTTGATCTTGATCGCTCTCTCCCCCCCCCCTCTGTGTGTGTCTGTCTCTCCCTCCCTCCAACTCTTTTTTTTTTATAAGATTTATTTATTTTTATTTGAAAGACATAGTCACACAGAGAGAGGAAAGGCAGAGAGAAAGGTCTTCCTTCTGCTGGTTCACTCCTCAGATGGCCGCAATGGCCAGAGCTGCGCTGATCCAAAGCCAGGAGCCAGGAGCTTCTTCCAGGTCTCCCATGCGGGTGCAGGAGCCCAAGACGTTGGGCCATTTTCCACTGCTTTCCCAGGCCACAGCAGAGAGCTGGATCGGAAGTGAAACAGTCAGGTCTCAAACCAGCGCCCATATGGGATGCTGGTGCTTCAGGCCAGGGCATTAACCCACTGCGCCACAGTGCCGGCCCTCTGACATTAGAATAAAATAAACCTTTAGTTTTGAACTTTGTTTCAGTGAGTCTCTTTTTGTTTAGCCTTTATTCTTAAGGCATTATTTGTAGTTTTAGGGCATGGCATTTCTAGTATGTCAACTGAAAATAATACTGCGTGTTTAAGAAGGTCTTTCTCCTTTGGTTGAGCCCAGACTTCAAAGTCTTTCCCACAATATGTGACACCTAAAGTCTCTTCCCACATCTCCAGTCTCTTGATGCTATTCTGTGCCTGGCCTCCCAGACTCTCACATTGCATGTGCTCAGCTGAGGAGCTGAGTAACGACCCAAGGTGGATTTATACATACAACTTTAGCCCATTTTCCTTACAGTTCTTTTCTGGTTCTCTATCCAGTAATTCCCAGCTGCTTTTAGAGCCTTGAACATTTTTTCTTTGTATCCTCCACCTATTGAGTCCATGGCTCTACTTGGGCTCAATGAATTCATATTAATGATTTGGAAAATAGCTTTAGATGCATGACTAACCAACCAGTTCATCTTCCAATTTATTTATGGTCTCATCTACTGTTTTTCTATCCGAATTTCTCATTATATTTTCCATCACCTAAAAAGTGAGCTTTGACTAATAGCATCTTTAGTTCTAGACTCATTTGCTTTCAATTTTCCTATTAATGAGCCCAGCTCGACACCCCAGGACTATTCAACTATTCAAAGTCTGCCTTATCTATCTTAAGGCCTTAAAACTTTCTTAGCCTAAGGTCTCAGTGTTTCCACACATCAACACCTTATTCCTAAATCATTTTTCAGCATTAATACCCTTGCCAGAGTAGTAGTATGCATTCATCCAGACTCCTTTATTTAATGTGGACCTGTGTTGCATATGGTGCCGGCTTCTGAAATATGAGCATTACTTATTTTGACTAAAGCTAGTAGGGCTAAGACAAAAATCAAACTTTTTCCTGTTTGAACTGCATCAAGATGTTTTCAAACTCAGTTCTTCCCAGCAGACAAATATTTTTTTTTTTGCTGAGCATCAATTAACTTAGATATTACCTCTGAATCTAAGAAAAAAGAATCTAAGGGATTTCAGAACTCTTCACTGAACACAGGTGAGCAATCTAAGCTTTTCCATCTCCATTTATCCCATTTCTAAAATGGTCAGTTTTGTAAATGGTTGTATTCAATCCGAAATTTGTTCAATATATTGTGCAAAATGGAATGAAAAGAGAGAAGGATTGGTACACAATAAAATGTGAAAACTCTCAGTAACAGTCCTCTAAAATAAGTGAAAAATTGTGTTTTTCTTTTCTCCGTGTCTGAAAGATTTCCCTTTATACATTGGCTGAGTTGTATTTTGTCAGCTCCTATTAAACTGTGTTGTCATAGATACCCATGAATCTTATATAGTACAGAAAGACTTTATTTCAGCTTTTATAAGCTCTCCCATTGGGGGAGAGGAAGATTTAAAATATCTGTTTTTAGTAATACTATTCAACTTCTTGTTTGGTCCTTTTCTTAAGTTCTTTGTACTAAAAAGTTACACTCTTTGTTGTCTGGCATACAAAACAATCTCAAGGGATTTGGAGTATATGAAAACAATCTTTTTTTCTTACATGCATAAAAGTAATTATTTTGTGGATATCTGATATAGTTTCAATGGCTACATGATGCACAACTTTCCAGTCAAAATATGCATCTAATATTTGTGCTTATGTGCATGGGTATGTGTTTAAGTGTGTTGATTTTCCCTGTAACTTATCCTACATGGTCCTAGTTGAAATGCATGATGAGACTTCATTGTTAGATTCCCAATAAACAGAAAGTTAGTATGGAGCTAGGAAATCTGGGTGCCCCTCATTAGAGTATGATAGCAACACAAGTAGCTCATGTCACAATGCTCAAGCGTTGCTAGTAGAAATGTCTTTTTTTTTTTTTTTTTGACAGGCAGAGTGGACAGTGAGAGAGAGAGACAGAGAGAAAGGTCTTCCTTTTGCCGTTGGTTCACCCTCCAATGGCCGCCGCGGACGGCGCGCTGCGGCCGGCGCACCGCGCTCCTCCGATGGCAGGAGCCAGGAGCCAGGTGCTTTTCCTGGTCTCCCCATGGGGTGCAGGGCCCAAGCACCTGGGCCATCCTCCACTGCACTCCCGGGCCACAGCAGAGGGCTGGCCTGGAAGAGGGGCAACCGGGACAGAATCCGGCGCCCCGACCGGGACTAGAACCCGGTGTGCCGGCGCCGCAAGGCGGAGGATTAGCCTGTTGAGCCACGGCGCCGGCCAGAAATGTCTTATAAACAAGATCAGTGTTGGGAAGTTCCTGGTTTCAAAAGTACATAAATAAAATTGATTACTTGGACCATTGAGATGGCATTGGTACATGCCACCTTGATGGGGTTGTATTGGGATCCCCTGGCATGTTTCCAACTCCATCATTTGGTGCAAGTCCATTTGAGCTTGTCTCGAATTGTACATATCTTCCCTTTCTTTTTCCCTCTCTCATAGTTAACTGGGAACACTTTTCAGTTAAAATTTAAACACCTAAGCCTAATTGTGTGTTAGTTGCAGAGTTCAACCACTAGTACTAGAACAAAAACAAACAACAAAGAGAGATATTAAGATGGGTAAATATTTACATTGTACATCAACAGTCCAGACGAGAGCTGATCAAGTCTTATTTTCTCATAGTGTTCATTTCACTTCAACAGGTTTCCCCTTTGGTGTTCAGTTAGTCGTCGCCAATCAGGGAAAACAAATGATATTTGTCTCCTTGGCACTGGCTTAATTCACTCAGCATGATGTTTTCCAGATTCCTCCATCTTGTTACAAATGACTGGGTTTCATTGTTTTTGCCTGCTGTATAGTATTCTGTAGAGTACATGTCCCATAATTTCCTAATCCAGTCTATTGTTGATGGGCATTTGGGTTGGTTCCAGGTCTTATAGGTCTAAGAGTCAAAGGGAACACACAAACAAGACTAGTGTCTGCCAATACAAACAGATAGAACCAGAAAGGGAGAGAATGATCCAACATGGGAAGTGGAGTCACAGCAGACTCATAGAATGACAGATGTCCTGAATAGCACTCTGGCCTCAGAATCAGCCCTTAAGGCATTTGGATCTGGCTCAAGAGCCCATGAGAGTATTTTAGGCATGGAAAGCCAAGACACTCTGGAAAAGGAAAAAAAGAAGACCTAAATGAAAGATCTCTGCGAGTGAGATCCCAGTGGAAGGAATGGGGCCACCAAAGAAGGAGGTGCCTTTCTCCGAAGGGAGGAGAGGACCTCCACTTTGACTGTGACCCTGTCGGAATAGGATCGAAGTCGGTGAACCCTAAAGGCTTCCATAGCCTCAGCAACTCATCACTAGAGCCTAGGGAGATTCCTGAAGCCATAAACAAGAGTATCAAATTGTTAAATCAACACCAGGAGTCACTGTGTACTTATGTCCCATGTGGGATCTATCCTTAATGTGTTGTCCAATGTGAAGTAATGCTATAACTAGTACTGAAACAGTATTTTTACACTTTGTGTTTCTGTGTGGATGCAAACTGATGAAATCTTTACTTAATACATACTGAATCGATCTTCTCTATATAAAGATAATCGAAAATGAAAAAAAAAAGACTCACTGTTACATTGGAAATTGCATAAAAATTAATCAGATTAAATATATATATATATCATATAGGATCTCAGTTCTTAATGTGCTGTACAATGTGATTCAATGCTATAACGAGTACTCAAATAGTATATTCCACTTTGTGTTGCTATATCAGGGCAAATGGACGAAATCTTTACTTAACACATGCTAAACTGATCTCCCGTATACAAAGAGAATTGAAAATGAATCTGGATGTGAATGAAAGGGTAGAGGGAGTAGGTAAGGGGGGAGGGTAAGGGGGGAGAGGGAAAGTATGGGGAGAAAGCCATTGTAATCTATAAGTTGTACCTTGGAAATTTATATTGTAAATAAAAGTTAAAAAAAACAAAAGTGCATAAATAGTGACAGTGTTCATAATCAACTGAATAACATTACTTGAATATGTTCCATTCATTTTGAGACTAAATATAAATAAATTATTGGAATGCATGAAGAGAAGGTTAGAAAAACTAGGCGTATTATGAAGGTTCAATTTAAGCCGGTCTGTGTTTCGTGCATGTTTCTAGGGCTATTGGGAAAACAGAATGTCATTAAGGAAATAGAAGTCCAGATCTACTGAAGAGCCAATTGACACAGCTCAGCAAGAAAGGAGAAAATTTGATAAGACGTGAATACCTAGAGCTAGTGCATCAGGTCAGCCTTATGAAAGGAAGGCTGATTTTAGTAACTATTCAATTATCAACTTGTTTTGATGATACACTGTCAACTTTGGTCTGGATTTCCAGATTTGTGCATGAATAATCCTTCTGGTATATCTAGGAATAGAAGAGTGTGGCAGAATAAACGGTACTTAAAATTTGTTGGAGTTATGATGGACACAATAAAAGTGTTTTTAAATGATCAGAAAGAGCTTTTGTGTTCCACAGGAGTGACTGAGGGAAGCAGTGCCCAAACTTCTTGGCAACTCTGTGCCATGTGCATACTCCCTACATGTCGAAGGCTTGGGAATTGCCACTCTCATCTGTACGAGGAGAAAAAGCTCAACAAACTTGAAAATCAGTGTTCTTGGACACATTAGACAACTCAAGTCACAGGGCAAACTACTTTCCTTAAGTCTGGAGAGAGAGGCAGATTACAGTAACATTTAAAATGTACTTCTCTAGAAACACAAACTGGTAAGAACACACAAAAGTTACTTTGGTAAGATTGAATGTGTAACTAGCGTGCAAGTTCTGAAAAACCTCTGGGACACAGTCTTGGGAGGCTCCCACTCCTTAGTGAGTTTTACCTCTAGGAATCCCAACATGGTGAAGTCAAGTAAGAGTATTGTGCCTCTGGCAGGAGGAAGGAAAGAATAATTGTTGTGAAATATACTGAGCTTTCTCCATTAAAAAAAAACAAGTCCCACCCACCTGGGGAAAATACTATGTTACAACCTTATCTCAGCCGGGAGAGAGAAACATTTTCCACACTTCATCCCGGTCTAACAGTCCTGTTGCATGGAAACAGAGGTTAATCGAGAAACAATTCTGAAGGTAACAGCTCAGGAACATGGACCTACTAAAAGACCGAGTTAATCATACCACCTACAAATCCATCGTCAAGATAGTAACTGTGGAAACTCAAAGAGCTTCAACACAGGGACTTTCTCTGAGTAGGGCTTATAGAAGTGAAGAGACACAAAATGAAGGGCATTGGAGGAATTTGAAGTCTCTGACACTTGCAACTACAACAAACAGCACCCATTGTCCCACAGATGGGAAGTTGCTCTGTGATAATTAAAAGATGCAATATTAAATGTCCATTTTTCCTACCTTCATTCAACAAATTTCAATCCCAATCTTAGTAAGCTATTTTGTGGAATTGGTAAATGTATTCTAAGATTTATATGAAGAGGTAGACATCTAACCTAGAATAGTACTGAAGAATAAAATTGGAGAACTGAGGCCACTTGATACTAGGACTTTTCATTAAGCTATAGTAAGCAGCACGATATGTTAATGACATAATAATAGATAACCTGATCAGTAAAACAAAATAGAGTCCATAATTGCAATAATTGAATATCTGTATACCTTTCACAAAATATATAGCAAAAGTAATCTTGTAAAAGACAAAACTATGAAACTTCCAGGAGACAAACAGTGGAAAATTTAGCTGAATTTGGGTTTGGGATGAATTTAGACAGAAAATCAAAGGTGTAATACATGAAAATATTTTTTAAAAGTTGGACTTTATCAAATTTAAACATGTTATTCAAAATTAAAAATGTTATTCCAAGAAAGATAGTCTTAAGATAATAAAAAGAAAATGCATAAACTGAGAGAAAATATCAAAACAATATCAGGTAAAAGAGTCTTGTCCAAAATAGAGTTCTTAAAACTCAATAAAAAAAAAAACCTAATTTAAAAATGGATTAAAACTATTAAGAGACCTGGGTCAGCACGTTGACGCAGTGAGTTAAAGCCCTGGCCTGAAGTGCTGGCATCCCACATGGGCGCCAGTTCGAGTCCTGGCTACTCCACTTCTGATCCAGCTCTCTGCTATGGCCTGGGAGGGGAGTGGAGGATAGCCCAACTCCTTGGGCCCCTGCACCTATGTGGGAGACCCAGCAAAAGCTCCTGGCTCCTGGCTTCAGATTGGCACAGTTCTGTCCACTGCGGCCATCTGGGGAGTGAACCAGCGGATGGAAGACCTCTCTGTCTCTACCTCTCTCTGTGTAACTCTTTCAAATAAATAAAAAATAAATATTTTAAAAAAATATTGAGACCTGACCAAAGAAGATAGAGATGTAATGAATAAGCCATATTTGTAGGAGAGATCCTTAACAACATTGGACATTAAATATTGCAAATTGAAATACTGAAATACAGTAAAACACATACCAGTGTGATTATTTAAAAAAAATTACAAAATGAGTTGCTGGCAAGAATGTAAATAGGAACTTTCATTTACTGCTAGCAGGAATGCAAATAATCTGACAGTTTGGAAGTTTCTAGCTAAGTTAAATATTACCATACAATCCAGTGATAACACTCCTAGATACCTGATCTGAAAACCCTGCATGAGCATGTTTATAGCAGTTTTATTCATAATTGTCCCAAGCTGGAAGCAATCCAATTGCATTTCAGTATGTAAATATATTAATTTGGGTGCATCCATGAGGCAAAACATAATTAAGCAATAAAAATAAATGAAATATTTAATCATGAAAGGATATAAATGTATTTGAAATTCATATTGATAATTGAAACAAGCCAGTCTGAAAAAAACTACACACTGTGTGATTCTGAAATATAATACATTCTGGAAAAGACCAAACCTATCAAGATATTAAAATCATTGTTTGCCAGGACTTGGGAGCAGGGAAGGATTGAATAGACAAATGAGAGAGGATTTTTTTTAAGATTGAGAATATATTCTATATGATACTATAATTATACATACATAGCACTGTGCATTTATAAGAATCTATAGAACTTTGTAACTCAAAGATTGAACCTTAATGTATATTATGAGACAATAGTAATTACAAAAATTATTTAGAGATCAAAATTTCCCAAGATAGATTGCAGAATGTGACAAAATAGTGTAATTCTTTATAGACAAATGAAACATTCTCATTGACAGCGGTTATGGGAGGTAGGAGTTGTCAACCTAATAACTTTGGAAATGAATATGGCCTCTAAGAGTAAAGGCAAAATAAACTGCACATAAGCATGGAACTCTACCTAACATATGGAGTTATGAGTTACCAATGACAATATTGCTGTACATGGATACACAAATTGAACGATTACATAAATGGATGGTGGATGGTGGGAGTTGGATTTTTCGCTATTGGAGAGCAAAATACAGACAGACAACAAGGGCAGAAAAAAGTAGTATGTTAGAATGTGGCAATGGAATAGAATTGGAGTCATCATTACAAATTCATGTTTAGCTTAGAAATATTTGTAGATAAGTTTTTATCTAGGAATTAGTATCCACACTTAAATTTTCTTGCTCTGTCAAATGAGAGGGTCCAAAACAAGGACACTTAGTAGCAATTTGCACACCTAATGCCCACATTTTAGTTTCTAATGTCATTATCCTACAAAAGGCACCAAAACGCCTTGTAGAAGTGACAGATTCTAGGAATAAGCAGGAAAAATACAAGATGATCATAGAGCATGGAAGGAACTGCGTGAAGAATTGATGCAGCTATTTCAAAGGAACACTACCCGACAAAAAGGGCTCCCAACTGCCTTTTTTTTTTTTACAATCTCAGGAACATAATAAATAAGCAGTATTGCATTATATATAACCCAAAAGGTAAAATAAATATATAGCCAGTAGTTCTATTAATATGAATAAATGGTTTAAAACAAATGAGATGTTCAAAAGAATTCCAAATGATTGATATGAATATTCTTAAGGAAAGCTATTATTAGTGACATCTTTTCAAAGAGCACAATATGAAATAAGGACAAAAAGCCTAAATTGGAAAAATCTGATATACACTACCTCAACCAGGTGATCAAGGTCAGCATCAATTGTGAAAAGTCATTTCATTGATAGGATGTGATTAAAATAGTATTTTATCTTTGTGGTATTTCCCCTAAAATGTGTAACTGCAATTTAATCAAGAGAAAGATATCAGACAAATCCCAGTTGAGAAATATTCTAAAAAACAGCTTAGCAGGACTCCTGCAAACTGTTAAGGTCATCAAACACATGACAAGTCAGAGAAAGTATCAGACCGGAGGAGCCTAAGGAGAATGACTAAAGGTAATGGCAGTCTCCTTGGTGGGATCTTGGGACACAAAAAGGACATGAGGTAAAAACAAAGAAATTCCAATCAAATTATGAACTTCAATTAATAATGATGTACCAATATTAGTTTACTAATTGTTACAAAAACACCATGTTAAATGTAAGATCTTAATAATAGAGGAAAGTGAATGTGGGATCTATGAGACCTCTGCACAGGCATTGTGGCACCGAGGTTTAAAGCCACAGCCCGCAACACCAGCATCCCACATCAGAGCTCTGTTTCCAACCTTTGCTGCTCCATTTCTGATCCAGCTCCCTGCAAATGTGCCTTGGAAAACAGTGGATGGCGGCTCAAGTACTTGGACCACTGCCACCCAAGTGTGAAACCAGGTTGGAGTTCCTGGCTCCTGGCTTCAGCCTGGCCCAGTCCTGACCATCATGGCCATTTTGGGAATATACTAGCAGATGCAAGATGTCTTTGTTCCCCTTTCTCTAACTCTGCCTTTCAAATAAATTTTTAAAATATCAAAAACCATTTTTTATCTTTAAGAATTCTAATTTTGCTGATGAATTTATATTTGTGAATGATATAGAGTAATTTTACAAATGATGAAAATTTACTGTGTCATTCATTAAGAATATAAAATCTCTAAGGCGGTTATTGCCATAGCTACAAAATCATTTTGTGAAACTATGCTCAATGACTAATATTTCTTATGTCATTTCCCCTCCTTTTTTCTGCAAGATTGCCCTGATAAGAATACCATTTCTATTTCCATCTGATCAACACAGTAATTTATTTAATGAAAAGCAAAAAAAAGAACATTTTGTTCGTAATACATTATTAGAGTTGTGTAATGCTGGTTTAAAATTGTTCAAAACCAATTACTTGTTTTCACTTCATTGCTAAAGGCATGGCAAACAGGAATGCAATTCTGTTTTCAGACAATGAAAGCTGTAGCTTTGTAAAGAATTACTATTGTCTGGCTAAAGAGAAAGGACTTCAAGATCACCTTTTTATTAAATGCCAATCACCTTTTCTAGGAAGTCTCTCTTAGGTTGATAACTTAAATGACCATCATTAATTGATCAGGGTAAGGGACACTTTACATGTCCAGTGACAACTGAAATTATATCTTCTCCAAGTCCACTTAGAGAATAGTTTAAGAAACACCTGACATAGGCCTGGTGATTATCTTCCAGAATACATTATTGAAACCTACAGACAACTTGAAAACATCAGAGTAGGAAAATTTGATATCCTCAAGTGTTTTTTTCTGGAAGAAAAAAAAACACCTCTATTTACTGTCATGAAAATATTAACAGAAAGTGATAGAATTTTATTCTAGACAGAGAACTGCTGGAAGTCACAGACTAATATGCATTGCAAGATTGCTTAGTCTTTAAAACAAAACACAATGTTTTAGCTAGAAAGGTGAATCTGTAGTGTGTGTGTATGTGTGTGTGTGCACGCACGTGTATACACATGTGTGAAAGTATTTGTAATCTTACCAAATCAAATGTTTTCTTAATTATTTGCCATAAGCCACAACTTGCTATATCAGCATTCTACGTGAGTGCAATTCAAGTCCTGGCTATTCTGCTTCCCATCCAGCTCCCTGCTAATGTGCCTGGGAAGGTAGCAGAATACGGCTCAAGTGCTTGGGTCCCTGTCACCCATGTAGCAGACACTGCTGTAGTTCTGGGCTCCTGGCTTTATGCTGGTCCAGGTCCAGTTGTTGCAGCCATTTGGGCAATGAACCAGAAAATGGGAGTCTCTCTCTCTCTCACAGCCTTTCAAATAAATAGCTAAGTCTTTTTAAAAAGGAGTATAGTATGAGTACATCTTTCTTAGGCTGTGCTTTACTTTTCTGAGCGTAAGTAATTGCCATATTTATTTGCTAACATATGTTTGCTTTTTTGTGTTTTTTTTTCCTTAACCTTTCATTTTCCACTAGATGTTATTGTGTCTCCAGAAGGTATTACAGTAATACTTCACCCATAGGTTCAATTCTATTATGCTTAGAGTCCTTGCTTTTGAGGTCCATTCTTTCTCAAGGTGGACTAATTGTTCATCAGACCATATTCATAACCTGCCACCCTAGACATGAATTTCTCTGTCATTCTAGGACTGTAAATGGCCTCTTCCATGTTGAATCTCTTATTTTCCAGCTCTTCAATCATTTTTCTTTATTGTTTTACTCTTTTTCTGGAGCATACCCAATGAGTTTTCTAATAAAAAGTCTCTAGAAAATTTTTTAAAAGGAAGATATTTACATTTGGTGATATCTTTTTTATACTATTTTACATAATTAATAATTTAATCAGGACTTTAAAGTCTAGAATAATAAATTCCCTCAACAATTTAAAGGCATTTTGTCCTTTGTCTTCCAACTTTCAGTGTAGCATTAAAATTGCCAATGTCATCTTTATATTCATTCTATTTTTAATCATGTGTTACTATTTATCTTTCTGAATATTTTAAAGATAATCTGCTTGGAACTGATGTTCTGAGATGTCATCATTTTATGATTTACAGCTTTTATAGGTTTCAAAATAATTCAACCTAAACACTTATTTCCTGCATTTTCTTGAAGTATCCCCTTGACAATTTTCTCCATTCTCTTTATGATTATGTTTACTGGAATGGAAATGATTTACTTGGATATTTGACCTTCTGAATCAATACTCTGCTTTCTTTTCCTCTGCCGTACTTTAATTTTCAAATGTGTACTGTACTTTGCAGGAGATTTCTCTTTGTGCATCCTTCTTCATTTTGACTATATTACTTGTTTCAGCTATACAACTTTCATTTCAAGGAGCTCTTCCATATTCTCAGATCATTCGTCCCTTTATTAACATCCTACTGTTATTTAATCAATGTAAACACTTTCTTTATCCCTCTTAGTTCATTAATCATTGCTTTACTTTGAAATATTCTGCTGGTTCACAATTTCTGATTCTTTACATTATTTTCGTATTTAAGAAAATTAATTTTAGTATTTTGTTTTTACAGTTCATTAAAGCCATGTACTTTATATTTGATTACATTGGCTCTTTCTACATATTTTTACTCTAGATGAAAAATTGATTGAAATAAAAATTGATGGAGATTTTTATTTGTAAAAATTTGGTTTTTCAAAAAAGCTTACCAGGCAATGAGGGTTAATTTTAGTAAGGATAGCACCCCCCACCCCAGGAGCATCTGTAGTACTTTGTGTTCACTGTTTATACAGTGAAAGTTAAATTGGTAAACACAACTTAACCTCTCCTAACAGAGAACAGAAATAAAATTCCAAACCATGACCCCCAGAGCCAATCACTTAAATTACATCTTGTATCATTCTTCAGTCTGCACTTGCTTCCTGCTGACTCCCTTTGGCTCTATGGACAAGTTTTCGCTCCTGAGAATTTGTCTTTAATATCTCCTCTGCCAGGAGTTCTTTTTCTCCCAAATCATCATACGCATGTACCCTTTCGCTGTTTTCTGCCACATTAACCATTGCCTTTTCAGAGATGTTTTCCTGAGTCAGTGTAGGTATGAATGTCTCCTGTATCTACTATTGGCTAGCAGAGCACCACATTTATTCCCTTTTTTTGACAGGCAGAGTTAGAGAAAGGTCTTCCTTCTGTTGGTTCACCCCCCAAATGGCCGCTACAGCTGGCGCGCTGTGCCTATCCAAAGCCAGGAGCCAGGTGCTTCTCCTGGTCTCCCATGGGGTACAGGGCCCAAGCACTTGGCCCATCCTCCACTGCCTTCCCGGGCCACAGCAGAGGGCTGGACTGGAAGAGGAGCAACCGGGACAGAATCCGGTGCCCCAACCAGGACTAGTGTTCCCTTCTTAAATTCATTGCAAGTTGTAATACTTTTGTTTTCTAATCTCTGTCATCACCACTAGAATGTGGATTCCTGATGAGAGCTTGTCTACCTTTTTCATTGCTATCCTAACAACTAGCACAGTAACATATACAGAGAAGGTTCTCAAATATTTGTTCAAGTAATAAAGGCATGGCTATTATGAAGGTAAGCTATGGACATCCACATTTCCATGAAATTATATCTTTTTCATTTATTGAGTATACACTAAGACATACCTAATACACAATTCTGCTAAAAAAAATAAGGTGTATGGCATTTTTAAAGAAAGTTACTTTCCTCTATGAATTTAATATATGTGAAGTAAGGCCGGCGCCGTGGCTCAACAGGCTAATCCTCCGCCTTGCGGCGCCAGCACACCGGGTTCTAGTCCCAGTCGGGGCGCCGGATTCTGTCCCGGTTGCCCCTCTTCCAGGCCAACCCTCTGCTGTGGCCCAGGAGTGCAGTGGAGGATGGCCCAAGTGCTTGGGCCCTGAACCCCACGGGAGACCAGGATAGGCACCTAGCACCTGGCTCCTGCCATCGGATGAGCGCGGTGCGCCGGCCGCAGTGCGTCGTCCGCGGCGGCCATTGGAGGGTGAACCAACGGCAAAGGAAGACCTTTCTCTCTGTCTCTCTCTCTCACTGTCCACTCTGCCTGTCAAAAATAAAAAAATATATATATATGTGAAGTAAAATTTTAGTTTGATTAGATACTTATTATAACGATGGGCAAAAGACTGTAACAATGGGAGAAATCGCATTAAATTCTACATACAGATTTACCAAAATATAGTCAAATAGTTAAAAAAATGTATAGGGTGCTTACTAGACAAGAAGTAGGACTGGGAGAGTGAATTTTGGCCAGGAAGAATAGCTAGTAAAAAGGCAAACAGAAGTAAAAGGATGTTTATTGTCTGTAATTATTTAATTTACTTTTGTTAAAGGCATTACTTCAGTCATTTATCGTATTGTGTTTTTGGCTTTGAGTTTATATTTACCTCTCAGATACTAAAATTTAAAATATCTCCATGTATAAATCATTTTTCTGTATTTTTGGAGGCAAATCTGTGTATCTGGTTCCCTTTCCTCTGTGCTTCTATCATTTCTTCTAAAGAGGTCCCAAGTGAACCCAAACCAGTCTTCAGCCAACTCAATATCTGCAAACAGTCACACAAGACCAGAGAACTGGCTCAAATTCTAAAAGGCATAAGCAAATTAACTGTTTTCTTGTTTTGCTTTAAATAATTAAGTTTTGGAGTTGTTTGTTAAAACATAATAGACAAAACAGGCAGAACGTGACTAGTGGAGAATAACTTTAGTCCAGATAATGAAAGCAGAAGGATGGTGATGGGGTATAATAGAAGGCAAGGCCACTAAAGGAATTGAGGTAAGACGAGGCAACTCGTTAGGATTATACATATATAGTACAATCAGGTAATAGATGTTTATATATGTATATGATTGATAATTTTATGAAAAAACTAAAATATGCTAGGAATGAAGTAGGATGACCCAAGTTTCAGCAGACGTCAGCGATCTGGAAGAGTAGAATAGGACATAGATTTAGGAGATAACCATCACAAGTGAAGTTTTGATGGAGAAGATGGACTACTGTAGAAGTAGCAACAGGAAGCCAGGAAGATTTCTACCTCATCTACTGGGGAGACAAATGAGAATGTGTGACACAAGGGTAGCCATCCCTTGGAAAAGCTTCAGGGCAAATAGTGTCCTTGGAGAGAACACTCATGAAAGGTAAAGACAACATAAAGGCAATAGTGGCGGCGGACCATTTTTCTGATGATTTACCACCAATTACAGAAAGCACAAAGACAGGAGCAGAGTAGGAGATGTGCAGAGCAAGAGCAAGAAAAGATTATGGGGTACGATTCGTGAGCTTTCTTTGGGGCTTCTTCTTTTGACAGGCAAAGTTTGACAGGCTAAGGTTAGAGGTTTTTATGATTTGTTTTGTTTATTTATTTATTTGAAAGACAAGGTTACAGAGAGAGAGGAGAGCGAGCAAGAAGAAATGGGCACCATTTAATCCCAGCTGTTCTACTTCTATACAGATCCCTGGTAATGACCTGGGAAAGCAGTGGAAGATGCCCAAGTGCTTGGGCCCCTGCACCCACGAAGGACACTTTGAAGAAGCTCCTGGCTCTGGCCTGGACCAGCCATGGACATTGCAGCCACCCGGGGAGTGAATCAGCAAATGGAATCAATCAATCAATCTCAATTTCAATCTCTGTCTCTCTTTCACTCTTTCAAATAAATAATAAATCTTGAAAATGTTTATGGTTAAATTATTTCCAAATGCAAAAGCTGAAGTTTAGAAAACATTGCTATGGGTGGTTCTGTGGGATAGCGGGTGAGGCCACCACCTGCTCTGCCAGTATCCCATATGGGCACTGTTTCAAGTTCTGCCTGCTCATTTTACAATACAGCTCTCTGCTGTGGCCTGGGAAAGTCATAGAAGATGGCCCAAGTCCTTGGGCTCCTGCACCTATGTGGGAGAACCTGGAGGATGCTCCTGGCTCCTGGCTTCGGATCGGCACAGCTCTGGCCATTGTGGCCATCTGGGGAGTCAACCAGCGGATCGAAGACTTCTCTGTTCTCCGTCTGTAACTCTGCCTTTCAAATAAATAAATCTTTTAAAAAAGAATACATTGCTGAGTGACTTTTCTGTATAGTTTAAACCATACTCCTCAAGGCAGGCGTAGGTTTTTATTCTTCTGTTTACCTATACAATCTACATGGGCCTTACTATGACCATCCTTCTAGATGTCAATTATTTTTAATTTTAATACCTAGCACCATATCTAGGACATAGTAATTCCATAACAAGTATTTGTTTCATTAGAATATAACCAGGCAGTTTAACTAGTTAGGTGTTGTAGGAGTAGAACAGCATCAACAGTCTTTAGAAACTATTTCAGAACAGTATTATTTGTACCTTAATTCAATGTTTTGAAGATCCATGCTTAATGCCCAACAGATTTGGAATGTATATATAATAACCATCCACCTTACTAAAATACCAAGCACTCCACACACACACACACACACACACACACACACAATCTGTAAACTCTTACGTATGGCCTAATATCTGTGGATTTTCTATAACCCAGATTAAGATTTACATGTGTCTTGAAGTGACCACACAACTAATTGAGAGACTGTATGCTGATTTTTTGTTCATTGATTCAATATTCATTTATTTATTTGAGAGGCAGGTGGGGTGAGACAGACAGATCTCCCATCTGCTGGTTCACTCCTGAAATGCTCTGGATGGCTGAGGCCAGAGGCAGGAGCCAGAAACTAAATCCAGGTCTCTCACAAGGGTGGCAGGGACCCACATACTTGAGCCATTGACTGCTGCCTCCTAGAGTCTGCACAACTTGGAACTGGATGGCAAACCCAGGTTCTACATTGTGGGACACAAATATTTTTTTTTTTAAAAGATTTATATTAAAGGCAGAGTTACGGAGAAGGAGAGGGAGAAGGAGAGGGAGAGGGAGAGGGAGAGGTAGAGGGAGGAGGAGAGGGAGGAGGAGAGGGAGGAGGAGAGGGAGGAGGAGAGGGAGGAGGAGAGGGAGGAGGAGAGGGAGGAGGAGAGGGAGGAGGAGAGGGAGGAGGAGAGGGAGGAGGAGAGGGAGGAGGAGAGGGAGGAGGAGAGGGAGGAGGAGAGGGAGAAGGAGAGGGAGGGATAGAGAGAGAGATCTGCGATCCAGTGGTTCATTCCCTAGATGGCCGCAAAGGCTGGAGCTGCACCTATCTGAAGCCAGAAGCCAGGAGCCAGGAGCTTCCTCTGGGTCTCCCACGTGGTTGCAGGGGCCCAAGCACTTGAGCCATCTTCTATTGCTTTCCCAGGCTACAGCAGAGAGCTGGATACAAAATGGAACATCCAGCACTCAAACCAGTGCCCCTATGGGATGCTGGCACTGCAGGCAGTGGTTTTACCTGCCACACCACAGCACTAGCCCTCTAGACATAAATATCTTAACTCGCTCTTAATGCATAGGACAAATGCCCAAGCCCCACCACACTGGTTTGATTGCTTTTGCTGATGTATTTATAATAGGAATGTTTGTGGCATGGATTGAGGAAGAGCTATGGAATCATGTAGGAAATATAATTTTGGTCTTCCATTCAGATCTGTGGAGTCATCTGATTAATGAGTCCTTTGAAGAAATAAGTTTCAGGCAGAAGCTGAAGGAAGTATTTGCTGTATCTAACCCAGGATCATGACAAAGTGCCATGTAGGATGTTGAAAACTAGGCATTTGTTTCCTAATGCTGTATGGCATAGAGTTCCCCTATGGTACTCTGAGTATGCCAGTGCACTTAAGATGACACTATATAGAATAGTGGTGAAGTAATAAGTGAAATTTTGACTGCTGTGGTGTAATGAATAGCTGGAAGACATGAAGTACTTAACAAATCCAGGGAGGAGCAGGGTCACACAGAGTTAATGCACAATATGAGAAATTGTTTAATGACCCCTCCAGATAGTTTGATCACATTTTATTTTAAAGGGGGCATATATAGGGGGAACAAGAAAAATCAAAACTTGAATCATTAGTGTTATTTAAAATGATGAGGAATAACACACGAGAGAGACGCACACACATTCTCTTCTACACAAAAATTCATAAGGCCTAGTCCATCATACTTTTACCACCAAGCTGTCATTTCCTAAAAGAATTGTGTAACATCTTCCTTGAAAGATCAATTTAGCCTTTTCTCAAGCACAAAACATGGCTTAATCACTAATAAAAGTGAGGAATAGAAATTCTACAAACATCTAAAGAACAATGATTCTGTGCAAAATAAACACAATGGGATCATTAACAGTAAATCATTTTGGGCCAAGTTAAGAGTTTCTTTAACAGAATATAAAATTGGCATATGATGAGAGCAATATGGATAATAAATGCCTATGCTAATAAGGTGGTTGATACACTGATTCACATGTGTGTAAAAATTGTCAAGTTTTGATAGGTAAGTACACAATAAAACAGATTACAAACAAACTAAAAGATCATAAATGTGGAGAACGAGAGACAAGAGTAGGCCCTTTGAAATACCAGAAAATGATTCTTGGCTCTATTAAATGTATTTCTAATCATAAATAGAGAAAATAGGGCTTGAATTATACTGGCAGATTATATTAGCTTGGAAGGTGCTGTGTGAAACTGGTTTGGAGAGAGAAATGATATAACTGGTTGTAAATAAGTATGTGGGCAGAAAAGAACAAGTGAGATTCAATTTGTAAAAGAGCAAGCAAGAAAATATTACTAAACAACTGTATAACAATACCATTCCGTGCTGATGAAAGTGATGGCATAGTACTTCACAATATACAGCATGCCTAGTAAATGCTTATTTTATAAGCTTGTTGAGTAGCAAGGCCAAGTGCACAGCTTACTTTTTGGAATAAGGTTGGCTATCCCAGGGAAGTCATTGAGTTCTCCTTGGACTGCACACTAGCATCACTGTATTTGGCAGATGGGCCAGCTGTGTATCTTGTTCCCATCTCCATCTGGCTCCTACTGATTCTTGGAGCTTTTTCTGCATGTTAGGAAATAGGCTACAAATATTTCCTGTTATTATAGCAACATGTCCATAATCCTCTATGATATTTAGTCATATGCTATATTTTATGTTTTATCCTAGTATATATTCATCATCTCCTCCAAGATATTTATGTTATCTTTCATATAAAATCTCATGGAATTAATACATCAATTCCATCAATCTCATATAATGTAATGGAAAATGGAAACACAAGCAGAAGGTCTATCTGCGCTCTGGTATACCACTGGTATTATAAATAAGGAAATACTGTTAGTGGGAGATGCAATTTTTTTCCAAGTAGAACTACATAATTTTTCTTTGATCTTAAAATTAAACTCAAGTAAGAAAATGTAGTATTTTATATGCAAAGAAAGAGAATTATGAATTATGTTGGAAGCTATCTTGTTAGCCACCCCAGATAGGAATCTATGACTATTTACAGAAAATATAAATGGAAATAAGCAAAGACATTTTCTTATTGTATAATTAAAACACAATTTGTTTATTGGCCAAAATACCATTGCATTTATTTTTTTTACAGATTCAGTTACTGCTCTATAACAACTGAGATTTAGCATATTCCTTTATGTAGGTATGTACACTTCAAAATACTATCAAAATAATAAATAAATTCAAGCTTTTCTAATTTCTTTCTTTCTTCTCTTTCGAAGTACCATTGACTTTTCTATCTTAGAACGCCAACTGATGCCAAAGAACAAAAGTTATAAAAATCCATTAAAACGTCACTGGCATATTAGAGCTCCATTAGAAGTGGATGGCAAAGCAAAAAAAGTAGGTATGTAGGCTGAGAAAACGAAACTGATTGGTCATGAATATAGAAGGTTGGCAAGCACCTTCAGAAACAGAAAAGCCTGTGGAAAAAATTGAGAAATAAAAATTTTCTCCAAATGTGGATCCTTTGCTACCCATAAGTGGGTAATTATGATAGAGTTCCATGTATTTACATTTGATTTCTTAAATAAGAGAGCATTTGAACATTGTCAGAGAATGGGGGGGGATGCTTGAGAATTCATTGTCACCTTTAATACAAGTCACAAAAATTGTGTTAAGGGAAGGTTCTTGAGGCCTCGTAATTGGACAAATCAGAGGTGAAAAGAAATCTAGGTCAAGAATGCCAATGTCAGTTAGGTAAACAAACCAAAAAACATCATCAGGTAGATGTCATATTCTCTGATAAAGCTATATTGGTCAAGAGGAACTAAAATCACTCAGAATTTGCATTCAGATTCTCATTGGAAAAAAAAAAATTAGGCATTGAGAGTGAGAGATCACAGATTTGAATAGGACTTGCCATGATTCCAACAGGGAAAAAAAAAAGCCTTGAAGACTCAACTGTTGCCTTGACAACTCAAACATTTCACACAGCTACCGGAATTCAATCCCACCTTGAAAGCTTTGCTGTATGTGATCTGCTATAGGCTTTCCCTAAGTAGCACAAGAGAAAGACTTGTTTTACATGTATTTTCTCCTCATTGTTCAACTACAGATAAGTTAGATGTTTGAAAAAATTGTAATTGTAGCTTTTATTTACAAATAAAATTTAAGAATTATATTAAAATAAAAGGAAAAGTTTTAAATGAATTACATTTGCAGCTCAAAACCCATTACTCACCCCCTATCATGTGACAAGCAGTGCAAAACATATTGTGGCGGATTCTGAGATGAGTAAGAGCTCTCAAAATCTAAACAAGTCTACAACGTAATGGTAGACAAAGACCTGTAAAGCTATTTCCAAATAAAGAGAAGCCTGTTGAGTTAAAGCAAAATGTGACGGCAAAACAAAGAACATCTGGTTAGAAGGAATTAAACATTTTCAAAATAATATCAGCCTTGTATGAAAAGTAGGAGCTGCTTTACATTATAACTGATAAAATGTAAAGCAATCAAACAGGCTGCCTCACCAAAAGTCTTACTTAATAAATATCAATATTGATTTGTTTTATTAGCTTCTCTCGGCTTATCTTTCACTTTTATAACTTCACGAAAAAAGGCAGAGCGTAGTCCTTCAAAGATGAAACAAGAGCATATTTCTATTTCCTCTTTAACTTGTACAATGTTTCCAGTGCTACTCCTTATCATCTTGAACAGACTGCTCAAAGTTCACAGTGAACATCCATTGTAGTTGATGGAGCTTGACATTGCTAATATTACATGCTAGGACACATATCTTCTGGATCAGACCTGGATGATGCCACTGAACCCCGATTTCTAAGAAAAGGTCATTTTGTGTTGGAGCTATTGTGTTTCTGTTTTAGTTTTCTTGGAACTCATCTGCCATATAGACTTCCTTGAGAACTAATTTGACTGGAGTCATGGATAATCCTATTGTCTACTTTTATTAAGTCATTTCCTCTTGTTACTGAGGACATGGGAATTTTCAATTTTTATTGTGTGTAAGTCTATTGAGTGCCTTTTGTGTCCTGGATAGTCTTTGGATGAGAAATACAGTGGTGAATGAAACCAAGAAACTTTCTGCCTATTGAGAATTTATAGCTTAAAGCAGGAGGCAGACAATGCATTTATATAAACAATTAATATGTGAATAAAAGCCCAGGTGGTAATAGTTTAAAATATAGCAGAATATGGTGATAGAGCAGGACCACATTATAATATTGATAGAATGATTAATAAAAGCTGCTTAGAAGAAACAGAGACTTGAATGAAATAAGGGATGTAGCTAGAGGACAACAATTAAAGGTCCTATTAGCAAACACAAGAGGTCCATGTGAATACTTAGTAAGGACAACTTTCATTTACTTGTGACAATTAAGGCAGATAGTGGAAAGGCAGAGTTCTCCAAACAATCAGTCAGGGTTTTCATAGCAAGGATTAAGGGGGTGTCTACAATAAAGAAAAGGGGGAACTGGAGGGCCCTTCCTGTTCAAGCTACACTGTGAATTCATGCTTTTTTTAAAAGATTTTATTTATTTGACAGGTAGAGTTACAGACAGTGAGAGAGAGAGAGACTGAAAGGTCTTCCTTCTGTTCGTTCACCCCCCAAATGACTGCTAGATCCGGCGCACTGCACCAATCGGAAGCCAGGATTCCTGGTCTCCCGTGCGGGTGCAGGGCCCAAGCACCTGGGCCATCCTCCACTGCACTCCCCGGCCACAGCAGAGAGCTGGCCTGGAAGAGGAGCACTGAGAGTAGAACCCGGCGCCCATATGGGATGCCGACACTGCAGGCAGAGGATTAACCTGCACCATGGAGCCAGCCCTCATATGTTATATTTCAAAACCATCACTCAGACTGGTCTCTTGCAGTTTCACTAATCCCCCTATGTTGTAAGATTAACCTTCCTGGACCATCCTCTGAAAATAAAGCTCTCACGAACAAACTGTTTCAGATTCTCTGTCCTTGTTCCTCCTGATCTGCCTCTTGCCTAAATCCCACACTTCTGTGACAGCCACATTAGGAGAAAGTCTTTGGCCTGTTTACAGAGAAGCAATGAGCCTGGGATTCAGAGTGTGATACACAAAGCAGAGGAGCAGGAGGTAAAGGTACAGAGGAAGTCAGGCAACATGTCACGTTAGGTTTGCTATTTCGAAGCTAAAATCATCATTTTCATCGGCTCATTACAATATCCCTATGCACCTCCCCTTTCAGACCAGCCCTAGTTTGTCTTTTCCTGATGTTGAATGAACATTTGTGTCTCTCCCAAATCTATATAGTGAAGCTCTAACCCCACAAGTGGGGATATTTCGAGGTGGGACATTTAGGACATAATTAAGCTAGATGAGATTATGAGGGTGGAACTCCCATGGAGGGATTAGTACTTTAAGATGAAACCTGGGGCAGGTGCTGTGGCATAACACATTAAGCTACTATCTGTGTAGTGCTGGCATCCCGCATGGGCACCGATTCCAGTCCCAGCTGCTCCACTTCTGATCCAGCTCCCTGCTAACGGCCTGGGAAAGCAACGGAAGATGGCCCAAGTCCCTTGGCCTCTGTACTCTCATGGGAGGCTAAAAGAAACTCCTGGCTCCTAGCTTTGGATCAGCTCAGCTCTAGCTATTACAGCCATCTGGGGAGTGAACTAGCAGCTCGAAGATGTCTCGGTCTCTCCTCCTCCTTCTTTCCCTCTCTGTCTCTCTCTCTCTGGAACTCTGCCTTTCAAGTAAGTAAATAAATAATTCTCTTAAAAGAGAAGCAATCAGCCACGTGAGTACACAGCAAGGTGGCCATCTGCACATCAGGAACTGGCTCTCAGCATGGAGAATGGAGACACAATCTGCTCACCTCTTGAACTTGTATTTCCCAGCCCCCAGACCTGGAAAAAACAGATTTCCTTTTTCTGGTTGAAGCCACCCAGTCTATCAGATTTGATTATAGCCATCTTAACTAGGACATCTTTTCTCCAGCCCTTGCTCTAAAGACATCTCTCGTCATGCCTCTTCTTCTTCCTTCCCAACATACTTAGGTGTGATTTATTGGGCTTCTGAAAATAATTACAAATACATATAATTACGTTTTCAGGAAGATTTGCCTTATTTATAAAGCTAATCTTTAGAGCAGTAAATTCCTTGCAGTAAAGTCATGGAAGGGTGTTAGTAATTTGAGGGTTGAAATAATATGAAAAGAACCAATGTTTTCAATAAAAATCCCTAATTTAGAAAAAAACCTACATTTTTATAATAAATAATTTAAAATACAAAGAAGGTGCTCAGGCAGTTCTGACACAGGCTCTTAGGATGAGATACCACTCTGGTCTGTTTCCCTGCAGCTATGACAGATGGTTAACGATTCACAATCGGGTATCACTCAATGAAGGGGCAAACATTGACAGAGTCACTCAAAATGGACAAAGAAATTAAAATCACATGGAGACCCCGATTCTTGTGTGAATCCCTCATCTTTTCCAGTCATCGACCTCTGAGAAATGGTAAGCAGCTCTAATATCAGCTAGCTTTAAATCCAAGAGCCAGAAGGGAACACGCCCCCATCTCACTTTATCTATTTGAATGCTGCTGTTTCTAGGTAAAGAGAGAGTGGGGTAAAGGAGTACAAGGAAAAAATACTGAAGACTAAAGAAATCCATTCTGTGTCCTTTTATTCTTCCTTTGGTCCATAGATAAATTCTGAGCAAAATTATATGTTGCTGGGAAATGTATTGTAAGACTTAATTAGGGCTTTTCAAGTTCCCGCCCAACATACTATTTTATTTAATATATGGGGAACAGGAAGCTTTAGCTCAAAGGATACAATTCCATTTGTAGCTATTCTCCAGAAGGTGGAGGCCAAGCCGCATTTACCCTCCAGTTCAGCAAAGGCCCATATTCATCTCCACTATAATCCCATTCTATCTGGCTGCTTTACCTAGGAATTTTCCCTCTGGGTGGAATTTTTTTCCAGTAACCTTCTGAGATCCAGAATTGTCTTAGCCTAAGGTTCTTAAGAGATAACATCCTACCTAGAAATAGTATAAGCAAGAAGAATGACCTGAATTGTAAACTTAATCCTTTATGAATGTCATAGTAGTTCATTAAGCTCTATTTATGCTGACTTCACTGTGTTTCTTGGCCTTACAAAACATTGTCCAACCTCAAAACTTCTGTCATGATGTCCTTTCCCAAGCTTTCCAAATGATCACCTCAGATAAATATTAGCTCTTCTGAGAAGACTTCCTGCATCAACAAATCTAAATATCCCCCACCTCCACCCCCAATTCTTTCTAATACATCATGGTACTACCCAACTATGTATCTTTCATAATATCATTTTCCAAATTTATTATGTGCATTTACTTGCTTGCTATTTTTATTCATTTTCATCCCCTACAATGCAAACACCATGATTTTAGCTGTGCTATTTTCTTGTCCACTTAGTACAACATTTTCACATGATGCGTTCATTGACACTTTTATACTTATGCTTTCAAAGGATTTCAAAATTACAGAAAAGAATGATGCTCATATACCTTTCAGTAAGATTCAATGATTAACTGTTTGCTGTATCATTCTATCATTTATATCTATATTTATATTTATCTACATTTATCTATATTTATATCATTTATCTATATTTAGTGATATTTAATATTTACAGAGTCTCAGTTTCAACTATACAATGTGCTGGCCATTTACCTACTTGTCGTCTATGAAGAAGTTGGCTAAATACTCAGTTTAAATACATTCATTAAAATTACTGAGAACTAAGGACTTATCACCTTGTTTCACAGGTTACTAATATTAGCACCAAAAGTTCTAGAGAATTGTGTGTCTCTGTCCAAACTTTCTCTTCTGATGGAAGAACTGTGTCATCATTTTAGTCTATCCAGTGGTTCCCAACTCCGAGTACACGTTTATCACCTGGGGAACTGTGATGAAAGATATTCTTTAGCCCTAACATAGTGATCCTGATACACTTGATCTGGAGTGGGCCCTGATAATTAGTGTTATCTTAAAAGAACTCCACGTGTTCCTGTAGTGTAACCAAAGCAGACAATCACTGATCTGATCTCAGGACGTTCTTATAACCCAATGACATCAGTCAAGTAGAATGCAGAAATAATCTTCCACTCTGATAGCCCTGGTACTTTTATGAGGCATTTAGTTACCCATTCCATCAGTGAAAAAAAAATTGATGTTTCTGGCTAATTTAACTTTACTATTTTTGTCATTTGTATGTAATGAATTAAGACTCTTGACTAGAATAAACTGGATTGCTATGTTGTATGAATTTTTGATCAAAGAAACCACAAACCATGCTGTCTAATGCTACATATTTGATCATTTGCGTATTCCCTTCCTTAGAAATAGTCAGGGTCCTTTATTGCAATGATGTCTTAATTAAATGAAAAGAATTCCTAATATTTAGAAAACAAAAACATTGGATTTATCACACATATACACAAACTGAAAGACCATTAGATTACAGAATTTTTCAGTTAAACCATTTATATATTTTCTTTGCATCTGGATTCTGCTAGTATATACATTATGATGCAAAGGGTTACTTAAAAAAAAAATCAATGTCAGTGTCATCTGAACTCTTCCCCCCTTATCTAATCTGGGCATTTGGACTACTTATTTCTGAGCTCATCAATGGTTCTTGAATGTCAACTGCACCCTACCTAATCAATAACTAAGGCTTCATCAGGCTCAATGAGCTGCTGATATGTACTTTTACATATTCAGAAAGCATCCCTCAGTATAGATACTAATGTGATAGCTATTGAATTTAAAGGTCAAGTCAGCCTCCTCCTTGGGAATGATGCTAACTCTCAGATACTCATTAACTGAACATGTGCTCACTGCACAAATAATGCTTATTAAAAATGATATTGGACTCAATGCATTATGTTATACTCCCTAAAAAATTAAGAAATGGGCGCTAGTTACAGAAGCAAGGGGCATGAAAGCTTATTGATTATGCAAATATGCTCTTGCATTCTTTTAAAATGAACAAATTAGTATAAAGACTCAAACTCTTAAGGACCAAACAGTTACAATTTTAAGATTTGCTGGCTATATGATTTGTGACAACTATTTAACTTTGTTATTGTATTGAAAATACAGCCAAAGACAATATGTGAAAAAAAAAAAAAGAACATGGCTGAGTGCCAGGAAGTAGGTATGTATAAAAACTAATGGTGGAGTAATGAGTCATAGTTTATTGATCCCTGATATAGTGGGAAGAAATCTGATCTATAGGAGATACATGATTCCATATATGTAGGAGACTTCAACTCACAACATTAGACTTGATAGCTGTAAAGGAAATAGAGTCACTCAGTCTCCATCATGGTCAGAGCAACCTGCAAGGCCCGGTAGCTGATGAATTTTCTGCTAGTCAGCAAGCTCAGGAAGCTGATGTATTCGGATAGTCAGCAGGCTCAGAAACTGATACAGTACTGTACTCTAACTCCTTGGTTGCCTGCTACTGTTGTCTGTAAAGCATACATAAAAAGGCAGAGTGGGGTATGAATGCCTGCCCACTGCCACAAGCATAATGGATTGCCTGTGTACACTCGCCTCATGCTGCAACGATAAAGACAAATGCATCTCTTGAAGGGTCTGAAGTTGTACTTCGGCCTGTCCAAAACAGAAACTGTTCTTCCTGGGCCTCAACTCCTGCAACAAGCTTGGCATGGTCAGCAGGATTCGTCTCAAGTCAGATAGAGCCTCCTGGCCCACTGGATGGTAGGACTTGGAAGTGGCCAGCTGAAGCCATGTGGCATTTGATGGCTGAGGCCTTTTTAATCTGGCTCCCCTGACCCAAGGAGAGGACTGAAGAGGATGGTTCACCCACTAAGCACAGAGAAGGTATTATGTGCACTTGGAGAGCTATTCAATTAAGAAGATGTCTAGAGAGTGACAGGGGCCACTGTGGGTATTTTTAACTGCCTTGAAGGCAGAGGGCAATGCCATATTAAAGATGGAGACATGAAAATGGGCCTTGCAACAAGCTTCAGGGAAGGACCCCATTCAGTAGCTGGCACTGTGACTGAATCCTTCTCACCATCTTGTGGAAGGGAACACTGAGTTATAGGCAGAAACACAAAAATGGGTTAGCGATGCACACTAGGGGGAAAATGAACACAAAACAAAACCAGCAGCCCTGACAGCTCTGATGAGTTCCAGGCCAAGGCCAAGCCACCTACACAGGGCCTGATCACATCTCACCTCCACAACTTTGGAGGAAGGGGTACATGGAGTGGCATGGTAGGGCGAGGAGCAGCTGCAAAACCTGCTGGAGCAGCAGTGGTTGTGCAGCAGTGCAGCCAGGAACACAGAAAAGAACAAAGGCACATGAGCCAGGAGCAAGATCTCATAGTCTTTAACGGGGATCTGTAGATTCCTATCGTGTGATAGAGGATTCGGTGTTCCACCCACATATTCAGGAAGAACTGGTAGATCTCAGGTCTAAGTTTCAGCAAAAGGCCTCTGAATCTACTCAGAAAAAACCAGTGGATTTCAGATCTAAATTTAAGCAAAAAGGAATCAGAATTGATTAAAACTTAGCTGATTCAATTATGGGGTTTAGAGGTCGAGGTCATACTCTTAGGACTATCTCTAAAATAATTGATGTCTCTGTGTGCACAGCCTATGACAGCAGCAACACAATGCCCAGCATACAGCAAAAAAGAAAAAAAATCACTACCTTTTACGTAGCCCTACTTTATGGCATGATTTGGTAACAACAGGATTAATGTGATAGCCAATGTTTGTCACGAAGCATATGTTTCATGTTAATGAAATGATGTTAATCTGTAATTTAAACATTTTTTAAAAAACAGTTAGACCCACTTGGCTAAGCCAGGTAAAGTTGCTCCTTTAAAGGTGGCGAATATATTTTATTGTACCTTTGTTCCAGATAGAGCCTGGTGGCTGCAAACAACCTGTTTGACTGAATGCACACCTTTGCAACCATAGCCAAATGATGGGTTTGTCAGCCATAGACTGTGTTGTCTGCCAGCTCTTTAGCCAGCCTACGTTGGAAGGTAACAAGGGCTTCTGAACAAAAGTGGACTTCCTTGAAAGAACCAAGGTTTTTTTTTTTTTTTTTTTTTTTTTTTTTTTTTTTTTTTTTTTTACTCATTATGTACAAATATATGAACCCAAGTGAAGAGTTTAGACCATAAACACTAATAATAAAACCCAGATAAGGTTGGAATATTATCTGTAGGATGTTTGGGGTTGGTTATATGCAGAGACAATAAAGTTATCCCTATAATGGCAAAATACATACAACAGAAAATGGGTTCCTACATTTAGATGCCTTATGAGCTCATGGAGCCTATGAATTTCAAACAAAATGACTCATTATATGTGATGTCACATGCTCACTGATAGTTTCATGATGTTGCTTATATTGTTGCAGACTTTGGATAGAATGGTACTCAATCCTTACACACTCCTCCTCCCACAGAGACCAGCCCAAATGATAACATGAACATAGATTGTGAGGAGAGGAACACCAAAGGGAAGGAGTAGCAGAAAGGTAAAGTTAATCAAGCATCTGCTGTCATGGCAACTCCGAGAACTGGAACTGCTGCCCCTCTGTTAGCTAACTGCCAGATCCTTTGGCACTATTGTCTTTAAAGATGTATATAAGGGAATGCGGGCCTGGTTGAGTGCAGAGCACTACTGTGGGCATGAACCACCATGAATATAGTAGATGCTTCTTGTTTATACTTGCCCACCGCTGAGAGGATAAAGAGGTATTCATTTGCAGACAGCTCCATGTTGTTTTTTGGCCTGTCTGAATTGGTACTTAATTTTTCTGGAGCTGAACGCCAACTATAAACTTGGCATTTTTTGAAGGATTTGGGTCAAGCCAAAATGGAGCCTCTGCCCCACTGCAGGGTAGTATTCCGAAGTGGTAAGCTGCAAGTACATGGGGCTTGGTGGCTGCGACATGGTCTGCTTGGGCATCCCCACCAGGAGTGAGCTGAACTGGACGCCTTACCCAGTAGTACAAAGGCGGCATTGCTTACACTCAGAGATATTCGAGCAGAAAGAAGCAGGAGATGGATGGTAGTCTTTCTAACTGCATCCCAAGCATTGCCAGATTACAGATGGAGAACCTAAACTGGGCAATAAGTGTGCCTTAGGCAACAACACACAGATAGCAGCAGGCTCCATGCGGTAGGTTCTTTTCAGTGCCTTGTAGGCAGTCAACTTTATTTAATTATAGATGGAACACCTAGAATGAGGCATGCCACACACATTAGAGGGAAAAAATGAAAAAAGATAACAGCGCTGACAGCAGCCTTAATGAGCCCCAGCCAGAGCCATGCCCCCTGAAGAGATCCTAGAAGGCTCCCAACTCCACCTCTTCTGTAATAGGGGTGCAAAGCATGGTGCAGTTGAGGGAGGAGCAGCTCCAGAGGACACTGGGAAGCAGGTGGCCACAGAAGAGCTCAGTCAGGAGCAGTCAAAAGAAAAGCAAAGTCAGCAGAGCCAGGAATGGGACAGCAGGAAGAGTCTTGGTCTGGAGCTGCTGGAGAACCATGGCAACTCAGGTGTGGCAACCACACAGCCTGGAAGAACTGGTAGATCTCAGATCTAAGTTGAAGGGGCTACTTTGTCTGAATCTACTCAGACAAAACACGTCAATCTCAGAAATAATGTTCAGCAAAAAGGACTCTGAATTCATTACAATGTGGCTGCCTTGTGGCAGTGGCTACACACTACCCATTACAGAATTTTTTAAAAAATCCATTTTACATAGCTCTACCTAGTGGCACGATTTGATAATGGCTGTTTTGACCCAATGACCAATGTCTGTCCCATGTCTATGTATGAATACATAGATGATGTGATGTTACACTGTCAGTCTCTTACAGATTACACAGAAGCTATAACCACTTTGGTAAGCCATCTAAATTGCCCCTAGAAAGGTAGTAAATGGACTTTGTTGCACCTTTATCCCAAACAGATATCCACAGCCCAGTGGCAGCAAATATCCTGTTGGACTAGACATGCAACGGAGCTACCTTGGAAGGTAACCACAGCCTCTGAACAAAACTGTACCTTCTAGAAAGGCTTTGTAGTAGTTCTTATAGAACAGTATGGAACAACACCTAGTCCATGGAAAATATTTAGTCTGGGAGCAATATAAAAAAACCTAGGGAGGATTAGTGTATTCTGGTCATAGCTGTTTGGGCTGGATTTCTACAGGAACAATCAGGTTACCCCCATTGTTTCCAAAATACATAAAACAGAAAATGGGTCCTGATCTTTGAATGTCATTTGGGCTGACAGACAGCCCGACTCACTATGTTTGATGTTACGTGATCACTTACACTGTTGCTATAGCATCTACTGTGGCTATGGCCTTTGGATACAATGTTCCACACTCCTCCCATAGGGACCCTTTCAAAAAAGATAACACATGCTTCGATTATGAGGCCAGGAGCCCTAGAGGGCTGGAGTGTTGGAAAGGTAAAGTTAATTTGGCTCCTTCACAGTCATGACAACCAACAGGCCCAGAACTGATGCAACTCAGTTATGCAACTGTTTGGCTGTCTGCCACTGTTGTCTGCAAGCTTAGTAAGAGACTGGAGGGGTGGGGTAGTGCAGACAACTTTTATGTGCCCACACTCCTCCCAGACCATAGAGGATGATTTTGTGCATTCCTGCCTGCTGCTGAGAGCATAAAGAGGTATTACTTTGTAGAATGCTGCAAAGTGGTTCTTTGACCTATCTGAATCTGAACCTAATTCTCCTGGAGCTGACCTAAAATGATCTATTTGGCAGAGTCTACCGAATTTGCCTCAGGGCAAAATGGAGCCTTGTGCCCCACTGAAGGATGAGATTAAGGGGTGCAGATCTGCAAGTTCATAAGGCTTGATGTGTGTGGCCTTGCTTGCCTGGGCGCTGCCCCAAGAGTAAGCTGAAGTGGTTGGCTCACCAAGTAGTGGAGAGATGTATTCCATGTGCTCAGAAAGATATTAGAGCAGAGGATGCTCAGACAGTGGCAGGGATGCGAGGTCAGTCTTTTAATTGCTTTATGTGCAGAAATGAATGCTTGATTAGAGATGGAGATCCAAAAGGGGCCCTACATCTGCCTTCGATACGGGTACACAGATAGCAGCTGGCACCAGGAGGTGTGTTCTTCTCACTGACTTGTTGGTAGTCATCAATACCAAGTTGCCGGCAGAGCTCCAGAAATAGTGCTCGCTACGCATCTTAGAGGAGAAATTTGAAAAACGCATCAGCACTGACAGCTGCCCCTATGAGCAGTAGCCTCAGACCAAGCCTGGTCACTTCCCCCACCTCCAGCCCCTTGTGGAAGGGATGCAAGGGACAGTGTGATGGGACCAGAAGCAGCTTCCCAAGCACTGGAGCAACAGAAGGTCATGGAGCAACGCGGCTGGGACCAGTGAAAATAGGAGCACTGGTGACCAGGCCAGCAGCAGTCATGGACAGTCTGTGCCAGGAACTTCTGGAGGACCAGATGCAGTCAAGCCCCCACACTCAATTTTACATCATCCAGTGTCCCACTGTCATACTCAAAATAGGTCTCTGTATTCTCAGACAGAACTAGTTGATTTCAGATCTAAGGTTTAGCAAAAGGCCTCTGAATCAGTTCCAACTTGACTGCTACAACTGCACAATGTACACATGGACAAGATTGTGTTCTTGGGACTAAAACAACTGATGTCTCTGGCTGTGTGTACAGCCTTGAAGCAGCAGCTACAGTAATACATCATACAGGAATAAATGATTCCATTTCACATAGCGCCATTTTGCTGCATGGTTTGGCAATGACTGGTTTGATCCCATGGTCAATGGTTGTGACCCATGTTCCACTAAATAGAAGACGTGCTGTTAACCGCCTAGTTTCATAGATATTTATACAACTTCATGCACTTTGCTGAGCTACGTAATGTTAAAAGGAAGGACTTCTTCTGATCCACTAATGAGCAACAGCTGGGCCCACATAAAAGCTGTAGTCCAGTGGCAATATTGTAAGATTCAGCCAGGGTTGTGGTAATCTCTGCAAAATGGCTTGGGCTGGTTTTCTTCAGAGACAGTAAGTTACCCTGACACATGACAAAAATATATAAAACAAAGTGCATCCCAACTTTTGGTTGCATTGTGTGCTCATGGATTTTAATAGATGAGGTACTGCCCTACTCATTACGATTGAGGTTCTGTGCTCCCTTATACTTTGTTACCAAGCCCAACATTGTGGTTGTGACCTTTCAATACAGTGTTCCAGACTCCTTCCACAGGGACCCTCCAAAAAGTGATCACACACATAGATTGTGAAGCAAGGAACCTAAAGGGGCTAGACTGTAAAAAAAGAAAATTTAATCGGGCTCCTTCACTGTCAGGACAACCGAGAGATCCAGAATTGCTGCCACTCCATTATGTAACTGCTCGACTGTCTGCCATCATTCAGTGTAAGCTTATATAAGAGACGGGGTCCTACCTGAGTGCAACTTCTTTTGGGTCTCTGTCCACCACCATGAGCACAGCAGATGTTTCTTGGGTCAAAAGCCTGTCACTGCAAAGATAAAGAAACATTAATCACCAGAACGCTCCAAAGTTATTCTTTTCCTGTCCAAATCTGAACCACTTTTTCCTGGAGCTGAGATAAAATGATATACTTGGTGTATTTGGCAAGATACGCATAGTGCTCCCCCCCGTGAAGGTAGTATTCAGGAGCGGACCACTGCAAGTACATGAGGTTTCACGGCTGTGGCCTTCACTGCCTGGTTGTCCACACCCCGAGTTGTGGGCTGAAGCTGATGGCTCACCCACTAGTACAGAGAAGGCACTGCATGTGTTCACAAAGACATTCGACCACAAAGATGGCAGGACGGGGACAGGGGCCACAGGGTGGGTATTTCCAACTGCACCGTGGGCAGAAAGCAATGCCAGATTACAGGTTAAGACCCCAAATCAGCCTTGCACCTTGCCTTGGGAAAAATGCCCAGACAGCTGCCGGTACAGGAGGGAGGGTCCTTCTTACTGCCTCGCTGCAGCGGTTACGCACTACCCATCAGACAGTAAAATACCATTCCCTTGTATGTAGCCCCACATTGTGGAAAGCTTTGCTGATGACGTATTTGACCCAAGGGCCAATGTCTGTGATAATACATACGCTCCACTGTATGGATGATGCCATGTTAACCTCTAACTACTTTTCAGTTTAAAAAAAAAAAAAAACACAGCTATACACACTTGGCCACTTTGCTGAGTCACGAAAAGTTGCCTTTTGACATGTGGCATGTAGACAACATTGTATCTATGCTCCAATCAGAAAGATACAGCCTGGTGGTGGCAAACCCCCTGGCGGACGGGACACACATCTTCCCAATGGTAACGAGACAATTGACGTGTCAGGTGTATGCCAGGTCTCATTTTCTGTAGAGACAGCAAAGTTACCCCAGCATGTGCCAAAAATACATCAACAGAAAACAGGTCCCTGTCAACGGGTGCCTTATAGGCTTCTGGATCCTATGGGCAGTGAACAGCCCTACTCATTCTTTCATGTGACATGATCATTTATACTTTGCTGCTGTCGCTTACAGTGTTGTGGACTTTGGATACCAGATTGCATACTCCTCCCACAGGAACCCTCCTGAAAAATAACACGCTCATGGCATCAGTTATGGGGCAAGGAGCCCCAAGTGGCAGGAGTGTTGGAAAGGTAAAGTTAATCAGTCTCCCTCACTGTCACAACAACAGACAGACCTGGAACCATTGCAATGCTGTTTTGTGACGGGCTGTTTGCCACTATGGTCTGTAAACCCTAAGAGACTGGGGAGGCAGCTGAACACAGACGTTCAAATGCTGCTGCAAGGGTGACGAGCTATTCATCTGCAGAAGGCTCCAATGTTGTCGCTTGGCCTGTCTGAATCCAAACCTAATTGCACTGGAGCAAAACTAAAATGACATACTTGGTGTACTTAGCTGGATTTGCCTCGGGACAAAATGGAGATTTATGTAGGACGGGAGGGTCAGATTCAGGTGCGGACAGCTGTGAGTAGGTGGGGGCTCGTGGCTGTGGCCTTGTCTGCTGGAGTGCTCCCGCCATGAGTAGGCTGAAGTGGATGGCTTGCCCGGGAGCACAGAGAAGGCATTGCGTGTGCTCTGAGAGCTATTTGAGCATGAGGCTGCCCAGACAGCTTCAGCCACTGTGGGTGTGCCTAATCCCATCACCTCACAGGCAGAAAGGAATGCCAGAGGACAAAGACCCAGCAACATGCAATGCTGTGTGCCTTGTGTAAGATCAGACAGTAGGTGGCACTGTGGGCTGGGTCCTTCTCACTGCCTTGTAGGCACTCAACTATACTGAGTCACAAGTACAGCACCAGGACTGGGGCTGGACACCAGCCTTAGGGGAAACGATGAAAGCAGGCAGTACCACTGACAGCAGCCCTCTTCCATTCCAGCCTGAGCCATGCCCCCTGCACGTATCCTAGATGGGTCCCTCGAATCCACCCCTCTGGAGCTGGGGTAGAAGGGACAGCTCTGTGGAAGCTGATGGAAAATCTGGTGGGACATGGAACAGCCAGCACAGAACAGCAAAAAGAACAAAGTGGCAGCCGAGCCACAAGCAGCATGGCACAGAGAGTCTTTGCCAGGGACTCCTGGGTGACCAGGGGCGGTCAGGTGACAAAGCATCCGGTGTCCCACCTCATACTTTGGAAAAACTAGCTGATCTCAGGTCTAACTTGAGACAGAAGGTCTCTGAACCTACTCAGACAAAACCAGTCAATCTTAGATCCAAGGTTTAGCAAAAGGCTTCTGAATCCATTACAACTTGGCTACTTCAGTTATGGGATGTGTGGTGGATGAAATGTTGCTCTTGGGGAAAAAAGGTATCTGTGTGCATAGCCCTGAAGTAGTGGCTACACATTACTCCAACAGTAATGACAGTTTGGACTCAATGGCCAATGTATGACAATACAGATGTTCTATTACAGAGATTATGGGATGTTACATTGTCTCTTACGCTTTATACAATAGCTGATACCATTTTGCTGAGCAATCTAAATTGCCCCTTGAATGGTGCCAAGTTGACGTTATTGCACCTTTGCTCCAACTCAATATATACAGCCTGGTAGTTATAAACAATCTGGCGGCCTTGGACAAACACCTCTGCAAAGGTAGGAAGATTACCGGTTTGTCAAGATCACTCCAAGTTGTCTGTCAGCTCTGCTACTACCTTGGAAGGTAACTACAGCCACTGATGAAAACTGGACTCGAATCATAAGATGGAGTGCTTCAGACCCATTATGGAACAACACCTGTGTCCATATAAAACCTTTAGTCTTGGAGCAATGGAACAGAACTCTGGCAAGGTTGGGGTACTCTGTGCAGAACTGAGCTGGATTTCTGCAAGGACAAAAAAGTAACTCTCCTTGTGCATAAACAACTGAAACAGAAAATAAGTCTCCAACTTTGGCTGCCTTATGGGCTTATGGATCCTATGGATGGGACAGCCCTACTCATTATGCTTGATGGTACATCTTAACTTATACTTTGTTGCTATAGTGTACATTGTGGTTATGGTCTTTGGATACAACATTCCAAATTTGTCCCACAAGGACCCTCCCTAAAGGTATTAAATGTGTAGATTGTGATAAGAGGAGCCCTAGATGACTGGAGTGTTGGAAAGGTCAAGTTAATCTTGCTCCCTCATGGTCATGACAACCAAGAGACCCAGAACTACTGCAAGTCAGTTGTGCAACTGCTTGGCTGTTTGCCACTACTGTCTGTATGCTTAGATAAGAGACCAGAGTGAGTAGTTGAGAGCAGATCTTTTTTATGTGCTCACATGCACCCAAGAACAGAAAGGATGTTACTTGTGTATGCTCACCCATTGCAGAGAGCATAAAGAGGTATTAACTTGCAGAAGACTTCAAAGTTGCTCTTTGGCATCTCCGAACCTAATTTCCCTGGAGCTGAGCTAAAATAATACTGTTGGTCGATTTAGCCAGATTTGCCTCAGGCCAAAATGGAGCCTTCTGCCCAACTGCAGAGTGGGTTGAAGGGTTCGCCAGCTGCACACACAGTGGGCTTGTTGGCTGGGGACATTTTTGCATAACTACCCCCACCCCATGATTGTGCTGAAATGCATGGCTCACACACTTAGTGCGAAGAAGCCATTGCACGTGCTCAGATATATTCGAGGAGGGAGATACCCAGACAGTGTCAGGGATTGCAGGGCGAGTCTCGTAGCTGCCTTATGTGAAGGAAGCTATACCAGATTACACATGGACTCCGCAGACTGGCCTTACAGATGCCTTAGGTGAGGACGCCTAGATAGTAGCTGGCGCCGCAGTGTGGGTCCTTCTCATTGCATTGCTGGTAGGCATCTATACCAAGTTACAGCTTCAGGATTAGGGCTTGTCAAATACATTAGAGAAAAAATAGTTTTAAAAGAGAGTAGCCCTTGTAAGTTCCAGCCCATGCCATGCCCCCCAGAGAGGCTGGTTGCATCTCCACCACTTTAGGGGAATAGATGCAACGACTGTTGTGACGGGAACAGTAGTTCTACAGACTTCTTGGGTAGCAGATGGCCGTGGAGCAGCCAAACAGGAACACGTAAGAGAGACTATGGTGGCCGAGTCTGCAACATGAGTCCATGCAGAGTATTGGACAGGGTCTCCTGAGGGTCCTGGGCAGCCACACTCCCCTACTCATGTGATAGATTTAGTCTTCTAACAGCACCCTTAGGCATAACTAGCAGATCTCAGATCTAAGTTTAAGCAAAAAGCCACCTCAGGACCTCGGACAAAACCAGTAGATCTCAAATCTAATGTCCAGCGAAGAGGCTCTGAGTCATTTACAACTTGGCTGCCTCAGTTATGTGATGTTGGGGAGAATGAGATTCTGCTCTGGGTGCTTGAAAATAAAAACAAACTGATATCTTCTTCTGTGTAAACAGCCTTTGGGCAGTTGATATAGGCCACCCATCATATAGTAAAAAAAGAATTCCCTTTTACACTTCCCCATCTGGTGGCTTAGCTTGGTAATGACAGATTTGACCCAATGGACCCAATGGCCTGGGTTTATCATGATACCTATGTTCCATGACATAGAAAATGTGATGGTAACCTGTGTATTTCCTGCATATTTTTAAAAAGCTATATCCACTTGGATGAGCCCTGTAAATTGTCTCTTAAAAGGTGGAAAATACACTTTATTGCACCTTTGCCCCAATCAGAAACAGTCTGTGGCTGCAAAAAAGCCAGTGGACTTGGCAAGGTGATGGAGTAGTCGGCTTGTGGGGTGTACACCAGTTAGCTATCAACTCTGAAACTGCTCTACCTTGGACAGTAACCACAGCCACTGGCCAAAATTAAACGTGGTTCAGAGGGTGGAGTCCTCTGACCCATTAGAGACCACCACCTGGGCCTACATAAAAACATTTATACAGGAGCAATGTAATAAAACTGGGTCAGGGTTGGGATGGTCTATGCGGAAACTTTTTTGCTGATTTTATGCAGAGACAGTATATTTATCCCAACACATGGCAAAATGCATGAAAACAGAAAACAGGACCCACCTTTGCTCGCCTTATGGGCTTATGGGTACTATGGATGATGGGCAGCCCCACTAATCATGATTGATGATACATGCCCACTTATTCTTCACTGCACTACCTTACAGTGTCCTCTTCAAATACAGTATTTCACACTCCACCCACCGGGACCCTCCTGAAAGATAACACACACCATTACTGTGAGGCAAGGAGCCCTGAACTATACTGCAATGTTGGAAAGGTAAAGGTAAGGGGTGGGCACTGTGGCATAGTAGGTAAAACTGCTGCCTGCAGTGCTGGCATCCTACATGGGCCCCAGTTCGAGGCCTGGCTGCTCCACTACTGATCCAGCTCTCTGCTATGGCCTGGGAAAGCAGCAGAGGATGACCTGAGTCCTTGAGCCCCTGCACCCGTGTGGGAGACCCAAAGGAAGCTCTGGCTCCTGGCTTCAGATCAGCACAGCTCTGGCTATTGCGGCCATCTGCAGAGTGAACCGGTAGATGGAAGACCCCTCTCTCTCTCTCTCTCTGCCTCTCTGCCATTTTGCCTTTCAATCAAGTTCATCTGGCTCCCTTGCTGTCATGGTAACTCACAGGCTCGGACCTTCTGCCATCCTTTTATGTAACTGCTTGGCTGTTTGTTACTATAGCTTGTAAGCTTAGGTAAGAGACTAAGGGACGTATTTGAGGCTGCATCTCTTTGGTGTGCTTGCCCACCTCCATGAGCATAGAGGCCACTTCCTACATTAGCTAACCTGGTACTGTGACGATAAAGAGGCATTCATTTGCAGAAGGCACAGACTTAATTTTTGGTATGTCTGAATCTGAACCTAATTTCCCTGCAGCTGAGCTCGAACTTGGCGTTTACAGCAGCATTTGCCTCGGGACAAGATGGAGTCTTCTGCCCCACTGGAGGGTGCTGCAAGTACCTGGTGCTTTGTGACTATGACCTTGTCTGCTTGGCAACCACGCCCTTCCCAGCAGGAGTGGCTCAAGTGGATGGCTCACACACTAATGGACAGGAGGCAGTGCATGGGCTCTGAGATATGTGAGGAAGAAGATGCCCAAGCATTGTTAGGGGTCATGGGGTAGGTCGTTCTAACTGCCTCTTGGGCAGAAAGCCATGCCAGGTTATAGATGGAGACCTCAAAACAGGCCGTGCAGCCTGCACTAGGTAAGGAAGCCTCCATGGCAGCTGGCACTGTGGCATGTGTCCGTCTCACTGGCTTGTGGAATATCAATGACACCGAGTTAGAGGCAGAGCCCAAGGCATGGGGCTTGCCATGCATGTTAGAGGGGAACCAACACACACACAACAGCACTGAGAGCAGCCCTGATTGGTCCCAGCTAAGGCCATGCCCCCCTGCACAGTGCCTGGGTGCATGCCACACCCGCACCATTCTTGGAGAACAGTTGCACACGGTGACACAGGGGGAGCAGGAGCAGCTCCTGGAGCTGCCGGAAGCACGTGGCCACAGAGCAGCAAAGCCGGGAGCGGGAAGGAGAGGAACGACGATGGCCGAGTCGGGATCAGGACTGCATAGACAGCCTTTAACGGGGACTCCTGAACACACGGAGGCATCCACAGCTTCCAACGCCTCACAAGACAAAGCGTTCCGTGTTCCACCGGCATCCTCAGGCAGAATCAGCAGATTCAGATGTCACTTTATAAACAAGTCATTGAAACCACTCAGACAAAAATAGCCAATTCCAGAGCGAAGTTTCAGCAAAAGGCCTCTGAATTCACTCAGACAAAACAAGTCAATCCCAGATCTAAGTTTCAGACAAAGGCTTCCGCATCTGTTACAACCGGCTGCTTCAATTATGGGATATAGTGGAAGAAATATTACTTTCAGGGCTAAAAATAAACAAATGATGTTTTTGTGTACACAGCCTTGTGGCTGCAGCTACACACCACCCATCATAGTTAAAAATTCTTTTTACGTAGCGCCACCTTGTGGCATGTTTTGGTTATGATGGTTTTAACATGTGGGCCAGTGTCTGTGATAATGCCCACGTTCCATTACATAGATTATGCCTACACTTTGCTGAAGCATTGAAATTGGCCCTTGAAGGGTGGGAAAAAAAAAAGACTTTATTGCACCTTCGCCCTATCTGAGATATACAGGCTGGTGGCTGCCAACATGGGTGGAGTGGATGCGCAACTTTGCAGCGGTAAGCAGATGGTTGGCTTGTCAAGTGCACACCAATTTATCTGTCAGCTCTGCAACTGGGTGAACTAGCAAGGTAACCACAGTCACTGAACAAAACATGGACAAACAGCGGGACTCATGTGAAGACTTTAGCCCAGGAATAATAGAATAACATCAATACTCCAGTACTTTGTGTCAAATGGCTTGGGATGCTTATCTCCAGAGACAACGAAGCTAACCCACACATACCAAAATACATAGGACACAGAGAAAATGAGCCCAAAAATGTAGTTGCAGTATAGGCTAATGGATCCTATGGATGACAGACAGCCCTACTCAGTGAGCCTATAAAGAGATAGTAACTTACAGAGTGCTCCAAAGTTTCTTCTGGCCTGTTGATTTCTGAACAAAATTTTCCTTGAGCTCACTTGAAACAATAGACTTGGTCTATTTGGCCAGATTTGCCTAAGACCAAAATGGAGCCTTTGGCTGTGCTGGAGGGTGGGATTCAGGGGAGGCCTGCCACAAGTACACGGGGCTTGGTGGCTATGCCTTGTTTCTTGGATGTCCCTCGAGAGTGGGCTGAAGTGTGCAGAAGGCATTGCACATGCTAGGGCAGGTATTCGAGCAGGAAGATGCCACGATGGTGACAGGAGCTGCTGCGTTCCTGTGTCCCACTCACTCGTGGGAAGAAAGCAATGGCAGATTACAGTTACAGGCACAAAAGCGGGCCTTGCAGTCTGCCTGACATAAGGCTGCCTCAGTAGCGCCTGGCACAGCACAGCAGGGTGGGTCCTTCTTATTCCCTATGGGCAGGGAACAAGACTAAGTAGTTGGTGGAGCCCCAACAAAGAGGCTTCCCAGATGCCTTAGAAGAAAAATGAAAAATGCAGCCCCGAGATGCACCGTGAGCCACGCCCCTCCCCAGAGCCCAGTTACATCTCCTCAGCTACACCTGTTCAGGGCAAGGGGTGCAAGGAGTGGCAGGTGCAGTGCAATAGGGATGACTGAAAGGAGGAACCAAAGGGGCAGGATTGCATTGCTCTGGGAGACCCAGTGACATCCAGGTCGCGGGGTGCTCAGTGTTCCACCAGCATACCCAGAACCCATAGAGGTGACAAAAAATACCTTTGAGTTCAGTCGAACAAGACAAGAAGACCTAGGATATAGGTTTAACCAAAAGGCCAGCGATTCCATTCGCAGGAAACAAGTAGATCTCATATCAAAGTTGAAATGAAAGGCCTCTGATTCCACTCTGACAAACCTAGTCAATCTGAGACCTAAGTTTCAGCAAGAAAGCTCTGAATCATTCAGACAAAACTATCCCATCTCAGATCTAAGTTTAAGCAAAAGGTCCCTGAACAAACTCAAAGAGTCAATTTTAGATCCAAGTTTAAGCAAAAGGCTGCAGTGAGATTCAAGAGCAGAGATGAGACAGCACGCTCATGAAGCAGTCTGTTATGCCCACAGAAGGCTCAGGTGGATTTGTATTCCAGAAGACTGAGCCCTGACCAAAGAGTGGTATTTCCTTATATATGGTTTTAGCTTCTTGTCCCTCTTGTATGACCGCATGCATACATTTGATTGGATATTTGGGTATCCTAGTGTTACATGGCAGCCACAGGAATTGACACAACACTAAGCCTTCATACATAGTAACTAATGTTGTTTCTTTCACACACACACACTGAGCTGTACACGGTCTAGCAATGGCTAACACCATTGCACAATTCACCATCAGAAGCGGGAATGGTTACGTAGAAGCAGATTCTAACTACAGTTGAAGCATTCACAGTCAAGCAGATAATGACCACATGCTATTCCCATGCCAAGTTTCTTTTTTCTCTTTTCTGACCTTGCCTCTGAATGAAGCCTCTGAATAAACTCAGACAAAACTAGTAGATCTTGGATCTAAGTTTCAGCAAAAGATTTCTGAATCCAGTCAGACAAAACTAATAGTTCTGGAATCCAAGTATAAGCCAAAGGCCTTTGAATAAGCTTAGACAAAACTAGTTGACTGCCTAGCTCACTTTAAGAAAATGGCTTCTGAATCTACTCAAAATTAGTCCAAGTTATACCTAAGTTTCAGCGAAAGGCTTATGAATCCACTCAAACTAATAGATCTGTTATCTATGTTTAAGCAAAAGTCCCATGAACGAATTCCCACAAAACTATTCTACATCAGATCTAAGGCTTAGCAAAAGCCCTCTGAATCCACTAGGACAATACTAGCCCATTTCAGACCTAAGTTTACATAAATGGCCTTTGAATCCAGCCAAACAAAACTAGCAGATCTGGCATCTAAGTTTCCCCAAAAGGCTCCTGAATAAATTCAGACAAAACTAGTCTATCTCAGATATTAATTTAAGGCAAACACCTCTGAATCCATTCTGACAAAACTACCACATTTGAGATCAACGCCTAAATGAAGGCCTCTGGATCTATTCAGATAAAACTTGTAGATCTCAAAGTTTAAATGAATGGTCTAAATTCAATCAGACAAAACTAGTCTATCTGAGATGTAAGGTTCACCTAAATGCCTCTGAACCCTTTGACAACCTTAGTACTTCAATTCTGGGATATTGACGTGGACAAGATCTTGTTTTGGAGACTAAAATTAAAACATTTCATGTACAGCCTTGAGCCAGCAGCTACAAACTACCCGTCATAAGGTAAAAAGTAAATCCCTTTTACATTGCTCCACCTTGTGGTATGGTTCAGTAATGATGGGTTTGATACAATGCCAAAATCTGTAACAATGCCTATTTCCATGATGATGATGTGATACTATAACTCTTAAAGATTTATCTACAGCTATATCAACTTTGCTGAGGCATGTAAAGTCACCCCTTGAAAGGTGGCACATAGAGTTAATTTCACCTCTTCCCCAATCCAGATAGGTATAACGTGGTGGCTGCAAGCATCCTTTTTACTGGAGGTATGGCTTTGCAGTGGAAACCAGATGATCTACTTGTTGGGTGTACACCAAGTTATCCATCAGTCCTGTAACTGGGCTATCTTGGAAGATAATCACAGTCTCCGAGCAAAACTGCTCTTGCCCGAGAGGATGGATTTCTTCTAGACCATTACGGATAAACATATTTCTCCATGACTAAAGGTTTTATGTGGTCCAGATAACAACAGCTGGCTGGTGTTGGGGTATTTGGTACAGAATGGTTTGGGCTGGTTTTCTACAGAGACAAGTCACGTGCGAAAATACATGAAACAAATGAAAAATGGGTCCTCATCTCTGGCTTCCTTATGGGTTTATGCATCCTATAGATGATGGACAACACTACTCATTATGTTTGATGTTACATGATCACTTATACTTGCTGCTGTAGCTTGCATTGGTGTGGCCATTGGATACAACATTCCACATTCCTCCCACAGGGACCCTCCTAAAAGATAAGGCACACATTGATTGTGAAACGTCAAGCCGAAGTGGTTCAAGTGTTGGAAAGGAAAACTTAACCAAGCTCCCTCAGTGTCATGACAACCTACAGACCCGGAACTGCTGCAACTGCTATGTAATTGCTCAGCTATTTGCCACTGTCGGCTGTAAGCTTGTATAACAGGCTGGGGGCCACAGCTGAGTGCAGACCTCTTTCGTGTGCTCACCTGCGTCCACAAGCATACAGGATTTTGCACTGTATATACGCTCACCAGGCACTAGGAATATAAAGAGGTATTAATTTCCAGAAGGCTGGGATGTTTTTCTTTGGCCTGTCTGAAACTGAACCTAATTTTCCTGGAACTGAGCTAAAATAGCATTCAGTTGGATTTGCCTCTGGGCAAAAATGGAGACTTCTGCCCCACTGCAGGGTAGGGTGCAGGTGTGGCCAGCTGCAAGTTCATGGGACTTGGTGACTATGACCTTGTCTGCCTAGGGACTTTGCCCTCCCTCCAAAGTGGGCTGAAGTGGATGTCTCGTACCCTAGTGCAGAGAAGGCATTGCATTTTCTCGGAGAGACAGTAGAGCAAGAAGATGCCCGGAGCACAGCAGGGTACATGGGCTGGGTCTTTTGGATGGCCTTGCAGGCAGAAAACTAGGCGAGATTGCAGACTAAGACAAAAAACACGCTGTGCAGCATGCCCTAGGAAAGGACCCCCAGATAGCTGGTGGGGGTCCTTCGCACTGCCTTGGGGAAGGTCAACCTGACCAAGTCGAGGTGGAGCCAGAGGAATAGGGGAGGGAGGGAAGGGGGGAGGGGGAGGGGGGAGAGAGGCGGGAAGAGAGTGGGGAGAGAGGCGGGGAAGAGAGTGGGGAGAGAGGCGGGGAAGAGAGTGGGGAGAGAGGCGGGGAAGAGAGTGGGGAGAGAGGCGGGGAAGAGAGTGGGGAGAGAGGCGGGGAAGAGAGTGGGGAGAGAGGCGGGGAAGAGAGTGGGGAGAGAGGCGGGGAAGAGAGTGGGGAGAGAGGCGGGGAAGAGAGTGGGGAGAGAGGCGGGGAAGAGAGTGGGGAGAGAGGCGGGGAAGAGAGTGGGGAGAGAGGCGGGGAAGAGAGTGGGGAGAGAGGCGGGGGAGAGAGTGGGGAGAGAGGCGGGGGAGAGAGTGGGGAGAGAGGCGGGGAGAGAGGCGGGGAAGAGAGTGGGGAGAGAGGCGGGGAAGAGAGTGGGGAGAGAGGCGGGGAAGAGAGTGGGGAGAGAGGCGGGGAAGAGAGTGGGGAGAGAGGCGGGGAAGAGAGTGGGGAGAGAGGCGGGGAAGAGAGTGGGGAGAGAGGCGGGGAAGAGAGTGGGGAGAGAGGCGGGGAAGAGAGTGGGGAGAGAGGCGGGGAAGAGAGTGGGGAGAGAGGCGGGGAAGAGAGGGGGGAGAGAGGCGGGGAAGAGAGGGGGGAGAGAGGCGGGGAAGAGAGGGGGGAGAGAGGCGGGGAAGAGAGGGGGGAGAGAGGCGGGGGAGAGAGGCGGGGAAGAGAGGGGGGAGAGAGGCGGGGGAGAGAGGCGGGGGAGAGAGGCGGGGGAGAGAGGCGGGGGAGAGAGGCGGGGGAGAGAGGGGGGAGAGAGGCGGGGGAGAGAGGCGGGGGAGAGAGGCGGGGGAGAGAGGCGGGGGAGAGAGGCGGGGGAGAGAGGCGGGGGAGAGAGGCGGGGGAGAGAGGCGGGGGAGAGAGGCGGGGGAGAGAGGCGGGGGAGAGAGGCGGGGGAGAGAGGCGGGGGAGAGAGGCGGGGGAGAGAGGCGGGGGAGAGAGGCGGGGGAGAGAGGCGGGGGAGAGAGGCGGGGGAGAGAGGCGGGGGAGAGAGGCGGGGGAGAGAGGCGGGGGAGAGAGGCGGGGGAGAGAGGCGGGGGAGAGAGGCGGGGGAGAGAGGCGGGGGAGAGAGGCGGGGGAGAGAGGCGGGGGAGAGAGGCGGGGGAGAGAGGCGGGGGAGAGAGGCGGGGGAGAGAGGCGGGGGAGAGAGGCGGGGGAGAGAGGCGGGGGAGAGAGGCGGGGGAGAGAGGCGGGGGAGAGAGGCGGGGGAGAGAGGCGGGGGAGAGAGGCGGGGGAGAGAGGCGGGGGAGAGAGGCGGGGGAGAGAGGCGGGGGAGAGAGGCGGGGGAGAGAGGCGGGGGAGAGAGGCGGGGGAGAGAGGCGGGGGAGAGAGGCGGGGGAGAGAGGCGGGGGAGAGAGGCGGGGGAGAGAGGCGGGGGAGAGAGAGTGGGGAGAGAGGCGGGGAAGAGAGTGGGGAGAGAGGCGGGGAAGAGAGTGGGGAGAGAGGCGGGGAAGAGAGTGGGGAGAGAGGCGGGGAAGAGAGTGGGGAGAGAGGCGGGGAAGAGAGTGGGGAGAGAGGCGGGGAAGAGAGTGGGGAGAGAGGCGGGGAAGAGAGTGGGGAGAGAGGCGGGGAAGAGAGTGGGGAGAGAGGCGGGGAAGAGAGTGGGGAGAGAGGCGGGGAAGAGAGTGGGGAGAGAGGCGGGGGAAGAGAGTGGGGAGAGAGGCGGGGAAGAGAGTGGGGAGAGAGGCGGGAAGAGGGGGAGAGAGGCGGGGAAGAGAGTGGGGAGAGAGGCGGGGAAGAGAGTGGGGAGAGAGGCGGGGAAGAGAGTGGGGAGAGAGGCGGGGAAGAGAGTGGGGAGAGAGGCGGGGAAGAGAGTGGGGAGAGAGGCGGGGAAGAGAGTGGGGAGAGAGGCGGGGAAGAGAGTGGGGAGAGAGGCGGGGAAGAGAGTGGGGAGAGAGGCGGGGAAGAGAGGGGGGAGAGAGGCGGGGAAGAGAGGGGGGGAGAGAGGCGGGGGAGAGAGGCGGGGAGAGAGGCGGGGGAGAGAGGCGGGGGAGAGAGGCGGGGAAGAGAGGGGGGAGAGAGGCGGGGGAGAGAGGCGGGGAGAGAGGGGGGAGAGAGGCGGGGGAGAGAGGCGGGGGAGAGAGGCGGGGGAGAGAGGCGGGGGAGAGAGGCGGGGGAGAGAGGCGGGGGAGAGAGGCGGGGGAGAGAGGCGGGGGAGAGAGGCGGGGGAGAGAGGCGGGGGAGAGAGGCGGGGGAGAGAGGCGGGGGAGAGAGGCGGGGGAGAGAGGCGGGGGAGAGAGGCGGGGGAAGAGAGGCGGGGGAGAGAGGCGGGGGAGAG